>CM060302.1:475000-763877 GCA_030684275.1 Acipenser oxyrinchus oxyrinchus
CAAATCTCCCCATCATACTCCCCTATCAGACGCCTCTTTGCTTTTTCCTTTGATATGGTGATTTTTGATGTGGAATTGAAATCAGCAGCAAGTTGAATGCTGGTTAGGAAACGATTAGCCTTGGACTTTTGAACAATCAGCCTGTTCTCAGTCAGTTATCCTCTTTCTGTCTCAGAGACTTTTGTTTGCATAGCTGTTGATTGTGGTCTGCACTCCATTATGCAAAACATTGACTTTTCTTGCAATTTCTCTCAAGGAATACCCTTCCTTGTGAAGGTAAGTTTAGATACATGATCATCATATTGTATCTCCTTCCTTGGAGCCATGGTATCTCACTTACTGTACACTCCTGCTCTACACTCTTTCTGCCTCGTCATTTAAAAGAACCCAGATTTTCACATGGCTGTCCCAGATTTTTACAGATTTGTCGATTGAACACAGAATAAAACTACATTATATTTAGTGACCACAGTTTCAAATAAGTGACAAATATTTTCTGTAAATGAGTTGCAGCCAACTAAAAAAGTGCAGCCTCTTTCAAAATTTGTTCCTAGTATATAAGGGATACCTGATCCTCTCGGCTTTGTCACCTGGCGATGCAGCCGATGTGTGAATATATAATCACCTGAACCTGGCGATGCAGCCGATGTGTGAATATATAATCACCTGAACATGGTGATGCAGCCGATGTGTGAATATATAATCACCTGAACCTGGCGATGCAGCCGATGTGTGAATATATAATCACCTGAACCTGGTGATGCAGCCGATGTGTGAATATATAATCACCTGAACCTGGCGATGCAGCCGATGTGTGAATATATAATCACCTGAACCTGTTGATGCAGACAATGTGTGAATATATAATCACCTGAACCTGGCGATGCAGCCGATGTGTGAATATATAATCACCTGAACCTGGCGATGCAGCCGATGTGTGAATATATAATCACCTGAACCTGGCGATGCAGCCGATGTGTGAATATATAATCACCTGAACCTGGCGATGCAGCCGATGTGTGAATATATAATCACCTGAACCTGGCGATGCAGCCGATGTGTGAATATATAATCACCTGAACCTGGTGATGCAGCCGATGTGTGAATATATAATCACCTGAACCTGGCGATGCAGCCAATGTGTGAATATATAATCACCTGAACCTGGTGATGCAGCCGATGTGTGAATATATAATCACCTGAACCTGGTGATGCAGCCGATGTGTGAATATATAATCACCTGAACCTGGCGATGCAGCCGATGTGTGAATATATAATCACCTGAACCTGGTGATGCAGACGATGTGTGAATATATAATCACCTGAACCTGGTGATGCAGCCGATGTGTGAATATATAATCACCTGAACCTGGCGATGCAGCCGATGTGTGAATATATAATCACCTGAACCTGGCGATGCAGCCGATGTGTGAATATATAATCACCTGAACCTGTTGATGCAGCCGATGTGTGAATATATAATCACCTGAACCTGGCGATGCAGCCGATGTGTGAATATATAATCACCTGAACCTGGCGATGCAGCTGATGTGTGAATATATAATCACCTGAACCTGGTGATGCAGACAATGTGTGAATATATAATCACCTGAACCTGGCGATGCAGCCGATGTGTGAATATATAATCACCTGAACCTGGTGATGCAGACAATGTGTGAATATATAATCACCTGAACCTGGTGATGCAGACAATGTGTGAATATATAATCACCTGAACCTGGTGATGCAGACAATGTGTGAATATATAATCACCTGTACCTGTTGATTCAGGGGTTTATTCAGGGAATAAAACAATGCAACATTTTTACTGTGCCTACTTCACAATATTAATAGCTATACATTTTTATAGCTGGTTTTGGCTACCACTGTAGCTTATGGTGTTTTGTTTGTGCAATATGGTAGTTTGAAGTGATTCCCAGGACCATGTTTTTTTTGGCTGTAGTTGACTCTTCCTATAAAAATATATTTTGTACAGTAGCATCTTGGAATTAGTGTCCTTTTTTTCAGAACACTGTGCAAATACTGTGGTAAACTTTTAGAAGGGTTATATTGCGAGTCACTGTAGAAGAAAGCTGACCCGTGTGTCATTATCCTCCAGTGATAAGGTGGCAGTATTTGAATGACAGGTCTTGATTCCTGCAGTCTTTTGAAATCAAGTCAGTGTTATTTTTAAGTTGTAATTTGATGACTGGCTCTCCTTCCCTTTCTCCCAATCTTCTACTCCTAAATTTGATTTATTCTCCTCCCTCCCTATCTCCCCTCCCCATCAAACCTTCCTCTCTTTCTCCCTCTCCTCTCTCCTACCCTCTAATCTTCTTATTTCTCCTAATCTTCTTTCCAACTCCCCACTGTCTCTTTCTCTCCCTCTCTTTCTCTCACAACTCCCCTCTTTCTCTCTACTCTCACCCTCGGTGTCTCACCCCTCTCTCTTCTTCTCTCACATAATTTTCTTTCCCACTCCCCCTCCTCTCTTCCCCCCACCTCCCTCTTTCAGGTCCCCTATTCCCTCCCATCCTTTCAGAGTTGTTCTCCCCCTCCCCTTTCTTCCCTCTCACACTGTTGCCCCCCTCCCTCCTCTCACACTGTGTTGATCTCCTTCTGTCTCATAATCTGCAGGCTGTGGAAATGTGGTCTCACAGCTAGGTGTTGTGAGGATCTTGCCTCTGCTCTCTGTACAAACCACTCAAACCTGACAGAGCTGGATCTGAGAGACAATGAGCACTTGAGGGATTCAGGAGTGAAACTGCTTTGTGCTGCACTGAGGGACCCAAACTGTAAATTACAGACACTGAAGTAAGTAACTGTGGCAGGGTGCCCCTCCCCTGTACGTGTTTTGTGTTATATGTTGTATGTGGTGTGTTATTGTTTGTGTATATATTGATGCACGGGGTATAATTTGGGCTATGTAGCACAAGTGATTTAAAATGTTTGTATTTAGGCACAGGGATTGCACAATCACTTCACATGCAGATAAAATGTGTATTAGTATGTGGGCATGGGGATTTCACAAATTAGTTCATGTGCCGGGATTCAAGTGAATGATTAATTAGCAATTGAAGCCCAGCACAACTGTATATATAGAGGCACGAATCACACACTCATTGCTACTCGTGCTGCAAGGTCCACCGCAGTACTTGTTTTGGTGAAGGGATTTTGTAGTCAAGATTTTATTTTGCTCTGTGAGCGTTATTTTGTAAAAACACACACCAGCGCATCAACCCGCAGTGCTTGTCAACTTCCTGGTCTGGGTACGTTACCACCAAGCCATCCTTCCACACATGGTGTCTTGCATGGGATACAGCGCCTCCACATACCCAGGCCAGAACAGGTACTGCGGGTACACATTTTTTAAAGTGTGTTTTTTTAAAGAGAAGAATGGAGAGGTATGCAAGCTGGCTGAGGGACCCCAGCACCACCCTGTGGCTAAGAATGGAGGGGAGGCACCTACTGGGGGACAACCACTGGGATATCCTGATGGATTTCTTATGTCTGGAGCCCAGTCCAGCTCAAGAGAATCAACAGGCAGTACCCACGGCTAACGGAAGCCTTGGAGACGATGACACAGGTCATAGACTGGATCTACGAAGAACGAGAGGTGGAGTAGTCTCAGTTGGCCCGGGCTGGTATCCCAGAGTGCTCCGTCTGCCTGTGCTATGGGCATTAGGAGGAAAGCTGCCTGGAGGCCAACTGGGACCCAGACACGGACCTGGAATGGGAGGAGCCCAAGCATCCAGCACCCAAAAGGTGGGGAGACAAAGCATACAGTACCCACGAGGGGGGAGTCCAAGCATCCAATGCCCAAGGGGGGGAAACTGAACATCCAATGCCATCTCCAGCGCCCAAGAGGGGAGCCTGCATCTCCAGCGTCCAAGAGGGGGAAGGATGAGCGTCCAGAGCCCAAGAGGGGGGGGGCCGAGCGTCGAAAGCCCAAGAAGGGGAAGCCCAAGTCTCCAGCACGAGGGAGAGCCGCAACAATCTCCAGTGACAGACGGTGACTACCTGCTGCTCCCGCCTTTGCCGCCAGAGGAGACTACCCACTGCTTCTGCCTCCACAGCCAGAGAGAAACCTGCTTTGCAAACCTCAGCCATTATTACACCTGCTGCTGAGGGGAGCAGGGCAAAATCCAGGGTCTGCTGATGCCGTCGCCTCCAGAGGGTCCGTTCTTGCCATCCGGGGATGCCTGTTTGCCTAGATCTCGGCCCCAGCATAAAGGCGTCGGACTGTGGGCCAACCCTCCCTCAAGGATGGGAGAAGTAGGGGACTTGAGGTAGGGTGGCTGTGTTTTAGGCGAGAGGAGAGGGGACAGACACCTCTTTCACCTCTTTCTCGAGCTCCTCCTCTTTCTCTCTTCTCTCTCTGCCCCGCCTCTTTCTCTCTCCACATCCTATCTGTCTACCCCTCTCTCTGTCTCCCCTTCCTCTCTCTGTCCCAATCCACTCTCTCACCCTTTTTCTGTCTCCCCCTCAGTTCTCCCTCCTCCTCCTCTCTCTCTCCCCCTCCTCTCTGTCCCACCTCTCTTTCTCCTCCCCTCTTTCTCCTCTCTCTGCCCCTCATCTCTCTCCGTTCCTGTCTCTCCCTCCTCTTTGTGTCTCCCCTTCTCTCTCTCTCTCCCCTCCTATCTCTGTCTCACCCTCCTTTCTCTCCCCCTGTCACCCCCTCTCTCTCTGTCTCCCCTCATCTATGCCCCCTCATCTCTACCTCCTCCTCACTCTGTCTCCTCCTTCGTTACTCTAGCAAAACATTAACTGAAAATCCCAAGGACCAGTCTCTGCTGACAGAGTGTTCTCCACTGACTAAAATGGCTGCAAATGCGACATAAAATGTTGCACCATTGGTGCCTGCAACACAAAAATTCTGTCTGAGAATTAAATTTACTGCTAAATACTGATTGTGCTAATAAAAATATCTAAAATATATGACTGTGCTTGCTGTGGTGTATTTCATACAGTTAATAGCAGAACCAACTCCCTTGTTTTTACTTAAAAATAAATGGTAACATGTAATCATAAGAGCTGTCTGTGTTATATGCTGTCAGATCAGGACTTGACTAACGCTGAGCATGGGGGCTGCAGCATGCTGTTTCACATTATAACTGTACACAATAAAGGTGTAGTAACCAATTACACGCACTACACTTGGTAAATATTTATTCATAATCTTTCCCACTCCCCCTCCCTTCTCCCCACCTCCCTCTTTCAGTTCCCCTTCTCCTCTTCTATTCCATCCCTTCCTCTCAGAGTTGTTCTCCCCCTCCTCCTTTTTTCCCTTTTACACTGTATCAATTGTAGGGTTACCATATTTGAACTTACAAAAAAGAGGACACTCTGGAGAGGGGGGGTTGGTGTATCTACCAACTCAAGTTGTATTAATATGTGTTATATATATACTGTGTACTACACGTCTACACATCTAAAACAAGTGTTATAGCCTCAAAAATCAATGTTATTCAAATTTAAATGTACCTTTTTACATGTGGTGAGTCATTTTCTTCTGTGCTTCCTCCTGATGTGCTCATCAAGTAGCCATAAAAAAAAGTCTTTGCCTGAAATGTGATCCCTTTCAGTGTCTATTTATTTAAAAAAAGTGTAATGGCCTAAAAAAAAAAAAAAAAACGAATTTAAATGTTTTTTCAGTCCTCTTCCTCCTGATGTGCCCATGCATACTTCTCTGTAGATCGCATCTTTCTCAGCAGTGGTTGATTGCTCATCAAGTAGGCATGAAAGTCTTTGCAAGACGTTTGTCTGAAATTGTACTGTACAAGTAGAATCCCTTTCAGCGACTCAACAGTCAAGTGGTTCCTTTCCTTTGTCCACTGGCTTTGCATCAGTGAGAAAACTTCGCTCTACATTTGCATTGTGAGAGGGACAGCAAAGAAGAACTGTACAATCTTTAACAGTTCTGAGTGACACTCAATATTTTTGGACTTCTCGAAATATTTGGTCCACTTTTGGTGTGCTAGCAAATTACTGAACTCTTCATCACTGTTGCAACTTTCCGTGAATTTCTTCAGATTGCTGAACTGATCAAAACACTTCACGTCATCAATTGACACCCCTTCTCTGCCAGGTATACGACACAAGATTCCACATCATTCCAATTAGGTGTCTCACTCAGGGCAAGCCACATGAAACAAGAGAATTCTTCCAGGGTGTCATCCACCTCTCCAAATATTCTAAGCATGTGCTGTACAGACATTGTACTTCAGCACAGAATTTGTCACACTCTCCATCAAGTCCCTCCTTGCGCTTTTGTGCCAGTAGTCCCTTAACTTTCAGGGACATGAAGTTGTGGGTCTTACGTTCAAGAAGGATGGTGTGAACTGAGTTCAAGCTTTTCAGCACTTCCACGACAGAGTTGTTTTCCCTTTCAATTTCTTGAATGTGTGATTGGAATACAGTCATGAGTGAGTGCATGTGCCAGAGGTAAATCTCACTGAACTGATGTTCGAAAAATGTCTTAATCACCGTGGGTAGTTTGTCCTGTGACAGAAAGAACGACTTCAAGGCCGGAAACATCTGTAGCAGCCTTGTAATGCCTGGGAATAAGGACAGCCATCGTGTCTTGCTGTGAGAAAGCAGCTTTCTGTATTCGATATCAACAAACTCACAGTACTCTTTCAGATGCTCAGTTCGGACAGTATAGATATGAAAGTATTGGTAAATTTTAAAAATAATGTTCTCAATGTCAACATCCAGTGTGTCTGCCCCATGATGGACACAATTGTTCAAAATGTGTGCTGGGCAACCCACACCGATTAAAGCCCTCTTCTGCAACAAATTCTTTAAGTTTGCAAACACGTTCTTTCCTTCTTCATCACGCGGAGTCCTCCGAAATTTGTATTGCAGTTGTCCCCGTAAACGCGATACACTTCTCAAACAAACCGTTCTTTTCCAGAGTTTCCTTGACGTATTGCGCAATCGTATCGGCAGTCTCATTAGGTGTGTTCTGGACCTCGATTAATTTTGACTGCAAACCGCCGTTCTTCCAGTCAAAATACTGAATTATTACTGGGAATATTTTCACTGAACCGTGATTGCTTCCATCTGTAGCAATTCCACAGTAAGCTATGTCATTTTCTTCAAGCGCTTTTAGAGCAGTGTCAACAGAATGCGGTGCAAGCACAGAGTTAACAATCGCTTCTGTCTTGGTTCGAGCACTTGAACATTTTCGGGCTATCTCAGAATCAGGGAATGTCTTCTTCAACAAGACAGAAGTGCAATCCATTGACTTGAAACTATTGTGATGCTTAACGGTGTGAAATGCTAGAGCACCCTCAGCTGCAGTAACAGCATCCTCTGATTTGCTGCCTGGTTTTACAAAATAATCTGTTAATTTTGCTGATGAGCTCTCTCCTCGAACTGCCTTCTTATGCTTCTCAGAATCCACATGAGATTGTAAATCAATAGCACCTTTATTTGCCACAGAGGCGTAAGTACCAGCTCTACATACCAAGCACTCGGCTTCCCATTCTACTCGACCACTTGAAAACACGGAAATTTTGTTTTAATTCTGCAGTCAATTTACACTTTCGTTTTGGCATTGTGTTCGGTGGTAGGTGTCTTCATTTAAATAAAAGTGTTCAACAATTTCAAATCAAATTCTAGACTATTTCGCACCTGCTGCCACTTACCCCGCTTCTAGCTCTGTCAGTTGGCTACGCTCGTGCTTGCACTATGGAAGCGTATTGCTGCCACACATTAAAAAAAAAATTATGGCGTAATTACGTGATAGGGAACTAACACCTCGTGGAAGCTCACAGGAGCTGCTGACAATCCTTAACAGCAAGTTCCAAAGAGTAGATATTATTAAAGTAAATAATACGATCAAGGCTGTATGCTAGTTCAGTTTGTTCTTATTACGTGATAACTCCATATCACGTAATTACGTGATAATTTTTTTTTTTTATGTGTGGCAGCAATACGCTTCCGTACTGCACAGACGTTAAAGGCCTCTTTTAAACACGCACGGCACACACCGTTCGTTATAGGGTATACGCACACTGGGAATTGTAGTTCAATGGAAAGAGCAGGGCAAAATCCCGGACATTTTTAGATATTTAAAAAACCCGGCCGGACGGAGATTTAAGGACCAAAAAAGAGGACATGTCCGGGAAAAAACGGACGTATGGTAACCCTATCAATTGTCTCCTGTCCTAATCTCTGCAGGCTGTGGAAATGTGGTCTCACAGCTGGATGTTGTGAGGATCTCGCCTCTGCTCTCTGTACAAACCACTCAAACCTGACAGAGATGGATCTGAGAGACAATGAGCAGCTAAGTGATTCAGGAGTGAAACTGCTGTGTGCTGCACTGATGGACCCAAACTGTAATTTACAGACACTGAGGTAAGTAAACACTCTAGTGTCTGTGTGAATATAATATCACTGACACATACAGATCACATCTTCTCTCCTTCCTCCCTTCTGCTCTCATTTCCACCCCCTCTTCTTTTGTTTCATCAGATTAATAGAAAATCTTGTGTTATTTTTTTTACAACACTACACTAAGACCTGGGATCGTATTCTTGAAAATCTTAAGAATAAATTGTCCTTTTATTGTTTTCCTCTCTGTGTCTCCCCCACCTCTCTGTGTCCCTCCTCCTCTTTCTGTCTTCATCCTCCCCTCTGTCTCCCCCACCTCGCGTTACCAAAGCATTACCTGTGCATCCCAGGGACCAGTCTCTTCTACACTGTTGGAGATGTGGTAACAGCACAGAGGAGTGTGCCAAAACCAGAACATGCAGATCACTTTGTGTTCCAGAAGAAAAAACTCAAAATATAAAATAATAGTACTTTGTTCCCGTTACTTAGCGCCCTCACAGGTCAGGAGGGAGATTTACCACCAAGAATCTTGGTGGTAAATCAAAGTGAACCATTTATACCACCAGGAGCATTTTTAATAGTTTTATAGGAATAGGATCAAGAGAGCATGTTGTAGCTTTCATATGTTGAACTAGTGCTGTCAGTTCCTGTAAGGTAATCAAAGAAAAAGCCCCCATAGTAGCCTTAATAGGTCTAGTTGGTAAAATTGTGCTGGAGTCTTCCTTAATAGAAGGTGTCTATGGAATCCTGTTTTCTGATGTCTAGTATTTTATTTTTAAAGACATTTAAGAAGTAATTGCAGCTGTGAGAGGAGCCAATGTCAAGGGCGGGACTATTAGGGGAAGGATTAATTAATTTAACTAGGGTAGCAAAAATAAATCTAGGATTTTGAAATCAAGTCAGTGTTATTTTTAAGTTGCACTTTGATGACTTCTCTTTCTCCTCCCCTCCCTCTCATCTTCTACTCATAAATTACATTTTTTCTCCTCCTTCCCTATCTCCCCTCCCCATCTCCCCTCCCTCTCTTTTTCTATCCCTGCCCCTCTCTGCCTCTCCCTTTATCTCCCTCTCTTTCTCTCCCCTCTTTCTCTCAAGTCTCCCCCTCAGTCCCTGCCTCCTCCCCTCCCCGCTGATCTTCTCTTCTATCCTAATTTTCTTTCCCACTCCGCCCCTCTCTCTCTCCCCTCTTTCTCTATGCTCCCCCTCTCTTATCTTCTCTCTCATAATCTTCTTTCCACTCCCCCTGCCCTCTTCTCCCATCTTCCTCTTTCAGTTCCCATTTCTCCCCTTCTATCCCATGCCTTCCTCTGAGTTGTCTCCCCACTCCCTCCCTCTCACACTGTTGATTTTCTCCTCCTGTCTCCTAATCTCTGCAGGCTGTGGAAATGTGGTCTCACACCTGGATGTTGTGAGGATCTTGCCTCTGCTCTCTGTACAAACCACTCAAACCTGACAGAGTTGGATCTGAGAGACAATGAGCAGCTGAGAGATTCAGGAGTTAAACTGCTGTGTGCTGCACTGAGGGACTCAAACTGTAAATTACAAACACTGAGGTAAGTAAGTAAACTGACACAGACAGATCACATCTTCTCTCCTTCTCCTCCTCTCATCTCCACCCCCTCTTCTTTTGTTTCGTCAGTTCATTAGAAAATATTGTTTTAGTTTTTTTGTAATTAAGACCTGGGGCCATATTCTTGAAACTCTTAAGAAGAAATTGTCCTTTTATTATTTTCCAGGCCTCTGTCTGAATGGGTTAAATAATGTAATAAAAATAACAGAACATAATAAAGTTCTTAAGAAGATATTGATGATTTTCCTTAAACCCTTAAGTGCAATTCTGCACATTTTCTTCTAGTCTTCTTCAATTTCTTAAGAACCTCTTAATGTAGCAGGGCGGTAGCGAGCCCTGTACATCTATTTGTTTATTTATTTTTAGATCAGGGTCTCCCCCTCCGCCCCTGTGCAGTGTATTTTGTATTTGTTTTGTATTATGATTTATTTATTGTAAATGACGGCGAAACGCTGCAGGTTTGTTATTGTTTAATTTAAAATGTTTTCTGGCAGAGGCGAGAGTGGGTACTCGTCCTCTGCCAGGAATAATTAGGAAAGCTCGTGCAGAAGGTGGCCATCTCCCGAATTAATGAGGTGATTTAATTTGTTGCTAATCGGGAGATGGTCACCTGTATAAAAAGCCTGCAGCTCTCCAGCTCGGGTGTGGGTGTACGAGAGGAGCGTAGGGAGCGAAAACGAAACTGAATACGATCCGAATAGACATAGGAACAGTGAAGGCAATCTGCCCAGCCTGACCTGTGTTGTGTTATATTTTGTGTTTGAGATTTGTTTTGTTTAGACCTTTTTATTTTGCTCTGTGAGCAAGTGTTTATTTGTTCAAGACTTTTATTTATTTTTGTTTGTTAATAAAAACGGCGGCCAGCTGCGTCTTTCTTTTTGAAACTGCAGTATTGGTGTCAGTTTATTGACGTTCCTGCTTCTGCCGTGACGTCACCGACTCAGCCATTCCTGTCACAGTCATCTTAAGAACAAAAAAAGTTTTCAGAAGTTTGGCGATAAGCTTAGTTAACTGGTAAATGCCTTTTAAAATATGTATTGTGATTTTCAAACGTTCTTCTTCTTATTATTATTATTATTACTACTACAGCTACTATTATTATTATTATCTCTGTCTCCTCCTCCTCCTCTCTCTGCCTCACCCCTCCTCTCTCTGTCTCCTCCTCATGTCTATGTCTCCCCAAATGTGAAGAATCTCAAAATGTCTTGCCAACATTTATGGAATTGAAATATTCCAAATATTAATTAAAATGATTTGAAGTCAAAATGTTTATTCAAATTATAGCCTTGACCTATATTAAAAAAAGAAATACAACTTCCATATATTCTTAATTATGTCACAATGTTTGTAATTACACCTTATATCCCTATTTGTAGTGGTAACGAACGGTAGTTAAATACAATATTGTGGATGGATATTAAAATGAGTGTGGAACTAAACAGGGTGCCGGTCATTCCTTATTCATTGATTGTATGACGGCCAGTGCATCTTGTGATTGTTGTTTATTGTCCTCTTAGAAATTAAATCATATGAATATTATTGTGCAGAATCTCATTAAATATAATGATGTAATCATTTATTCAGTGGTGTTCAATTGTTTTTTAATAAGCTGTTCCCCTTATAAAGTGGTCTCCTTTATCTACACCTGCTTTCATGATGTAGATCCACTACAAGAGACTTTCGTATGCTTGGCGAGTACAGTCTGCCCGAATAATTATCACTGCTTGTGATTTAATCTACACCTTTTAATATGGATGTGATGGTGTGCGTGTTTATGTGTGTGTGTGTTTGTTAATTGTTCATGTGTGGAATGTGGGGGTTGTGGTGGGGTATGGGAGGAAGTGACGTGACAAGGTACTGATGAAGACAGGAAGCACGTAGTTGGGGGTTGGATTTTATTTACAACACCCACAAAAGTACAAAGTCCCGAGCAGTGGGTTTCAACACAATTGCAGCAAACAAAAGAAACTGCCTCTGTTACCAGCTATGGTAAGCAGAGGCTTGAAATGAAAACAAATAGTCCAAACAGAAGAGAAACACTGCCACAGGGTTTTTCAGTGATCCACACAGCACAGCAGGTGGCTCAGACTCCCTCTTCAAAAACAGGATAAGTAATTCCTGCAGCTGCCAAGGATCACAGGGAAAAGTCCGGGCTCGAAGGCAGCCAGTCTGGGAATCCTCAGTCTGAATATAAGCAAAACAAACAAAAGAACAAAACTCACAGAGCTCACGCAGCACAACTGTCTCAGTCCAGGATAGGGAGACCAAATGGCAAAACCCCACAGCCTAAATAGTGCCGAGCCCCGCCCCTACAATCAGTGCACTGCCCCACCTCAGCCAATCGTCGAGCGCAGCACAGCTGTTTGCATTAATGGGGCTCAACCATGAGGTTGGCCACCACCACTGCGGCTTCTGCCCCAACCATGACTCAGCCTTTCTCCTCTGTCTCAGTCCTTCCTGCACAGCGCTGCCAGTAGTCGGGAGGGCAAATTACAAGAGGGACTCCTTTCACTCCTGTCACAGGGGTGTGTGACAGGCTGGCTCGCAGTGGTGACGTCACGGACCAGGAAGTAACTGAATCACAAACAGTGGATGGGCGGGTGAAGCTGAATGCTATGGCATTCAGCGTATTTATTAACAAACCAAAAACAAAAGAGCACAAGGGCCAAACGAATAAACAAACCCTGTTTAGCAGTCGTTTTTAAATGTTATGTTTCCTCGCTCTCGGTCGCTCTCTCTCCCCGTACTCTCCTCCGTACACTCCACCTCCAGAACGGACAACTGCTGGTTCTTATACTCTGGCCGAGGGGTTAACTAGTTGTTAATTATCTTATTACCCCTCGGCCAGAGTCTGCACGCGTTTGGTAAGGATGCATGACTGTCAGCTAGTTAAATAATCAGTAGCTGATCAGTCATGCATCCTCAAATTTTAAATAATAAGTAATAAAAGACGCGGCGCTTTTACCTGCGCCGCAAATAAAAATACAAATAATAATACATAGGGGCGGGACACACCGCCACAGGGTGTTTATTGATTAATTGTCACATCACTAATATATAAGGGAGTGTGACAGAAATACAATGATTCTTGGTTGTAAATCTCCCTCCCGACCTGTGAGGGCGCTAAGCAGCGAGAACAGAGGTTCTTGGATGGGCTGGTCTGACAGTTCTTTCCCAGGGTTCAAAGGAAGTCGGCCAGCCTGGAAGGGAGCGAGACTCCGTTGCAATAATGCATTGACCCTGAAGGGAAACAACGTGGCAGCCGCAGAATGGAGAGGCGGTTGCACTTTCGTTTACCAAGGGGTCATGTGTGACAGCATAAAAGGGGATGGAGACTCGTAATCTGTTCCTTCGCATTTGATTTTGTGCATTAAACTGAGAAGGACTGTGAGAGACCCCGTAGACAGTAAAAGCAGTATCGTGAGTGTTTTTTGTTTGTTTGTCGGTGTGTACACGTCTTGTTTGTAACAATACACTAGATGGCTAACATGATTCCGGAGCTGTCGTCGAGGGCCAGCACTAATGGCGGAACAGCACTGCACTACTGTCACAAACATAAACTGTATCACCCACCACGAGCACTACTGCAAGGACCCAGGACTGGTGCCCGTGTCTGTATAATTGTGGGGTGGATACGTGTGGTTTATTGTTATAGTTTACTGTTGTTGTTATTGTTTACTGTTACTGTTATTGGTCACCAACCCGGGATACAAAAATAAAAGACCCCTTTTCCAAACCAGATTAAACCTCTCTGTCTGTTTCATTACCGCACTGCATCACCCCTGCACCTGCATCCACACAGCCACTTTGTCACAGGGAGGAAGGTTTGAACACAGCGTGTTGGAGAGTGTTGTGAGCCATATTATTGTTTGTTTTTGTTGTGAATAAATAAAATACATATAAAAACTTACCATTTTGCCTCTGGGTCTGTCACAATGGGCTACTGTGTGAATTGACTAATTGACTAATTACACACTTCATTCATTTTAGTGAGATTGTACATTTGATTTAAGAATAGTGCAATATGTTTGTATGCAATTCTGCCTATTTACTTTTGTGCGTCAATTCATTTCTGTACTTAATTTGCATATGTAACAAAACCACCCAGCTACCCATTTATTTTGGCAATTTCCATGTCAAAAATTGCCATTTGTTTTTGCAGATTTTTCATTCTTGGCCCTCAAATAAGCAATTTGGACAGTTTTCAAAACAATTTTTAAAAACACACTTTTTATTATTAAGAAAAACAGAAATATATTATTTCAATAGAACTTAAATAACAAAACAACAATTTGTTTACAATTGTAGCATTATGACAATATAAATCACAACATAACCTACATTTTTTTCCATTGCAGCATTATAATAACAGTGTGGTAAAAAGTCATTGTGCAGTCATATTACTTTTTAGAAATTATTTTTTGCGTTATAGATTTCAAAGCAGACGCCCTTCAAACTCTCATCAATGCTAATGTTTTTATCTAATACATATACATCAGAAAACTTGTGTCACAGATTTTCAATCACGTCATATACAGGGTGATTAAAAAGTATACCACACAACGCACCATATCATTGATGTGGTAAACTTGCTTTCTATCTTCCACAGATTTGGGTATGGGTGTGTATTGCTGTTATATGCATTATCATCTGTGAAGTGTACTGTAAATCTCACTGAAATACAACTAAGAAAGGAAGAATCAGCATAAACATAAATTTATATGAAAATGTATTGACCTTCTCAAAAGAAAATGCAACAGAGGATATGTTTTGCTGGCATTTTACTGCCATTTTGTCTCATAGAAAAAATCCTTCTTGTCAGCAATCACAGCTGCACATACGCCTGGCATTCTGTCACACAATGTTAGCAGTGTATCAATGTCTATCTTTGTCCAATCAGTCCTAATCATCTCAGAGCATATTTATGCTGGCTGCACTCTTCTTTTTCATTCTCCTGGGGAGACCACCACATCAATTTCAAAACATGTTGTTCTTCTTTCTGATTGAAGTCATTAGGTTTAGTCTGGCTGTATGTTTAGGGTCATTGTCATGTTGAAAATCAAACCCTTCACCTTACTGAAGGTATTGCATGATGTTGAAGAATGGAATGATATGTTCCCACCTCCATGTTTTACTGTAGGCACGACACAACATCCTGACAATCTCTTGCCTGTTTTTCTTCACATACTGTTTCCTCTTTGAGCTGAAAAGTTCAATCATTGATTCATCTGTCCATAACACTCTTCTCCATTGCTCTTTTGACCAGTCTTTATGGTTTAGTGCCCAGTGCAAATACTTTATATTGCGAGTCATTGTTGAAGAAAGCTGACCTGTATGTCATTCTCCTCCAGTGATAAGGTGGCTGTATTTGAAAGACAGGAGCAAGTCTTGATTCCTGCAGTCTTTTGAAATCAAGTCAGTTTTATTTGTACTTTGATACTTTAAGTTGTACGCTGATCTTCTACTCCTAAATTTGATTTATTCTCTTCCCTCCCTATCTCCCATCTCTCTCATTCTCTCCCCACCCCTCTCTGTTCTTCTCTCATGATCTTTTCCACTCCCCTCCCCTCTTCTCCCATCTCCCTCTTTGTTCCCCTTCTATCTCCTCCCTTCCTCAGAGTTGTTCTCCCTCTCCCCCTTTCTTCCCTCCCACACAGAACTGTTTCCCCCCTCTCCCTCCTCTCATGCTGTGCTGATCTTCTCATGTCTCCTCATCTCTGCAGGCTGGGTGAATGTAGTCTCACAGCTGGATGTTGTGAGGATCTTGCCTCTGCTCTCTGTACAAACCACTCAAACCTGACAGAGCTGGATTTGAGAGACAATGACCAGCTGATGGATTCAGGAGTGAAACTGCTGTGTGCTGCACTGATGGACCCAAACTGTAAATTACAGACACTGAAGTAAGTAAACACACCGGGTGTTTTTGTGAATATTATATCACTGCCATAGACAGATCACATCTTCTCTCCTTCCTCCCCTCCTCTCTCATCTCCACCCCCTCTTCCTTTGTTTCATCTGCTTAATAGAAAATATATTTTTAGTTATTTTCTAATAACATTTCACTAAGACCTGTGGCCGTATTCTTGAAAGTCTTAAGAAATTGTTTATTATTTTCCAGCACCCTCTTGTAAATGAGGCCATCTAAATGAACAAATAATGAATGCAATAAAAATAACAGAAGTGTAACAAGGTGTGTGTTGATACACCACACAGGCGCACAGATTTAATTTCAACACAATGCTGACACAAGGGTACCAGCAATGGTACCAATGTCACATTTAATAAAGAAATTAAACCAAACCAAAGCTAAAAATAAAAGGTTGTCACACAAAATGACGAGCACTAGTCTCACTAAAATGAACATCCCGCTCCAGGAACCTACTACTCAGTAACACTCTCTATACTGTTTTGGGATCCACATCCCCTAAGCTGACCTACTTCTGTTCTGTTGCTAATGAAGTCCCAGCCTCCCAGCGACTCCGGGCTGCTCCGACGATCCTGGCTGGGCAAGTGCCTTCACAGGCACCATCTTGCAGTTAAAGGGTTCCGTGGTAGTTCCTTTTGAGCAGACGCTCCCTCCTTGATGTAAACAAATCGCTCAGCTGGTCGCTTAGCAACGAGTCTCCTGCTGCGTGTTACAGCTGATTTCTCCAAGGCACACACACTTGCGCAGGAACCAGCGACCTGGCTCTCTGTCACAAAAAGAAACCTGATAAAGTTCATAAGATATTGCTGATCTTCCTACGATCCTTCTTAAGTGCAATTCTCCAAATCTTTTTACAGTCTTCAATTTATTTTAAAAAAATGCTTTAACCACCCAGCTGCCATTTATTTTGGCAATTTCTATGTCAAAAATTGGCTTTTTCTGATTTTTCATTCTTAGACCTCAAATAAGCAATTTGGACAGTTTTCAAAAAACATTTACACAAAATACGCACTTTTTATTATTATGAAAAACAGAAATACAGTATTTCAATAGAACTTAAATAACAAAATAACAACAATTTGTTTACAATTGTAGCATTATAACAATATAAATCACATCATAACATAATTTTCTTTCCAATGGCAGCATTATGTAAGCATAAATAATATAAATAACATTTACAATTGCAGCATTATAACAACAGTGCAGCAAAAAGTCATTGCGCAGTCATGTCATTTTTTCAAAATCATTTTTTGTGTGTGTGACAGGGTACCCCCACCCCGGTGTGTATATGTCTTATTTTGTGTTGTGTTATTAATATTTAATTGTATGGTTTGGTGTGTTAAAAACACTGTTTTATTGTTATTATTACTTCACAGCCTGGATGGGGTTAACCACCCAGCTGCTTATCCCGCAATTTCCACGTGGAGCGCAAGCGAGTCCAAATTTGTCACTCCCGTGAGAATAGCGTACAGGGGCGTTACATGTACATCTGCAAACTTTAACACGTCCTTTTGATGTGCTTCAGTGAATAAATAAGCAGACTATATGGTAAAATTGTCTGCAGTTTGGTTTTAGCAGTCCCTAAAAAAACCTGTATATAGCACAGCTGACAGTGAAAAATGGATGCCTGCATCTGCAGAGAATGATATGAGGAGATTCTTTGTTAGTGTTACAGGGGGTGTAAGGAAACCTTGTCAGGATTGATACTGATCAAAATGACTGATTTTATTTATTTATTGTACCCACACTTCACAGATAATAATGCATATAACAGCGTTATACACCCGTATCTGATCAATTATTATAATGTTATTATAATGCTGCAATTGTAAAAAAACGATGTTATTTATACTTATATAATGCTGCCATTGGAAAAAAAAATGTTATGTTGTAATCTATATTGTTATAATGCTACAACTGTAAACAAAATGTTATTTTGTTATTTAAGTTCTATTGAAATAATATATTTCTGTTTTTAATAATAACAATAAAGTGTGTGTATTAAAAAAAATATATAGCAAAAATTGTTTTGCAAACTGTCCAAATTGCTTTTTTAAGGGCTAAGAATGAAAAAAAAATCTGCAAAAAATAAATTACAATTTTAACATGGAAATTGCCAAAATAAATGGGCAGCTGGGTGATTAAAATGCCCCATCCAGTTAAAATTGTGAGACTGCGTGGTCAACAGCAAGTGATTATTGACAAACTGGCTGTTGACCACTCGTATGATAAAACCCATGCTGAAATGTGGTCGAGGGATTAGGTAATTGATAGTCAGTTAATCCCTCGACCACAATATAAAAACAAGCAGCTTGGGCTGAACGCTGTTAGTGTGTTCAGAGGCGGAATGTGAGTCAGAAGTAAAAGAGAAGTGAAAGACAAACAGTAATTGCTACTCGTGCTGGTTATACACCAGCTCAATACTTGTTTGTTTGTTTGGTTGGTTCCGTGTCTGTTTGTCTGTTTGTTTTGGCCACTGTACCATTTTGTTTTGCAAAAGTGTTTTCTTTGTTTGAATCTTTTATTTTGTTATTAAACGTGCACATCAGCGCTTCCATACCCCAGTCCTGTGTGTCTCCTTCCTAGTCTGATGTCACCCGCAAGCCATCTTGCCACAGTGTGATAGACTTCAAAATAGACACCCTTCAAACTATCATTAATGCTAACGTCTTTATTTGGTACATATAAATACTCCCTATCGCTGCTCACATCTAATTTAAAACTCTTGCACTCACCTATCGCTGTCATGACCTTTACTGCTAACTCCTATCTCCAGACTATCATTTCTCCCTACACCCCCTCTCGCCCCCTCCACTCCTCCACCACTGGCAGGTTAGCTGTTTTGACCAGTACCAATCATGACAAGGTTTCCTTACAACCCCTTGTAACATCAATAAAGAAATAAATGCCCTCATCTCATTCTCTGTAGTAGGCATCCATTTTTTACTCGCCGAGTAGTGCCAACAAGATGCTCGGATATATTGTGAGAAGTGTTGAATTTAAATCAAGGGAAGTAATGTTAAAACTTTACAATGCATTAGTAAGACCTTACCTAGAATACTGTGTTCAGTTCTGGTCACCTCGTTACAAAAAGGATATTGCTGCTCTAGAAAGAGTGCAAAGAGCAACCAGAATTATCCCGGGTTTAAAAGGCATGTCGTATGCAGACAGGCTAAAAGAATAGAATCTATTCAGTCTTGAACAAAGAAGACTACGCGGCGATCTGATTCAAGCATTCAAAATCCAAAAAGGTATAGACAATGTCGACCCAGGGACTTTTTTACCTGAAACAAGAAACAAGGACCAGGGGTCATAAATGGAGATTAGATAAAGGGGCATTCAGAACAGAATAGGAGGCACTTTTTTACACAGAGAATTGTGAGGGTCTGGAACCAACTCCCCAGTAATGTTGTTGAAGCTGACACCCTGGGATCCTTCAAGAAGCTGCTTGATGAGATTCTGGGATCAATAAGCTACTAACAACCAAACGAGCAAGATGGGCCGAATGGCCTCCTCTCGTTTGTAAACTTTCTTATGTTCTTATCTGTGGATGTTAAGCTAATTTTTTTAGGGACACCTCAGCCACTGACTCATTGTGTGACCCTGAGCAAGTCACTTTATGTATTCTGCTTAGAGATACATGTGAAAAAATGCATTATTCTATGACCTGAGGGAACTTATGTTAAAAAAATATTGCTAAAAAATATGTTAAAAAAATATTGCTGTTTGGGCATATTACCAGACATTGTTTCACCTGAGTGATTGCAATGACATAATACACGTTTATTCTCAGGGACTCTACTCTTGATTTATTTTCTCAAAATAAATAAATAAAATAATTATTCATTCCATTATTATCAGTAATAAGGAAACAAAAATGTACTTGATACAGTTAGTTCATGAAATAGTATCTGCTTATATCCACTTGTTTCTTGATATTTATAAACGTTGTAAAACACACACACACACACACACACACACACACACACACACACACACACACACACACACACACACACACACACACACACACACACACACACACACACACACACACAGTATATATACAGATATATAATATATATAACTCCAACAAAACACTTTACAAACAGTTCACCTTAGCTTTCTTTAAACAAACAAACATTTCACATACCAGCTCCCTGGTGATCTCCCCCTAATGGAGCTGAATGCTCTCTTTTATAGTTTGTGGCTGTTCCCAATCAACACCAATTACCTTGTTTGGGAACAGCCACATTTTCACATGTTTTTGGCAGGGAGAGGAATTAACCCTGTCCCTGCCAACCACCACCAAAACACACAAACAAAACATTTTTTATATTTTGCAGGCCCCCTGTCCTGCTACATCCGTTACAATATATATATATATATATATAAACACATGAGACAGAATACAAAACAAACAGACAATGATTTCCAGGTGCAAGGGTGTTTATTGATTTATTTAACAAATATCCAGAGCCTTATGGCAAACACCTGTAAATAATAATGATGGAGTGATACAGCAGCATGTATCACTCGGTATTTGTAATCCCCGGGTTTGACCGCAACCAAAAAGTCCAGTTTACTACACCCACACGAAACATAAAAAAACAAACACAGATAACAGTGAGTGATATTAATGCTCATGGTGCAAATACAGTTCTCCGTGAATAAAGGGAAGTGTTGGTGTCCGGGTTTGATGCTGGCTGAATAGCGACAGCTCCAGAGCGTGTTTAGTAGTCTAAAATAACAAACAGACAGTGTGCTGATTTGCCTTCTTGTCACAGGTTTTTATGTTGATATGCAGTGCCTTTTAAACCTGTTTTACTGTGAAAAAAATACTTTTAAACAGCACGTCTAAAATAAATTGGACCTGTCGCGCCTGACACGCACTGAATAAATGGACCGCAAAGGGTTAAAAGGCACTGCTTATCAACAGGACACTCAGAACTGCATCTCCAGCCCCGCTCCACCCCTCGTTCGCTGTATTTTTCATATACCTCTTCATAGTAGTGCAAACCGATAAACCATCTCCTGATCACTCGTTTTATCACCAAACTCCTCAATAATGCGATCCACGTCATTATTTTATTACTAGAACATCTAAAAAAAGCTCTGCAAATGTCTGTGATATTCTTTGAGCACTGGATGCAGAAGCAGCTGTCTTGTTTGTTTATGTCTGTGTTATCTATGTGGTGCCGGGGCTATCTGTATTTTTCAGATACACCCCCTTTTTTCGGCTCCTATCTGTCTCACTCAGCCATTGAATGGTTTTCTCTGCTTTTTCCGGAGAAAAAACGACTAGAGACCTGTTTTTTACGTCTTTTTGATGATGTCGGACAGGGTCCAACATTGGACAGGAAAGGGAAAATAATAATGTCGGACATAGGACCGCAAAGGGGTAATAAACCACAGTGAAAGCATGGGAAAGCATAGGCAAGCATTTTAAAGCCCAGCAAGGTAATGTTTAAGCATATTAAAAAACACGGCAAACCAGGTAAACCTGTGGGAAATGCATAGTATAACTATGAGAAAAACATTTGGAAACTTTTTGGAAATTACATTGCAAATACTGTGGTAAACATTTATGATGGTTATGTTGTGAGCCATTGTAGAAAAAAGCTAACCCTTATGTTGTTCTCCTCCAGTTATAAAGTGGCCGCATTTGAATGACAGGAGTAAGTATTGATTCCTGCAGTCTTTTGAAATCAAGTCAGTGTTATTTTTAAGTTGCACATTGATGGCTGGCTCTCTCCTCCCCTCTCTCTTATCTTCTTGTCCTAAATTTGAGTTTTTCTCCTCTCCTCTCCTCCTTCTTTCTCTCCCCACCCTCTCTCTCCTCTCTTTCTGTCTATTCTTCCCTCTCTGTATCCCCCTCCTCTCTCCTGCCCTCTGATCTTCTTGTCTGTCCTAATCTTCTTTCCCTCTCTCTCTATCTCTCTCTCTCTCTCTCTCACTCTCTCTCTCTCCCCTTGTTCTCTCTACTCTCCCCATCTCTGTCTCTCCTTCACTGATCTTCTCTCTTATAATCTTCTTTCCCTCTCCCTCTCCCCTTCTACCCCCTCCCTTACTCTCTGAGTTGTTCCCCCTCCATCTTTCTTCCCTCTCATACAGAGTTGCCCCCACCCCCTCTCCCTCCCTCTCACACTGTGTTGATCTTTTCCTCCTGTCTCCTAATCTCTGCAGGCTGTGGAAATGTGGTCTCACAGCTGGATGTTGTGAGGATCTCGTCTCTGCTCTCCGTTCAAACAATTCAAACCTGACAGTGCTGGATCTGAGCCTCAATGAGCAGCTTAGGGATTCAGGAGTGAAAGTGCTGTGTGCTGCACTGAGGGATCCAAACTGTAAATTACAGACACTGAAGTAAGTAAACACTGGGTGTTTGTGTGACTATTATATCACCGATGCAGACAAAAACGGACATGCACATACGATTTACAACGGAAGAGTAATTAACATTTTAAATGTAAATGGGTAAAACTGACACGCATGTCGGTTCTAGTGTTAAGCAACTCAATTTAAATATTACAGTTGATTATTAAACTAATCGATTTCTAGGAAAATGGTGGCTTTAAAACTGCAATAATAACATTGTAACCTTTGTAACTGCAATAGTAACATTGTAAAATTCTCAAAGAAAGATTGAAAAGTATAACTGGATGAAAAGAGAGAGGGGGGGGTGGGTACATTATTTACTAACCAAATATTTGGTCAATTTATTAATGTTGTGTAGTATTACACCATTCCATGACATTCCGCAAGCAAGGTCCCATTTTGTAAAATAAAAAGCAGCTTATGTATTTTTTTTATTATTGGAATTTAACAAATATACATACAGAACACAGAGCTCATGCATAAAACATTCTGCTATACAACAAAACAACAACACACAACAAAAAAAAACCTGCTTATTATATTTACTTCAGCAAATACAAACATGCCAAGGCTCCAACAAGTCAGTATAAAACAACAGCATGCACTATAATGAAAAAAGGCAAAGCTTGTAACACAGCATTATTTACAACCAACATAGCACACTACTTTTGGTAAATCCAGCCACAATCAAATCAAACAGATTTTCAGATATGCAATACCCAATACTAACTGTCTTGCTATTTTTTATGTTGTTTTTAGCATATGATTTAATTACTTTTATAAACATTGCATCGTACAGTTTTCTTATAAGTTTGGTATACCAGCGGTATTTCACTTTGTGAACATACATCACTTCCACCTCCAGGTCATAAGTGAATCACTTCTGTGTATACGGAAGACTGATTTGTTGATGTGATAATGATTATTGCAGCGCCTGAAAAAAAAACAAGGGTGCTGGTGGGCATGCCAGTAATCTACAGGATGGGTGCTCACGGGCGTTCAGAGAGTTAATGCCAGTTTTAGAGGAGAGGGATGCCATGTATGAGTGCAAAGATGGTTTAACCCCTTCACTGTTAAAGGTTTTTCCACCCCCAGTGCTGGAGATTTTTCTTGAATTTGGGACTGAATTGTTTGAAAGTCAAATTTCTCACAGGTCTCTAAAGGAAGCATAGGAAACATATATATTTTTTCAGCAAAATCTGAACTTGTCAATTATATATACAGTATATATTCAACTGATTGAGATATTGCAGATTAAATGAGAAAGAAAATGAAAAACTACAATTTCGGTGCCACTTTAAAGCCCTAAAAAAGTATAGCATGGTAATTAGACAAATTGCATATGTCTTGCATTGCTAATATGTTAACTATCTATGAAGAAAAAAATAGGAGTATGTTTCTGTCATGGCTGTGTCAACATTTGTATTAAATAATAATAATAATAATAATAATAATAATAATAATAATAATAATAATAATAATAATAATAATAATAATAATAATAAATATTTAAAACAGAACATCGTCGGGTCAATATGTAAACTATACATATTTTTGAATGCAGACAAAAACTAAATTCAAAATATAATTGTTGAAAATAAAAATAACTGTTGAAAATAAAATAAAATTTGACAACAAATGTCTCCTGTGGGTCTGCTAGATGTTGTAGCCATCAGGATTTGCTCAAATCAAACCACGATCCGAAATACAAAACTCTTCTGTTTGTTTATTTCCAGACTGAACAACACAGAGAAATCCTATAGGCCAGTTTAGGCATCAATCATTCACCGTTTGATTGTGATCAATCCAAAATTCAAACATTTTGAGAGACAAAACCCTCCCACACATATCTTAAAATGTTGGAAGCAATTGGTCAAACACAGCGTGCCCAAGCACTGAGTTATTACCGCATATGCCACGGTACAGACAGCATACAGTAATTAATAGCGATCGATCAGTTCTGAAAATAACTATTGAAAGTAAGATTAAGTTTGCTAAAAATAGGTCCTTAGATCCCCTAAATCTTGTATCCAACAAAAGTTGCGCCAATCAAAGCACTATAAAAAATATAATACAGACCTTTTTGTTTGCTTGTTTGACTTCCGCATCTGACATTGAATAACAACAGAGAAATCGTATACAGGGCAGTTTATACGTCAATCATGCACTTTTTAAATGATGTGACCGATACACCATTCACATTTAGAGAGCTTAAACCCTTCTGCACACTCTGTAAAAGAAATTTAAATGATCGGATGCTCACAGCAGGCGATACAGTGAGATTTATTTTAGGCTGTACGCCGTACACCCCCTAGCACTGAAGGGGTTAAGTGCACTGCCTGATTCCAGTGCTTGTAAAAAATATAATTGTTGAAAATAAAAATAACTGTTAAAAATAAAATAAAATTTTACAAAAAATGTCTCCTGTGGGTCTGCTAGATGTTGTAGCCATCAGGATTTGCTCAAATCAAACCACAAGTCTGGGCTGCTTTCTTTTAGGTGTAACTAGAATTTAGTTATTCTTTTCTGTATGGCGATTAGCAGACTCTCCCCAGTTCTGCTCTGCAGCCATTGCTGGGGGATTCTCTGTGCGTGTGCAGGACCTCTTTACAGAACAGAAGGTGTGTTTTTGTGGGGGTTTTATCCCACTTTGAGTAATCTGCACTCATGGTTATACCCCAGACTTCACTCCCATAGAGCAGGATTGGCTGCATGATGTTGTCAAACAGCTTGAGTAATAATTTTTTTAACGGTGTAGTATGCTCTGAGAGCTTTCTCTTTTATTGCCAGATTGTAACCTCCTGATGCGCTTAATGTGAGGCCAAGGCAGGTGTATGAGAGGCTGTGGTCAATTTCTGTGTTGTTGAAATATAATTAGATTTTTTTTCTGGTTGTTTTGTGGCTTTTCTGGTCTTGTTCAGGTTGACCTCTAGAGCCCATGTTTTACAGCAGGTCTCCAGCAGTGTCAGGTTGTGCTGCAGACCCTCCTGTGTGGGGACAGGAGGACCAGGTTATCTGTGTACAGCAGGCACTTCACCTCGGTGTGGCCGAGAGGCAGGGCTGTCTCTCTCTGTCTCCCTGTAACCGGGGGACATTACATACATGGGTTGTCACTAGATAATAATAAGTCAGACACAGAGCATTGGGTGTTGACACGCCGCACAGGCACGCCGATTTAATACAATACAAGTGCTGCTACTAGGTTACCATAAATGGTTACCCTAGTGTCAGATTTAATAAAGAAAACAAAACAATCTAAAAATAAAAGTTTGCCACACAAATGGAGAGCGCTAGTCCCACTAAAAGGAACGCCCCGCTCCAGGAACCTACTACACTACGAAACTCTCTATACTGTTTGGGATCAACCTCCCCTAAACTGCCCTACTGCTGTTGCTCCCGCAGTCCCGGCCTTCCAGCGACTCTGGGTAATTGTGATGGCCCTGGCAGAACAGCTTTCACAGGTACCATCTTGCAGTTGAGGGGTTCTGTAGTAGTTGTCCAGCAGAGCAGAAGCTCTCCTTATGGATGTAAACAAAATGCCTGTCTGTGTAGCAATGGCTGTACAGTAGCCTTGAGCTGTGTAGCAGATGCTTTTTAAGCTCTGCACAGCACGTGAGCACGCCCCCTGGTCACTCCGAACCTCCCGATCAGCTCAGCGCTGGGGGAGCCGACATGCTCAATTGGTTGCCTAGCATTGCGTCTCCTGTTCCGTGTCCCAGCTGCACATATTTGCGCAGGTACCAGCAACATATCCTCCCCTTCAGAATGGCACCACCGGTCTGTTCGATATCTTTGGCTGGATCCTCTTCTTCTGTTTGGGGGGGTCAACTGGTGATGGGAGGTCCAGACACAAAGGTGGGGTGTCTAGAAACACAGGCCAAGGGAGCTGACCCATAGGCGCCGGATTGGAGCGCAGGTTTATCTCCTTCCTTGCTCTGGAGATGGCAGTAGCTTCTCCCTCCCTGGCACTGGGACAGACAGCACCTCCCTCCCTGGCACTGGGGCAGGCAGCACCTCCCTCTATGGGGCTAGAGATTTCACCAGTTCCTTTGCTTGCCTCCGGGAACGGCCGCTGCCCTTCTTTTATTTTAAGGAAGGCAGTTCCGTCTTCTCCAGCCTTTGGGCAGGCAGCTCTGCCTCTTCCTCGGAGGGGACAGCATACCACCATGTGCCCAAACTCCCTGCACACAAGGCACCAACCTTGGTCCTCCAGCCAGCCAAGGATCGTGTCTAATCCACCGTCCCATGGAGGTTGGAAGGAAGGCAGAGGGACCCATCTCTTGCCTTTGGGCAGGCAGCTGCTCTCAGGCCTTCCGGGGACTCCACCTCATCCCTCACTTATATACCATCGCAAAGCAGGGTCTTCATATGGGCACTTTTCTTTGTGGTACCCAAACTCCAGGCTGGTCCCGCACATTAACCCTATGCTGCCAGAGCACTTTAAAATCGATTGCACTTTAAAATCGATTGCATATGATCGATGACCTTTCATGCCATATCTTATCCAATCACCAATCTTGTTTTTTTTTGTTTGTTTTTTGCGTATGTCATAGCTATGACTACAGGGCATGTCTCCATATAATAGGTTTAGGGCTAGGGTGGGTGGGACATATAATATTATAATTACGAGGACACATCACAGACGCCGCCATTTTAGCTGAGTTCACTACAGATTCATCAAGATGCTTGTCAATTTAAAACATCTGTGTCTCCGATTCTATAAGCCCAGGAGTCCTACAGCTCATTTGAAAGGTAAGTACGTGGACTAACTAGCCGTTTTGTTGTTTAATTTTTTTTTTTTTTAAACTTTATAACTTAAAAAAAAAAACAGTGTGTGCGTGCGTGCATGCCAGGGCAGGGCAGGAGATAACTTTAGATAAATAGAGGCAACACTAACTACTGTACCAGCATCTGATCATTTATTTTCATTTTTATTATTGTTTTAAAAATGTTTCTCCTCAGGAAGTGGACGGAAGCAAAACTAAATACCTGCATCTGATGCCTAACTAATGGAATTATTCAACATCTTGTGTGGTATTTCTTTATTTTTGTGACCTCCATACTCATAAATAAATATACTTTTATCACAAACAGGGTAATACTCTTTCCAGTCTCTTGGAAAGTCTTAGAGCTGGTCTGCATTTGCCATGTCAGAGGCTGTTGTTCGTAAAATTCCATGCATCATAAAACCTTGTGTATCTCTGCAACTCTACAAGATATTTCATTTCTGATTTCTGATTTGAAATCCTTGGAAAATTACGCAGCTCTTGTATTGGCTAAGTTTTTTTCTACAGTATGTAACTTAGAAAGAGGTCAAAATTGGCAATTTTGAAAAATCTTATTTATTATTATACATTTTTTCAACATTTGGGAGGCGTGGCTTATATGAAAAAATATATAATACATTCCACAGCAAAGTACATTATATCATTGGAAACAGCTACTTAATGCCTTTCTGTAGATATATTGGGTTTTCATTTCTGATTTAAGGTTGCAAAACTAAAAGTGCTAAAACACAAAGTGGTCATATTCATGACCATATATTGTCATTCTGCTTAGGCTTAGGCATAGGGTTAAAGCCCCATGTACTTCCAGCTGCCTCTGCACCTGCTCATGCTCCTGCTCCCGCTCCTGCCAGTGTGGCAATTTTTTTAATCAACTGCAGTCGTGCTCTGAATCTTTTGGGGTACATCCCACTCTGACACCACATGTAACAGGATATCATTGGCCCAAGTTACCAGCAGGATGTGTCCCCTTCCACTCTATGTCCTCCTCTCTCTGTCTCCCTGCCTCCCTGTCTCCCTTCTCTCTCTGTGTCTCCCCCTCCTCTCTCTCTGCCCCCTCTTTCTCCTAACAAAGAGAAGCTTATATAGCATGTGGCTGAGGGGTTGATTGATCATTAATCATTCAATCATCACCCCCCAGCCACACGTTCAGATTGAGTTGGCAAGGATGGGTTTTAACCCCTTCCCCGCCAAACCTAAATACAAAAACACACATTTCTTAAACCCACCACCAAAACACATTTATTTACAGGGCAAGCCTCAATCCTGCAACACTCCCCCTCCTCTCTTTGTCTCCCCTTCCTCTCTCTGTCTGCCTCTCCTCTCTCTGCCCCCTATCTCTGTCCAACCCTCCTATCTCTCTGTCCTCCTCTCTCCCCTCTTCCTTTGTCTATCTCCCCTCTCCCCTCTGCCCCTCTTCTCTCTGTCCCATTCTCTCTCTTTGACTCCCACTCTTATCCATGTCTCCCCCTCTTCTCTATGTCTCCCCTTCTTTTTTGTTTCCCCTTCTCTCTGTCTACTCCTCCTCCCTCCTCTGTCTCTCTCTTGCCCCTCTCTCTGTCTCCCTCCTCTCTCTGCCGATAGACCATATTTTTATCCAACCCTCCTCTCTCCCCTCTCCTCTCTGCCCCTTCTCTCTTTCTGTCTCCCTTCTCTCTCTGTGTCTCCCCTTCTTCTCTGCCTCTCCTTCTTTGTCTCCCCTCCTCTCTCTCTTCCCTCTGCTCTTCTCCTGTCTGCTCCTCTGTCTCCTCCCTCCTCCTCTCTCTGTCTCCTTCCTCTGCTCTCTCTCTTTCTCCTCCTCCTCTCTCTGTATGTTGTTTAGAGGGGAGGGTTGCAATCCATACCTGCATATTGCTATTTTTGACCATTTTGTACACAATTAATCATTGTCTGAACATGGAAACTGTTTGAACTAGACATTGAACTCCCTAATTCCTGATTTCTAATTTTCCACGTTTCTGGTTTCATTGGAGTTGTTCTGGGGAATAACTGTAAGAATGGAGAAACTGCTCTATCAAATAAAGCAATCCCTGGTACCAGCTATCTACCCTGAAATTATGCAATATAAAGCAAGAATTCTAATAATATCATGAAGGCTACTGTATAAACTATGGATTAAAGATCAGCACATAGCCTATATGCAGTTGACGATTAAAGTCTCTAACTCGAGAGTTTCCCAGGTTGGTAGGATATGGTCTGCCTGGCATTCTGTGCAGCAGTGTCATCTGGGATGAATGAACTCAACAGCCTATTGGTTAGACACTTTTTAAAATATATTTTTCGACACATTATTACATTATTTTTAAATTTTAGTAAAATTCCCACTGCAACAGCAATTATATACAGTAAGTTAAATACCAATTCCAATATTGGCAAATCTTTACCCTTTATTCTCAGCAGGTCTTGAAAACACTTAATAGATCATTTGCAAATGTTTATAACAAGCATGATTTTAAGAACTTCCTTTATAAAAGTTTAAAGTAAAGTAAATCATAGGTAAGAATTGCAAAGTCCAGAATGGTATATTCAAGCATATTAAAAAATATGGCAAACCACATTAACCTATGGTAAATGCATAGTATAGCCACGAGAAAAGCATTTAGAAACTGAAAAAATACTGTGCAAATACTGTGGTAAACTTTTATAAGAGTCATTGCAGAAGAAAGCTGATCCACGTGTCATTCTCCTCCAGTGATAAGGTGGCAATATTTGAATGACAGGAGCAAGTCTTGATTCATGCAGTGTTTTGTCAGTGTTATTTTTAAGTAAGTGTTATTTTTAAGTTGCACTTTGATGCCCTTCTCTCTGATCTTCTACTCATACTGTAAATCTGATTTATTCTCCTCACTCCCTCTACCCTCTTTCTCTTTACTGTCCCCTCTCTGTCTTCTTCTCCTTCTCTCCTCCTCTCTGATCTTCTCATCTCTCTTAAATTTCTTTGCCTCTATCCCTTTCTCATCTCTTTCTCTCTCCCCTCTGTCTCTCTACTCTCCCCCTGTTTTATCTTCTGTCATAATTTTCTTTTCCCCACCCCCTCCCCTCTTTTCCCCACCTCCCTCTTCTAGTTCCCATTCACCCCTTCTATCCCTGCCCTTCCTCTCAGAGTTGTTCTCCTCCTCCCCCTTTCTTCCCTCTCACACAGAGTTGTCCCCTCTCTCCCTCTCTCTCACACTGTTGATCTTTTTCTGTCTCCTAATCTCTGCAGGCTGTGGAAATGTGGTCTCACAGCTAGATGTTGTGAGGATCTCGCCTCTGCTCTCTGTACAAACCACTCAAACCTGACAGAGCTGGATCTGAGCCGCAATGACCAGCTGAGGGATTCAGGAGTGAAACTGCTGTGTGCTGCACTGAGAGATCCAAACTGTAAATTACAGACACTGAAGTAAGTAAACACGCGGGTGTTTGTGTGAATATTATGTCCCTGATACAGACAGATCACATCTCCTCTCCTTCCTTCCCTCCTCTCTCATCTCCACCCCTTCTTCCTTTGTTTCATCAGTTTAATAGAACGTTTTTTGGGTTTTTTTTCTAATAACACTTCACTAGGACCTGGGGCCGTATTCTTGAAAGTCTTCTTAGAAGAAATCGTCCTTTTATTGTTTTCCAGCACCCTCTTGTAAATGAGGCCTCAGTCTTAATGGGGAAATCTATTGGTTAACACTAGAGGGACCGGAGATAAACTCATACCTAGAAGCCCCACAGCAGTCTTTCTGATGTTTGTATTCAAAACACTATAAATATAACGAAGTATAACGAAAGGAGAAACAGTCTGATGTAATTAGTTTTTTTTTACTGAGTACGTCACATCAACATCTGAAGAACCGAAGCGCATATATATATATATATATATAAACATTTATTTTACAAATCAAAACAAGGGAATGTAAATAAATAAACATCTGAACAGACATCGGTTTACAACATACATATCTATAAAACTGAAACAATAGCAATCCATTTTTTCAACAGTTTCAAAGTTTTCAACAGCAATCGGTTTATTATCAGATGAGCAAAAGCAACTGAACAACGTAGATAAATAAGCTTAGAAAAAAACATTTTACAGAAGCGCACAGCACAAGAAGCTATAAAAAAGCTTTTTTCTTTTTTCTTTTTTTTGACAAAATGGTATTCCTTTACCTTGAGTCTAAGGCTGTTCACAATTAATACAGATAATGCGCTTCTCCACGCCGCCTTTCTGCACAGGGCACAGCTGACCGAAGTGTTATTTTTATTGCACTTGCCAACCTGGCATTGGCATCTCTTGCGGCTCTCAGCGGGGTTGCCAGCTTCAGCTGTGGGTACACGCTTGGCAGGCTCCCTCTGTTCCAATTGCTTCTTGTAAAGTTGTTGTGCTAACTGTAAAATATATTCTCTCCTTGGTAAATTCTTCTCGGTGCATTCTTTGTAAAGTACCCAGGAGTTGATGGCTGCTAGGTCCAATACATTGCAACACACCTGAACAGACCACAGTCGGGAGCCAGCTTTCACGGAATACTTCTGTGCCATCTGATCCAAAACTCCATATTTTCTTCCGTTGTAAAACTCCATGGTCTCTGGTATTGTTTTTCACCAGTCCCGATGCTAATTAACTGACCAAAACAGCACAGCTGGCCAGCAGGCGACAGCCTTTGAAAAGGCTGATTGAAAAACAATAGACTGTCAGTCATTCACTCAGGCAGAGAGTAGAGACTAATCTGATTACAGCTAAACACATTGTGGACTGGTAAATAAAAATAATAAAGTAGAATACCGTTCTGTATAATGAAAATACAACTGTTTTATGTATGACCGTCAATGTGACTCCTCCCGGGGCTTTTAGGTATAATGTAATATATCTCCTTTATTTCTGCACTCCCGTGTTTCATGCTTTGTGAGAATATTTAATACATACGCACAGAACGGCACACGAACGGACAGCCCCATATGTGTTATACGACTGGAGAAAATTACATTTTAAAACCAAAAACTGCCAAAATGACGGCCGCGGGGCTTCTAGTGCTAAATAAATAAATAAAGTAAAAATAAAAACAAAAGTAACCTGATAAAATTCTTAAGAAGACATTGTTGATCTTCCAAAGATCTTTCTTTAGTACAAGTCTCCATATTTCATACAGTCTTCTTCAATTTTTTCTTAAGAACTTCTTTAAAAAGTTCTTAAAGTTTAGTGATAAGGCATATTTAACTGTAAATGCTGTTTAAAATATATTGTGATTTTCAAACAATATTAATATTAAGTTACTAAATTATTATTATTATTATTAGGAGGCTGTGTGGTCCCGTGGTTAAAGAAAAGGGCTTGTAACCAGGAGGTCCCCAGTTCAAATCCCACCTCAGCCACTGTCTCATTGTGTGACCCTGAGCAAGTCACTTCACCTCCTTGTGCTCCGTCTTTCGGGTGAGACGTAATTGTAAGTGACTCTGCAGCTGATGCATAGTTCACACACCCTAGTCTCTGTCAGTCGCCTTGGATAAAGGCGTCTGCTAAATAAACAAATAATAATAATAATAATAATTATTCCACCCTCTCTCCCTTCTTTGATCTTCTCTCATAATTATTTCTCACTCCCCCTCTCTGTCTCCCCTTTCTCTGCCTCTCTTTCTCTCCTTTCTCTCCCCTCTTTCTCTCTACTCTCCCCTCTCTCTGATCTCTCATAATCTTCTTTCCCCCTCCCCCTCCCTTCTCCCCACCTCCCTATTTCAATTACCCTTCTCCCATCCTACCCCCTCCCTTCTCCCATCCTACCCTCTCCCTTCATCTCAGTTGTTCTCCCCTCCTCTTTCTTCCCTCTCACACCGAATTGCCCCCCACCCTCTCCCTCCCTGTCACGTTGTGCTGATCTTCTCCTCCCGTCTCCTAATCTCTGCAGGCTGGTGGGATGTGATCTAACAGCTGAATGTTGTGAGGATCTTGCCTCTACTCTCCGTACAAACCATTCAAACCTGACAGAGCTGGATCTGGACTTCAATGACCAGCTGAGGGATTCAGGAGTGAAACTGCTGTGTGCTGCACTGAGAGATCCAAACTGTAAATTACAGACTCTGAGGTAAGTAAACACTCTGGGTGTTTGTGTGAATATTATATCGCTGACAAAGACAGATCACACTGTCTCTCCTTCCTCCCCTCCTCTCTCATCTCCACCCCCTGTTCCTTTGTTTAGTCAGTTTAATAGAAAATATTTGTTTAGGTTTATTCTAATAATACTTCACTAAGACATGGGGCCGTATTAATGAAAGTTCTTAAAAAGAAACAGTCCTTTTATTGTTTTCCAGCATTCCTTGTATAAAAAAGCCTCAGTCTAAAGGGGTAAATCTCTTGGTTAAATAATGAACACAATAAAAAAATAACAGAAGAAACGTGATAAAGTTTTTAAGAAGATATTGATGATCCTTAAGTGCAATTCTCCACACATGTTCTTACAGACTTCGTCAGTTTCTTCTTTAGGACTTCTTTAATGTCATCTTAAGAAAAGAAAAAAGTTATTGAAGTTTAGTTATAAGGCATAGTCAACTGGTGAATGCTGTTTAAAATATATTTATTGTGATTTTCAAACAATATTAATAATAGGTTATTATTATTATTATTATTATTATTATTATTATTATTATTATATAATAATAATAATAATAATAATAATAATAATAATAATAATAATAATAATAATGATCAGTGGCTCTATCTAACCCCTCTGTCTCTCCCTCTCCCTCCTCCCTCTCCCTCTGCTGCTCTCTCCCTCCTTTCACTGCCTCCCCCTCCTTTCACCCTCACGGGCCGTTCTGTCACACTCTTTTTCACCACCTCTTCCTACTCTGTCTGTCTCTCTCTCTCTCTCTCTCTCTCTCTCTCTCTCTCTCTCTCTCTCTCTGTCTGTCTGTCTCTCTCTGTCTCTGTCTCTGTCTCTGTCTCTCTCTCTCTCTCACACAGTCACAGACAATGAATCTGTAAGGAATGATCACTGACTTTCTTTGGTAATTAAATGTTCAGTTGTTTTAAGTTGTTTTAGAAAGGCTGCATGGTGCTCAGTGCATGTATATAACATCTTCCTTCTAGTCTGATGAACTCTGGTCTCACAGACGGCTGTGCTGAGGATCTCTGCTCTGCCCTCAGTACAAACTGCTCCCTGACCGAACTAGACCTGCATTGGAACTCCTTCACAGACAGCTCTGTTCCCAGCCTCACCCGCCTCATACAAACCTGCAGCAGTCTGAAGAAGATTGAGTGAGTATCTGTGTTGCTGTGTGAGATTGAGAGCTCTGCACTGAGAGACACTGAAGCTGTGTTACTGTTACCTGCAGCAACAGGGACCTAAGAGGGAAATATAATCCATTACTCAAAAACGAATAACATTGGTTTATTGTAGTGCGAATCAAAGCCAATCAGATGCCTGTATATAAATATATTGTAGCTTTAACAAATGAGTTAAAACATGCATAACTGGGGTCAACAATATTTAATTCTTTATACACATTTCCATAATATTGAATGATTTACCTGTGTAATAGGGATGAAAATCATTGTCACTGCTACAATATATATAACAGGTGCCTGATTGGCTTCCCTTGATTTTTCTATTATATTTTCCTCTTGGGTCCGTGTGGGTGCATATAACTGATCAATGCCTCACATTTAACATAAACCCTGTTCTGAACCCCACTCTCCATGACACATGTGCTGTTCCTCCCTCTGCAAGCAGCTTCATTCAGAATGGAAAGTAAAGCATTCTTATGGCAGGGTGAGTGAGCACACAGGGAGCTCTACCACTGAAAGAGCTGCTCAGGGAGACAGGCAGGGAGGGAGGGAGGGGGAGAGAGTGAGAGAGGCACTCTGAGTGAGGAGGGAGACACGGAGACTGGGAGGCAGAGAGAAAAGGGAAGAGACAGGGAGGGAGACAGACAGCTCTCCAGTTTGCATTTTGAACTGAGTGGAAAGGAATGTCTCTGCTAGCATGCTCAATGCATTGTGTTTGTCAGGGAGACAGACAGACAGACACACAGCTAGCTCTCCAGATTGCATTTCAAGCTGCAGTCTGATTGAGTGGAAAGGGAAGGCTCTGCAGCACGCTCAATGCATTGTGTTTGTGTGCTGTAGTGTCAGGATCCTGATCAGCACCTCTTCCTGACTGATACACACAGCTCGCTCTCTGCTCAGCTTTCTCATTCAGCTTGCTGTAGTCTGTCAAATCACAGCTGCATGGAAAATGCATTTCTGACTCTTGTCAATCTGTATCTCTCAGGATGTGACTGAGATATGTGTTTGTAACCCTGTGTGTCAATTTGTGTCTCTCAGGCTGTGACTGAGATATATGTTTGTATCCCTCTTTGTCTCTCAGGCTGTGACTGAGCTATATGTTTGTATCCCTCTTTGTCTCTCAGGCTGTGACTGAGCGATATGTTTGTATCCCTCTTTGTCTCTCAGGCTGTGACTGAGCGATATGTTTGTATCCCTCTTTGTCTCTCAGGCTGTGACTGAGCGATATGTTTGTATCCCTCTGTGTCTCTCAGGCTGTGACTGAGCGATATGTTTGTATCCCTCTTTGTCTCTCAGGCTGTGACTGAGCGATATGTTTGTATCCCTCTGTGTCTCTCAGGCTGTGACTGAGCGATATGTTTGTATCCCTCTTTGTCTCTCAGGCTGTGACTGAGCGATATGTTTGTAACCCTCTTTGTCTCTCAGGCTGTGACTGAGCGATATGTTTGTATCCCTCTGTGTCATTCTGGCCATGAATATCAAAAGTGTCTTGAGTGTATAACAGGATATAATAGGAGATCATATAAACAACCAGGGGCAAAAAATAACAAGGCTGTGAGTGATACTGGCAATGTATGAACTAAATCTCCTTTAACTTTGTCACATAAATACAATATCCTGGCCATTTTTGATTTTTGCTCCGAACATGAAAAACCAGTCAGAAAGTTAAAACACTGCCACAAAAGGCCTCCCTGATGGTCGGAAAAGCATTGATATTCAGGGACAATGTGTCTCTCAGGCTACGACTGAGCGATGTGTAACCCTCTTTGTGTCTCTGTGCCTCAGGCTGTGGGGTAATCAGTTCAGTAAGGAGGGGAAGAGGAAACTGGAATCCCTGCATGAGGAGCTGAAGAGATCAGGGCGTAACGTGACTGGGAAGGTATGACATCATTATGTGTTGTTCTGATCTCCACACTGGTATATCTTCTAGTGTCTGTCTGTCTGTATGTATGTATGTATGTCTGTATGTCTGTGCTGGTATGCCATCATTATGTGTTCTGATCTCCACACTGGTATCGCTCATGTTGATGTGTATTTAAAAAGGTTAGACCGACTCACAATGATAACTACTGTACAGGACTGTACTTTTATCAGCTCAGCTGAAATTCATTTCGGAAGGATCATGTTTCCATTTCAAAGAGTTGAGATTCAGTTTCAATTACCTGTCAGGTATATACAAAAACACATTCTTTGTGAGTGCTCTACAGCCATTGACCCAGACCTGGCACTGCATTTCTTTCTTTCTCAGCCTGTAGGAGTGACATCACACATGTCTGCTTTATCCTCGGGGTACAGGGGAGGTAATGCTAATATGTTGGTGTGTAGATAAAAAAAAGCCCAAATAAAATACCTCCTTGGAGAAACAGCATTGGTTGGTTTGTCAGAGTGTGTGCTGTTGTGAACATCTTTTAGAGACTTATCTGCCACATAAAACACACAAAACAAAGTGTAATGAGCTAGTCTTCCCCACGAGGGGACTCCAGTCTTTAAGAGGCTCACACAGGTGCCCCAGTGTCAGTCACTCAGCTGTCTCCTTGGCAGCAGAAAGTGTAAACACTCTCAGCTGCAGGTATCGCCCTGACAGAAGACTAGAGAGAGCAGAGGCTGTGTGGATTTCTATTCTTATTACTTTAACTCTCTTTTAATGTCAGGATCATCCTGAATGAAAAGAATATTTTCATTGGAGCATGGAAAGAACACTTGCCTGGTTTGACTTGAAAGCAGAGCAGCAGAAATTGATATCGTCCAGCAGCTCCTATAAGCACCAAGCATTAGTTTCATGTTGTACTATCCCCTATTGATATTTGAAACATGTCCTGCATACTTCAATAACAGCACATGTGTTAAGATAAAGTGTACTGCCATGCACTCTCTCAGATAAAAACAAACCATAAAGAAAAGCCCCCTTCTACCACATCTATTAACAATAGTTAGCACCAACAAAGCCTTGTGGTTGTTCTGTGCATGCAGTTTGGATGCTCCTGCAGTGGCACGCATGTCTGTCAATCAGCTAATCGAACAAGGAGGCTCGGCCGGGGTTTGGTGGGCCCGGAATACCTGATTTGACATGGGGGGGGGGGGGCGTGCCATGGGGAGCCTACGACCATTGAAAAAGAGGCTGCATACTCCCATGAATCCACAGTCCAGCTAATTCAAAGTGATTTTTACCTTCTCTGCAACTGGGCAAACTTCTGGCAAATGCCCTAGTTAGACCCCATCTAGAATACTGTTTGCAGTTTTGGTCGCCTTACTACAAAAAAGACATCATAGCACTCGAAGGTACAGAGAAAGACAACCAGGCTGATCCCATGACTTAGACATGAGCTACGAGGACAGGTTAAAATAATTAAATCTCTGCAGCCTAGAAAAAATAGAAGGGAAAGAGGGGACTGATTGAAGTCTATTAAATCATAAATGGTCTAGATCAGAGGTTCTCAAACTGGGGGTCGCGACCCCTTGGGTGGCCGCGAGGTTATTACATGGGGGTCGCCAGTACATGCACGAAACAGAGCGCAGCTGCTATAAAAATATATAAATCTAACGTTTTAACAAATTACATCACACAGTCCTTTCAACGCAATGTAGTGTATTTACTTAAACGTAAAGTCGCCCTGGATAAGGGCGTCTGCTAAGAAATAAATAATAATAATAATAAATTTACTTAAACACGCTGGCGCTAGTTTGTTGTCTTGAGACAGAAGGCAGGACTGAGACAACATTAGAGGGCTTGATTGTTCAGAAGCTGAAGAGCTGCATTAAACTGCAGACCCATCAGAGCTCTCAGTCTTACTCTTGGTTGTATGACCATAGGAACTTTAATTTGGAATGGTTTCTTGTTGAAGCTAAAACTTGCATTTTCATCTACTCTTCGTGTGGACTGGTGTCACTCAACAAAGAACGTGTGCATGCACAGAGTTTGTTACAGTATCTTCACATCAGAGCACACAGTCCTCCTCGAGCACTGACACCACCAGTATCATACCTGATAGCTCTAACCAAGCCACTCTAGGCTATACAGTTACTAACATATACGATGGTTTTTAAACTGTTTCCTAAAACCCCACAGTAACTAATGGTTGGTAAATATAAAGAAATGACCCCCTTGCTCCCCCAGCAGAGACTGTCTTTGTTCTCAGCTCTGGAGACTCCCCTCCTGAGTCTCTCCCACCTGCAGCACTGAACACCTGGGCAGGTTAATAACTGGGGGATTGACTGGCAGGGCCAACACTCCTAGTAGAACAAACCCGTTTATAAACAATGTGTAAGAGTAAATTAGACCTGTTATAAATGTATTGTGTAGCCATGCTACAGTCAGTAATTGTATTTGTAATAATAATAAGCTCTGGCATGTACTAGATTCAGAGTTTCTTTTCAGTGCTTACCCTGGGTATTGTTTTAAGATCACATAATGGAGAAATGGGCATTTATTTATTTTATTTTATTTTTATTTATTTATTGTATTTATATAGTGCTTTTTATACAAAAGTATCGCAAAGCTCTGTACACTGCATCGCAGAAAAACAGTAACTCCTGCAAATAACTAGGTGCTAATCCATTCAGGGCCTTGTAAATTAACAGCAACATCTTAAAATCAATTCTATACTGCACATGGATCCAGTGTAAAAACAGGGGTAATATGTTCAGTTTTCCTGGTTTTAGTCAGAATTCTAGCTGTGGTATTCTGAACAAGCTGCAAGCCAGATACCACACGTTTCGGGACACCAGAAAAAAGTGCATTACAATAATCAATTCTAGATGAAACAAAGGCATGCATTAGTCTATCTGCATCAGATACGGAAATAATTGGTCTAAGTTTGGCTGTATTTCTCAAATGGTAAAAAGATACTTCAGTAACTTCTCTAATATGAATCTGTGGCGGAGTGTCCCGCCTCCTATATATATTTGTATTATTATTTGTATTATTGTTTATGGCGGATAAAAGCTGCGTGATTTGTTATTGTTTTTAGATTTTAAAAACCTTGTGAGGATGCGAGACTGATCAGCTACTGATTGTTTAACTAGCTGACAGTCACGCATCCTTACTAAACTCGTGCAGACTGTGGCAGAGGGGTAATAAAATAATTAACAGCTAGTTAACCCCTCGGCCAGAATATAAAAGCCTCCAGCTGTCCGCGCTAAAGCGGAGAGTGTACAGAGGAGAGTATGGGAGAGCGAGCAAGGAGAGCGGGAAACAACTGTCAAAAACAATTGCTACATTTAAATATACTTGTTTCTGTTTATTTGTTTGGCCAACATGCCCTTTTGTTTTGTGGTGTTTTGTGTTTGTTTAAATCTTTTTGTTTGTTTGTTCATTTAATAAAATAGCTGAGCGCTGTAGCGCTCAGTTCCACCACCGCCATTCCATCCATTGTTTGGTTTCTGTTACTTCCTGGTCTGTGACGTCACCACTCACACGCCACTCAACAGCACTCGGTCACAGAATCTCAAATGATAGATCAGGATCAAAGATTTATAGTTTAAGTTTTGATGAGAGACTGCAAGGGTCGAGCTCATGTAATCCCACATTTCCTTTTAGTTGGTTCTGTCAGCCCACTAGCATAACCTCTGTTTTATCTGAATTCAACATCAGAGAATTCTGTGACATCCAATGCTTGATGTCTGTAAGGTAAGTAGCCAATAACATCCAGGCAGAATAAATTCCTGGCTTTAGGGACAAATATAGCTGGGTATCATCAGCATCGCAATGGAAGTTCACGGTAGCAAATATAATGAAAACAACAAGGGGCGGAGAATGAAGCCCTGTGGAACACCACAGACAACTTCAAATAATGCCGATTTTACCTCTCTAATAGCGACAAACTGAAACCTATCAGAAAGATAATATTTGAACCAGGATAGGACAAGGCCAGACAGTCCCATTGTGCTTTCAAGACTTTCCGTAGGATGGAATGGTCTACAGCAGCGGTTCCCAAACTTTTAAGATCACACCATGGAGAAATGGGCAAGTGGTTTTAGATTTAGACCAGGTACTTTTAAATATTAGGACAAAAAATATTGTTTTCATATTAGACTGTAGCTACATGGTTTTTACAGTTCATTTTTTAAATCTGGGTATTTCTATTTCAACAGCAAGCTAAAGATAGAGCTGCTCACAGCTGCTTTCCACTTGTCTTAAAGGGATAGCGCAGCTAACAGCTCTGGGAGAGCCGATCCCTCAGGAGAGCTGGAATGGAATATTTCCCATGTGATGGATAATGGCTCCTTCAGGGAAGCGTTATTGAAATGAACCCTGATGGATTTATAAATCTCTGCTTCTCTCCCTGTCTCTCACAGGTGTATCCAGTCCACTGAGGGAGGATAGGATGAGCTGGAGTCTCTGGAGGAGGATCCCTTCATTAAAGTGTTCCTGAGACATCTCTCTATAGAAATCCATATCAGACAAGTTATATATGTAATCATATAAGAGTTTTTATAGCAATGTATATTGTTTATATTCGCTTGGCATCAGGGGTGAAATTATTATTATTATTTGTTTATTTAGCAGACACCTTTATCCAAGGCAACTTACAGAGACTAGGGTGTGTGAACTATGCATCAGCTGCAGATTCACTTACAATTACGTCTCACCCGAAAGACAGAGCACAAGGAGGTTAAGTGACTTGCTCAGGGTCACACAATGAGTCAGTGGCTGAGGTGGGATTTGAACCGGGGACCTCCTGGTTACAAGCCCTTTTCTTTAAACACTGGACCACACAGCCACCACACAGCCTATTCCTGAGAGCATCCAAGACAGACCACCTCCACCAAGGTCAATTTATCTAAATATCAAAGATAGACTCCCCTCTCTGCCCTTACTCTTCTGTAACTAAGTTCATATCCATTAAAAGACCTTTCAGTTCCTTAGACCCCTCTTCATTGATTGTTCCAAAAGCATCATTACTAGACACTAGTTCTCTTCCCACCTCTCCGCTCTTGTCACCAGAGCAGGTCTTTCTCCCCAATTCTACACCACACACTCCTTCAGGATCGGTGCAGCCTCTTCAGCAGCCAGAGCCCGCATCAGCCATCACCTGATCAAGACCATGGGGCGTTGGTCTTCTTCAGCAGTCAACTCCTACGTGCGATTGCTGCCATCCGATATTAAAGCAGCACACCAGTCTATAGCTATCATGCCTGGAGTGGGGGAGCCCTCTCCGCCAGAACCACCAGAGGTGTTCCCCTAATAAAGGTTATTTTCCTCTCCGCCGAGCAGATGGCCGACACATAGCTTGTTCCACTAATCATCTAATTTAGTTAGTTTGTTTGTCATTGTTCATCTCTTCTTACTTTTTATGTTATACATTGGCACGCAGTCTTCGTTTGTCTTCACAGGTGCGGGTTTAGAGGGGAGCCAGTGGTCCATCCTTTGGGGGGGATAGTGATTCTCACTTCCCCGACCTAGAGTTCCCATAACTCCACAGGTTCTCTGTGCGGTCAGAAGGGACCACCGGCCTCACTATTTTTTCACAGCTCATGTGCTTTATCTTGCCTTAAGAAAGAAGGCTCTGTCTTACTTTCTCTTTTATCCTCCTGGGACGTGGCCATCATACTCTTAGTGCTCGAGTCCCATAACAAACAATTATTTGTGTTCTTTCAGATTCTCTTTTCTTCCTTACGTCAAGGCTTCGTATGAGCCGTTCAGTCCTCTGTGGGTCAAACCCGGTCGCTAACTGGGACCCAGGCGTGAGGCAATGCCTATAACGACTCTGAGAAGTCAGAGGACTCTGTGTTTTCAGGGGCCCGAAGGCCGATAGGGCCAGCCTCGACTCCATAGGGAAGGCTCTCTCGATTGGTGTCCGGCCCATCCTTTTCTCTCTCTCCCCTGCTCTAGAGGCCGAGTCTTAAATCCTAAGTTACGAAACACTCCCTTTCTCTTGCAGCGGAACCAGGGCTGCGAGAGAAAGGTAGTACACACACACACACATATATATATATATATATATATATATATATATATATATATATATATATATATATACACACATCAATATTTGGGATTTTTAATGGGAAATGGAAGGGTGAGACCTGTGGTCATCAAAATCCAGGCTTTGGTCAATGCGGCGATCCCCAAAATCAAGACTCAAGTGAGATCACTACTGTGATTAGCCGGTTATTACCGCCGCTTTATCCCCGAGTATGCCACAGTGGTTAACCCTTTAGTCGACCTCACCAAGAAGAGTGCTCCAAATTTAATTATGTGGTCAGCTGAGTGTCTGGGGGCGTTTGATTAAGCGTAAACTGTGCCAGGACCCCACCCTTATCACACCTGATTTTACCAAGAGATTCATCCTCCACACTGATGCGTCGGACGTGGGTTTGGGTGCTGTCTTGTCCCAAAAGGTAGATGGAGTAGAACACCCGATACTGTATCTCAGTAAAAAGATGCTACCTCGGGAGCACAACTACTCCATAGTCGAAAAGGAGTGTTTGACCATTAAATGGGCTGCTCACTCCTTATGATATTACCTGCTGAGACATTCATTTGATCTTGTCACAGACCACGCCCCACTCAAGTGGTTAAGCACCATGAAGGTCAGCAATGCCCAGATAACTCGGTGGTATCTGGCATTGCAGCCCTTCATGTACCACATGGTACACCGTGCAGGGAAAGACCATCAAAATGCGGATTATTTTTCCCTGGAGGGGTACTCAGCCGAGTGTTCCTTCGGCTCCACTCTGAGCGGTGGTATATGTGAGAGAAAAATAATTATTCTTGGCTGTAAATCTCCCTCCTGACCTGTGAGGGCACTAAGCAGCGAGAACAGAGTTTCTTGGATGGGCTGGCCTGACAGTTCTTTCCCAGGATTCAAGGGAAGTCGGCCAGCCAGGAAGGGGGCGAGACTCTGTTGCAATAATGCATTGACCCGGAAGGGCAACAACGTGGCAGCCGCAGATTGGAGAGGCGGTTGCACTCGTTTTTAAGGGGTCATGTGTGTAAGCATAAAAGGGGACGGAGAATCGTAATCTGTTCCTTTGTTTTGGTTTTGTATTTTAACCTAGAAGGACTGTGAGAGACCCTGTGAGAAATAACGTTTCGTGAGTGTTTTGTTTGTTTGTCTGTAATTGTCTTGTTTTGTAAATTACTACACGGCTAACACGTTTCCGGAGCTGTCGCCAAGGGCCAGCACAAAGCCGGAACAGCACTGCATGATTCTCACTAATAAACTGTTTCACCCACCATGAACACTGCTGCACGCAGCCAGGACTGGCGACTGTGTTGTATTATTGTGGGGCGGATATTTGTGTTTATTGTTTGGGACTGCAATCCATTGTTATTTACTCTGTGCAATACACATTACTTATTATTTGGTCACCAGACTTGGATACAATAAAATTCCTTTCGAACTGGATTAGAACTCTCTTTGTCTGTTTTATCACGCACTGCATCACTCCTGCACCTGTACCCACTTAACCACCTGTTCACAGTCAGTCATTGTTCAATGTATTTTGAGTAGTCAATAACTCAATAAGAACTCAAGAAGTTATTGTGCATTACATAGGTAAGTTATATGGCATCAGTACAGCTTATCTAATTTTCACGGATCTTTCCATTAATGTGACATGGAAAATGATGTGAAAATAAAAGATGTTTATAACACGGAATTACTGTAGAAAGTACTACCTTCTCTTGATCAATAAAATAATGGAACAATCTCCTTGTTCAATCTATTTATTGGAATTGTGTATAATAGAATTTACAGTGTTAATACACTGGGCACAGCCTAGTTAAAAACTAATACAAAGAATATTAGTTCCATCAGGGGTTTACAATCCTGTCCTGCTGTCTAGCAGTTTTTCTAGCTATATTTAAATCACTAACACTGTCTAATATAGGAAGAGTAGTTAAATTAGTTCTATTAAGACAATAATTAGGATATTAAGTATTCAGGGGGAATGAAAACAGACACTGCAGACACTGTGGCTATGTAGTAAAATATATGGTGTTGCGAGCAAAGTCTTCTGTCTAATAGTCTTTTTGCACTGGCACACCCGAGCCGAGCCGGAATCTCAGTGTTGCCAACTTAGTGATTTTGTCACTAGATCTAGCGAAGAATATCAAAGTGACTAACGACAAATCTAGCGACTTTTACATTTCCCTAGCGACAAAAAAATGTCAAAGCGACTAGCGACAAATCTAGCGACTTTCACTGCCGACAACAGTGATTTTCATAGAAAGACGTCACCAAACTGTTTCATCACAAGCAGCTCAATACACCAGGCTTCTCATGTCATGAACTTCAGGTAGTACAGTACAGACCATAGATATAATAATAATGCATAATGGGATATCTATGGTACAGACTGTACGCACACAGTACAGGCAGGGACACACTTATTTTATTGAATTACAGCGGCCGCCACCTCCCATTAATGTCTAAAGGTTGTAATCTTGTAAATCGTTTTGAACATTTTTGAAACAGTATTTTTAGCAACATTTTTGGTGACTTTAGAATGTTTAAACAGCGACATCTAGCGATTTTTTCCTTTTTTCTCGTGAATTTGCCTTCTGCTTTGTGGAGTTGGCAACACTGCAGATTTGTTTTGAGAATGGAACCTGAGGTAACAGTTCTCTTCTTGTTTGTTTTTATTTTTCACCTGTTGCTGAATGCAAATGAAAATTGATGACACACCGAATATGAAAAGAGGAGAAGAAATTTACTGAGAAACTTTCAAAGCTCATGAGAGATGTCCCGAGCCAATACCACATGGCTTGTGAGGCTGATGTGTCATGGCTTGGAGGCTGATGTGTCATGGCTTGCAGGCTGATGTGTCATGGTTTGTGAGGCTGATGTGTCATGGCTTGTGAGGCTGATGTGTCATGGCTTGGTTCTGGCTTTGCGAGACAAAATGAGCTCAGCTGGGCTTGGGTGTATAAGTGTCAGGTCACCCGAACAAGTTCCACCAGTTGGTCAAACGTAGCTCGGATGACCCGAAATGTTTCAATCCATTGTTCGTCAGAGAAAGACTCGTGAAGCACAACCTCCTCGCACCAAACAGAGGGACGATGATGCGCCCGCATTCGTCTTTCCTGCCGATGTACAAATAGAGGTCTGTACATAGGAACAAAGTGGATGAGGGTGTCTGCTGGAAAGAAAGCTCTAGATAAGAAAGCAATAGATGCACGATTCCTTTCCTGCAAACCCATTGCATGGGATTGAAGGAGTTCTTCCCATACAAGACTTAATCTAGCCAGTGTTTGTCTGCGTCTTCTCCATCCATCCATTTTTGTCGCAACTACGTTGTAAGTAGGCCTATGATTTTATATACCCTTATAACTAATTTGCAAATTATGTATTTATTATATTAACAGCTTTTGTGTAAGTTTCCACATTTTCTGCATAATTAATTTTAATATTTCAACAAAGTACCTGTGTTTGAAACCAACACATCATGAGTTGTTTTTAATATATTTGTTCCACATTAACACATATTTGTGATTATTGAACGCATAATACTTTTGTTTAGCACATTAACAGTTACGCAGTTGGCTAAGGCTAATATATATGGGTGTGTGAAAGGACATCAGTAGCCTAAGAAGCATAAGAAAAGCAGTAATGGGAATTAGTGAGTGCTGTCGGTTTTTGTACACATGCTACTACCATTTCTTGAACAACTAATTCTAAACAATAATAGAAATAACTATTATAATTTTCTTCTTCTTGGCAGCATGAACTGTTTTAACTGCAAGACTTTTGCATTCTAGACAGATGGGGGTAACCTTCTCTTCATCTCTGCCTAGCGTGTAAAGCCTCATGTAAACCCCTATGCATTATTTGAACAAAATCCTTTATCGCGCAACATCTCTTTTCAGCGCGTTTGGTGATATTTAAATAAACCCTCCCATTATTTTATTATTAATGAGGTTGTTTGCATTTGGACGACTAAATTCTCTCTCTAAAATAAACCCTCATGTAAACGTGGAAGCAGAACTGTCATGACCATAAAAGCGCAAGAGATCTGTTGTCACGCTTTTCAGTTTTAGCTTGTAAACTGCCCCTGTGGCTCACTAACCAGAGGGGGAGGGGTGACCGAAGGATAGTGGATCCTGAATAAAGAAAGGTTTGATGCCATTGCTTTGTATATTATGCTCTGTTTTGTGTTTGTGTGTTGTCTGGCTATAGTAAAAATATGTTTAGTTATTGCTCCTTGACAGAGTTAGGTATTGTTTCATTTCCTTTGTTAATTAAAATAAAATACAGGTGGTGGACTGGTTAAAGCATGCATATTGTTGTTGTGTGTTGCTGAGTCCACAAGACTGTGCAAAGAGAGCCCAAACAGCCCAAACAGTGGCAAAGTACTATTAACAGAGAGGAAGATTAGGAAATACATTGATCAAACATGTAGAGCTTTAAAAAAAATAGTGAAAATGGCCACCCATAGAGAGCAGCTTTGTGTAGCATTAGTCATGTGAAAATGAAGAAAAACTACAATATTCCTGTGACCGAGCAGCTGTTGAGTGGCGTGTGGTGACGTCACGGACCAGGAAGTACCAGAAACCAAACAGTGGATGGGCGGGTGAAGCTGAACGCTACGGCGCTCAGCGTATTTATTAACTAATAAACAAAAGATTTAAACAAACATCAAAACAACAAACAAAGGTGCGTTGGCCAAACAAATAAACAAATAAGTATCGTGCTGGTGTAAACCAACACACATAGCAGTTATTTTTAAGTTCAGTTTTCGCTCTCTCGTACACTCCTCTGTACACGCTCTCCCCAGCAAGGACAGCTGCAGGTTCTTATATTCTGGCTGAGGGGTTAACTAGCTGTTAATTATCTTATTACCCCTCGGCCACAGTCTGCACGAGTTTAGTAAGGATGCGTGACTGTACAAATACAAATAACAAAATCGGCTTTCGCCGTAATAAACAAATCATAATAAATGCATAAACAAAGGGGCGGGACACTCCGCCAGAATTCCACATAAATAGTTCAGCATTGTGGGTTGTTGTTGCTGTGTCCCTCTGTAGGAAACAAGTCAAGATTAGAGCAGTTTGGTTATGTAGGATATTTTGTGATCACATGACTTATGCTACCGTGACCCTCACCAGGAGAAGCAGACCGATAATGGATGGATGGATGGATATCTTATGCTGAACAAAATCTGCTCTCCATGACCCGCCATCTTGAAGACATCTTTGCTGTGGACTTCAAACTTTCAAAGTGTAAAAACTTGTCAGATTGTTAACAATGAAGAACACAATTGCAGGTGTCCAACTCCAGGGCGAATCTTAACCTGTATATTGTAGAGCACGGCAAATGTGAATGCATGCAGGGCTGAACTCAGGGGTGAGTCACCCCAGGGCTGCCCCGTGTCAACTCAGCCCAGGGTTGGATGGTGTAGTGTGAAAACAGCTTTAAGTCATCAGGAGCTAAGTTAAAACCGGACTCCACACTTTCCTTCTCCAAGGCCAATTCTCAGAAAACCAAGGTTTAAATAAAGGTCTCTGAAGTTCCCCATTGGCCTAGGCTGAAATTTTATTTTTATTCTTTCATTTCTGCTTTCTATAAACCTGCAAAAAATTGTTTTTGCAAATGCATGCTTTTATATTTTATTTCGCTTCTTCACCATTTATCTTATATACAATGTTTCTCCCCTCAATGTAAATCTTACAAATTCACAATTACTATTATTTCTTTCTTTCTTTTTTTTTAAACATGCCCAAAGCATCAGTGAAAGTTTCCACCGCGCAGCATTGCACACTGTTCAGTGCACAACACTGATATTTTTGTGGTGCTTGAAAACAATTGTATCGGGTACTATCTTGTCCACACATAACAGTGTTTCAGTGGCTCTGTTTCCATTAAGATATCGAAGTGAATAACGTCTTATGCGCATTTTAAATTCGGCAAAAGTAATGCGCATAATCAACCTAAAATTGGGTTTCTATTCAAATCAATTTCTAGCGAATAAACTGGCTGATGTGATGACGTGGGCAGAGCTAAATCAATTTGCATCGAAAATGGTAAAAAAAATAGTGCGTCAGACCGTTTCCACTCTTCTCCGATTTTACGTTACAAATTTATCTGCAGTTATTATATGATGACGTACAACCTCTAGCAAATAACCCCAGTTTAAATGGCAAGTAGCCTACTTATATAAATCATTAAAACCTACTGAAAGTAGCAGGGTCAAAATAGTAAAACAATCAAATTTAAAATCAATCTGCTCATACACAGGCTTTTTTTATAAGTAGGGGGCTGAAAAGCTATCAAGTAAAACAAAAACTCTTCTAAATAAAAAACGAATTAATGTTTCTCTTTATATGTGCATCATTGTTGTTTTTTAATCAAAACATATTCGGGACTATTTTCTTAGAACACCGTTACTCAGTGGAAAGGAACTCCTGGAGCGTATTTCAGCTTGGGATCTGTCACGTTTGAGCTACTGTTTGGAATAAAGGGAGGCAAACAGGAGGACACTGGATTACGTAAATTCCTAGTGTTATTGGTTCGTGCAGTGACCTACAGTCAGAGAAAACAGCAGGTAGCTAAAATAGCCCAGAATAACCACACAGACTATTCAAAGGTTTATGAATCAGAGTAAAAAACTTCTCTGTTTTATTAATTGAATCGAGTGATATATAAATCTACTACAAATTGTTTAGCTTAATTAAGACAATCCAGTCAGTCTGGTGTCTTTTAACCATTTGAAAGTATTCCAACACTATTTAAGCAACATATAAGTATGATTACATTACATTTTTGTATATGAATACATTGTTACAAATATGGTTAGTCTAAAGTACCCACTACAAGCATACAATAATATCACATCACTCAGACTTAAAAATCAAACTGAAAACTTATTTTTATGTTTAAAAAAACACTGTATAAATGGGTGATTGTATGTAAAAATATTGTGATATCTTGTAATATCCTGGATGCTAAGCAGTGTGTCCCCCACCTGGGATTGAACCCACAACCCCAGGTCAAGAGCCCTAACCACTACTCTACACTGCGGCCCAAAATAAATCCTGTTTATACATTCAGTTGCTGTATTATTATTATCATTAACAATAGGGTTTTAAACAAATATGAAAATAGGCTTATTATACAACAGGTACCAATACTGTATTTAGTCTACTGACTCAAATATACTGTAGCAGGGTGAAGAAAAAAATAAGAGGTCAACCATCTGTAACACTTTTTGAAACGGATGAATGTAAGTAAAAATACTTTTTCATAAACTTTGATACTAAAGCTTCTACTAATAGCCACCTAACTGATTGAAACCCCCGTTTGCGTGATTACATTGTTAGTATGCGTTTGTGTGACTCGTTCACTTTCCATTTGGCAGGTTTGTTACTGAAGGTAAGCACAGCAGGATGAGGGTTATGAGTGGGACTGGACGGTGGTCTTGGAGGCCAATCTAGTTTACTTTCTGCCCCCAGGCCTAGCTCTTATTCAGCAACGTCGTCGTCAGCACTGTTTTTCACAGTTAAATTGGTTAGATCCACTGTTGCTGTCGTTGCTGCATGATTTAAACTCAAAATTAGATAATTTGGGTATTTTACTAAGCAAACGAGACAAACGCAATGGAAAACTGTTAAACGCGACTTTTTACTCGCATGACAAGCTCATTCGGTAGAGGTGGTTTTAGTCTTTACTCGCAACGACATTTTATTTGACGTTATGCATGAAAAACTGTAGAGAGTCCAAGCGTCTTTTTTAGCCATCCAAGTGACGTGAAATGGTTTGATGCGCATGCTCCTAACACTTGTTACGGCGAATATCCTGTTAAGTAACAAAGGTCATCCGTTGCGTGACCTACTTTAAAATACGCATGCTCCAAAACCTAATTACGATATTTAAAGTACAGCGCACTGAAATTGCTTTTTAAATACAGTAATTGAATAAAGCAAATTTATAATAACATTTAAACTAAAACACTACGGGGAAACTCATTATTATTATTATTATTATTATTAGTAGTAGTAGTAGTAGTCGTAGTAGTAGTCGTAGTAGTTGTGGTAGGTTAGTTAGTATACACAGCAAAGCTCTATTGATTAATTCATAATACAGAAAATAAGTGTCCTTTTTTGGTGATCATTTGTTGTTATTATTATGCTTCAACATCTTCAATACCATGCTGTAAAAACAGCACAGTAGCACACCAACTAAAAAATACCTTAACAAAATACAGCTTGAGTTAATTTCAGAAATTAATAGTTGCTTAATATGGTGTGTGGAGGTGCCTCTGAAATTAAATAAATGAATTAACACTGGCCCTATATCAAATACCTATTAATACTAATAATGATTTTAACAATACAGCCAGCATATTTATGTTGGTAGCATGGTTGGTAGCATGGATGTATATCCATTCTTGCAAGAACACAACTAAATGTTTGTTGTTAGTTTTGTGAAAAGTAAATATGTAACTGGATCAAGGTTCATTTCTATTTTGTAAGCGTATACTCGGTAGAATGTATACTTGCTAGAGTAGCGAGCGAGTTAAAAAAAGTGTATGGAAAATCATCTAGCGAATCATCTATGGGATACCGAATATTTCACACCTGGTTAGTATATGTGCCTCTGGGCTATGGCTGGGGTTCTCAACCCTGGTGCTGGAGTATCACTGTGTCTGCTGTGTTTTGCTCCAACCGAGCTCTCAGTTACTTAAAGGGGAACTCAGCAGTACATACTAAATTAAAGATAAACTATTCCACATTGCTGTCCAACTGAATTTGGTTATTGTATAATAATCATATACTCCAAATCTGCATAATGCCACACTGCCAATGTCCAAAATCACTCTTCTGGAGCATCCCTCCTGTTCTGCGCAGTGAAGCTTTAAAACTCATTTGCTTTAAAACTTCTGTGCGGAAAACAAGTCTCTGCTGTGTTAGTGGTTGTGAAAAAGAAAAAAAAGAATATTGTGGGTTGATTGACAGCATTTCCCACCACACGGTCCATGGGATTGTCACTGACATTAATTCTCTGTATATATTTCAAGCTCAGTATTTGAAAAAAATGCCACATTTTAAAAATGCTAACTGCAGTATAATACAAACCTGAATAATGAATTAATGTACTAATATATCGCACCAACAATGCACAGCAAAAAAGTAAGCACCCTGTAGATTTGTCGAAATAATCTAACAGTTAGCAGTAACGGAAGCCGTTAGCCATTCTAGAATATATTTAAAAAATTCAAATGAAAAGATTTAAAGAAAAAGGGTAGGTCCCCAATGGTTATGGAATATTTTAAATCCATTCTGGAATGGTTAATGCCTGTCATTGATAAACAGGCTGCTTTCTTGAAGTGAACTGTTAGGCTACATTATTTGACAAATCTACAGGGTTTTGATTTTTCAAAACTGTCATGGATAACTTGAATGGATTTGAATTAGGATTCAACTCTTTACCGTATTGAATTAAATTTACTTTAATTCAATACTTGAATTTACATTTTTTGCTTTAATTTAGTATGTACTGTCGGGTTCCCCTGTAATTCATGTTTAATTTAGTATGTACTGTCGGGTTCCCCTGTAATTCATGTTTAATTTAGTATGTACTGTCGGGTTCCCCTGTAATTCATGTTTAATTTAGTATGTACTATCGGGTTCCCCTGTAATTCATGTTTAATTTTACTTTTTTTTTTAAATTGTGTAGCTTTTAAAAAGTTGGAGAATTCAAGTTCCTTTCTTTTATACTTAACTTGAAATCTCCAACTGTTTAAAATAGCTAAAAAGCTCTGATTAGGCAAATTATTAGTTCAATTGAGGGTTCAATTAAGTAATTGAGACCTCGGTTGGAACAAGAACCGGCAGGGCAGGCAGGGGTGCTCCAGGACCCGGGTTAGGAACCATTCTTTTTAACAAATTATTCCTACGATGCACATATGAAACAAAGGCTGTGAAACAATTCATTAATTGGTGTAGTTTAAATTAAAGTTGGTTTCAGAAGTCTAGGGAAAATGGTTGCGATTATCAGATAAATAGCAAACATCATGCCAACTCTGAACACAAGACTGCCAGTCACAAGAGCTGACACCTACGTATAACTACAATTAGATCATAATTTCACTCAACCATAACTAAAAAAAATTTGCACTGACTACGGTTTGGCTTTAGACCCAAGAATTCCACTGACTCTGCCAATTCTTGTCTCTTAGAGAAAATAAAAGCACATTTGGTTAAAGGAGGTGTGGTTGGGCCTGTCTTTTTGGACCTAAAGAAGGCATTTGACACAGATAATCACCACGTTCTCCTCTCTGAATTACATAAATGTAATTTTTTAGACTTGGCATTAAGATGGATTGAGTCTTATCTAAAGGATAATCTAAAGGATGGTGTGTTTTAATTAACAATGTTAAATCTCATTTTAGAGAATGTGTAGCTGGAATCCCACAGTGGTCTGTGATGGGACCTTTACTTTTTAGTTTATATATTAATGATCTTCCTGAGGTGTGCCCAGGTGCAGGTTTGCAGATATAAGCTGATGATACAGTTATATATGTATCTGCAAAAACCAGCTTCTAAACTGACAGAGTATATGAAGAAAATATCGGATTGGCTTAATTGCTCGTGTTTGACACTAAACGTTAGTATGTGTTTCTCTATAAGACAACCTAGGATAAGTAACTTTAATGTTTCAAGATTGAAGGAGAAGTTATTGAGGAAGTCCCAGCAGTTAAATCCTTATGACTTATTATTGATTTGATTAGCAAATTTTCAACATATTAGGTCTAATTTAACAACTAATGCTTCTAAAGTATTCATGCACTCATATATCTTATTGTATACTTCCTGGTCCCAAGCAGGTAAATCTGTAATTAATCCAATACGCTGTCTTTATAATCAAGATCTAAAAGTTATGGATAAAAAACCTGTGCGATACCATCGTTGTAATGTTTTGACTAAGTACCAACTGCTGAGTTTTGATAATTTTGTCATATTTTCTTATGCTAGATTGGTATTTAAGACTTTGCATGTCTTGGGTGCTCCATCATTGCAAGAATTTGTGAAAAAGCTTTCTGAGGTTAACAGTAGAATTATAAGGGATGCTGTATGTGGGAACTGTAAAGTAGAAAAGCATTGAACAACATTTGCCCAAATGGCTCTATCAGTAAGAGGCATCACATTTTGGAATTAATTTCCCACATAAATTAAGGTTTTAAAAGATTTTAAAATATTCTGTATAAACTCAAGACCTGGCTGAAAAATACCCAATTATGCAGTCATTAGTTTATTTGGGATGTATATAAATTTGAATTGTGAATTGGTTACTTAAATTGTGGAAGTTGAATTATTATTTGATAACATGAATTGTTAATTGTTTTATATGAAGTATTTGAGATTACTTGTGTATATTGGTGAGATGTATTTTTATATGATTTTAGATTGTATTGGATTAGTTGTTATTAATGGCTACTAATGGTCATCAATGAAAATTATCCTTCTGGATAAATTGAAAATACAATGCATCCTGTGCCAAGTAACTGACACTTATGTCATTATTATATGTGTCCCTAATAAAAACAATTTAAAAAACTACAATTATTAGATCATATTGATCCAGTTACTGCCATCACAAATAGCAACGAGAGACGTATTTATGCACAAAAGCCACAACATATGTTGTATGTCTGTGTTTCTGCGGCATTCCAAAGACAAGATCCCTGTTCCTCGTTATTTGGTTTCTCCAGCAGGCTGGCATCCTTTTTTATTACTATTTATGTCCTTCAGTCTCTTTTGTAACTCCCTCAGTTTAATTTCGATCTCATTCAGGCCCTGCACTGTGTCATTCAGATTGTCCTCCGTCTTCTTCAGTTCATTATTTGTCTCTATCAGTATCTGCGCTGTAGCGTTCAGATTTTCTTTTGTCTTCTCCAGTGTAGTCTTTGTGGCAACCAGATTCTCCTGCAGTTTCTGCAGTGTGACATCCAGATTGCTCCCTGCCTCCACCAGTATCTCCTTTGCCAACTTCATTTTCTCCACATGTTTCGTGGTTTTGTCAAGTTCTTTCTGTTTCGCTTTCACATTTTTCAGTTTCTTGTCTGCATTTTTCAGTAAGTCCTCAATCTCCTTCTTCATTTTCATCTCCATCTCCTTCAGTTCCCTCTCCATGTCGTCCAGTTTATTATTTATGTCCTTCAGTTCTTTACCTGTGACATTCATATAATGCACTATGGCATTCAGAGTGTTCTCTGCCTCCTTTAGGCACTCCTCTGTCTCCTTCACTTCATTATTTGTCTCCACCAGTATCTCCAGTGTGCCATTCAGTTTGTTCTTTGCCTTCTCCAGTCTTTTCACTTTGGCTTCCAGATTTTTCTCTGCCTCATTTAGTCTATCCAGATAGTTATCTGTTTCCTCAAGTTTCTGCAATGTGACATCCAGATTGCACCTTGAGTCCTCCAGTTTCCGCACTCTGGCATTCAGATCCTTCATTGAGGGTTTTAGATTGTCCTGCAGATTCGGCACTGTGAGATTCAGATCCTTCTTTACCGTCTTCATTCTGAGCTTTGTCTTGTGCAAATTATTCTTTGTCTCGTCCAGTTTCTTCTTTGTATCCTTCACAGTGTTGAGTTTCTTCTTTGCATTGTTCAGTAAGTCCTCAATCTCATTCTTCATTTTAATCTCCATCTCCTTCAGCTCCCTCTCCATGTCGTCCAGTTTATTATTTATGCCCTTCATTTCTTTACCTGTGTCATTCAGATAACACACTCTGGCATTCAGAGTGTTCTCTGCCTCCTTCAGACACCACTCTGTCTCCTTCACTTCATTAATTGCCTCCACCAGTATCTGCACTGTGCCATTCAGTTTTTTCTTTTCCAGTTTTTTCACTGTGGCTTTCAGATTTTTCTTTGCCTCATTCCGTCTATCCAGATATTTCCCTGTCTCCTCAAGTTTCTGCAAAGTTGCATCCAGAATGCTCATTGAATCCTTCAGTTTCTGCACTCTGGCATTCAGATCCTTCATTGAGGGTTTTGCCACCATTCTCTTCTTTGTCTGATACAGTTTCTCCTTTGTTTCATCCATTTTCTTCTTTGTGTTGCCAAGTTTCTCCTTTGTTTCCTTGAGTTTCTTGAGTTTGACCACACTTGTCCTCAGTATGTTGTCAATCTCATTCTTCAGTTGGTCCTCTTCCTCCCCTAGTTCCTTCTCCATCTCCTTCAGTTTCTTCTCATCCTTCATCCAACTGTTGAGAGAGTCAAACACACACACACACACACACACACACACATCAAGAATTATTATTAAAAACATTTTGCTCTTAATTAAAAAATAAAAACTACCCTGAGAAGTGAAAGCCCCTTCTGCATGGTCTGGCTGGTAAACCTGCATTTGAGTCATAGGCACTGACTTCGTGGGGGCCCCTTCCAGAATTTTAAAAAGGGGGCTTAGCTCCCCCTATGTTTTGGGACGCGCCATCAGTGCATGCTTATACTGAAAGGCACTCATTTTCTGTATTTTCTCTGCAGCAGTGAGTCCAATCATAAGTTAGCTGAGGCAGGACATAAGCAATTAGGTTTCAGTTAAAGATCCTGTGTAAGTTTAACCAATAGCAAACTCAAGTTTGTGCTAGTATAAACTGACTGTGCATATAAACTGATATAGAATAAATAAAGAGACCTGATGTTTATCTTATTTAATTGCTCAGTCAGTTTGTAATCCAGTTTCTTGTTGAGAAGCTTAGCTCCGCCTATGGTTAGGCCTGCGGCAGTTGCTTCGACCACGGCTCCAGCTGCTTTTCCGACTGAGGCTCCATATTGTTTTTCCACATAGTATTCGACTGCGCTTCCAGCTGCTCCTGCTGCTACACCTACGACGATGCCTGAGATTGCGCCTGCTATTAAGTTTGGGCCATTGATTACGATAGTGTTGACTGTGTTTGTAAATAGGTCTGGTATAATTTCGGTTAATTCTTCAATAACGATTCCGCATGCACCTTCAATTGCACCTGTTCGTAGACCCTCCTTTATTGATGCTCCTACACTTTCTTCTGTGTTTTCCTGGAGAGATTCCCTGGAGAGAAAAGAGGTATCATGTTAGATCAATCAAACACTTCTCTGGATGTATATATAAATATATATATATATATATACAGTGGGTTTCAAAAGTATTCACCCCCCTTGGACTTTCCCACATTTTATTGTGTTACAACATGGAATCAAAATGGATTTAATTAGGAGTTTTTGCCACTGATCAGCTCAAAAAAAGTCCATAATGTCAAAGTGAAAAATCACATAATTAGTGTGCAATTAAGGTGTTTCACATGGTTTCAGGTTAAATACACCTGTCTCTGGGAGGTCCCACAGTTGGTTAGTACATTTCCTAACAAAAACTACATCATGAAGACCAAGGAATATTCAAAGCAATTCCGGAATAAGGTTCTTCAAAAGCACAAATCAGGGGTAGGATTTAAGAACATTTCCAAGGCATTGAATATCTCCTGGAGCACAGTAAAGTTCACTATTAAGAAATGGCCTTTATGGGAGAGTGGCAAAAAGAAAGCCATTGTTGAAAAAAACTCACATCAAATCTCAGCTAGAGTTTGCCAGAAGGCATGTGGGAGACTCTGAGACCAAGTGGAAGATTCTATGGTCTGATGAGACCAAAATAGAGCTTTTTGGCCTCAATGCTAAGCGCTATGTTTGGCGCAAGCCTAACACCTCACATCAATCTGAGAACACCATCCCTACAGTGAAGCATGGTGGTGGCAGCATCATGCTATGGGGATGCTTCTCTGCGTCAGGGCCTGGAAAGCTCGTGAAGATAGAGGGCAAAATGGATGCAGCAATGTACAGAGAAATCCTGGAGGAAAACCTGCTGAAGTCTGCAAGTCTGGGACTTGGGAGAAGATTCATCTTCCAGCAGGACAATGACCCCAAACATACAGCCAAAGCCACACTGGAGTGGCTTAAAAACAAAGAGTGGAAAGAGTTGAAAATTGCTGTTCACCAAAGGTCCCCATCCAACTTGACGGAGCTTGAGCAATTTTGCAAAGAAGAATGGGCAAAAATTGCAGTGTCCAGATGTGCAAAGCTGGTAGAGACTTATCCAAATAGACTCATGGCTGTAATTGCTGCCAAAGGTGTCTCTACCAAATATTGACTCAAGGGGGTGAATACTTACGCAATCAATTCTTTTCTGTTTTGTATTTGTAATTAATTTAGAACAATTTGTATATTTTATTCTTCACTTTGACATTATGGACTTTTTTAGTGTTGATCAGTGGCAAAAACTCCTAATTAAATCCATTTTGATTTCATGTTTTAACACAATAAAACAGAAGGAAGACTTTTCAAAGGAAAATTCAGCGGAGTCTCCAATAGAAATGTAGGAATGTGCTGTCACTCAGTAGTTGGGGCGAGTTTAAAGTCTTCAAAACAAATCAATGATAGATGCAGCAGTGTGGAGTAGTGGTTAGGGCTTTGGACTCTTGAGCGGAGGATTGTGGGTTCAATCCCAAGTGGGGGACACTGCTGCTGTACCATTGAGCAAGGTACTTTACCTAGATTACTCCAGTAAAAGCCCAACTGTATAAATGGGTAATTATGTGTAAAAAATAATGTAATTGTTTGTTTTTAAAAAAAAAAAAAAAAAGTGATATCTTGTAACAATTGGGAACACCTTCCTTACATTACAAACAGACCCCTGAGCTACATGCTACCCAGCCAATATGCTTATAACAAAAAAAGTGACTGATACAATACCTTCACAGCGTACCCGATTTGCACTTTTTTGTACAAATGGATTATTTGGCCTGCAATAGGCTATACAGTCGGCTATATGCAGAATAGTTACTCCTAGTTATTATTACCTGTGAATTTTTTGCAATACCCCATGGCACCAAGTCTGAATACCAACTCCATTCTTAGTTGTACTCACAGTTTCATTCATGTAGGGGCTGCAGACTGATCTAATCAATTCAATGCATCGCAGGCACTGTCTTACAGGATAAATACCCCTATGAAAATGAAACATATTTTAAAATATTTTGTTTTGTTTTTCCAGCCCACCGAGTATTCAGGCTGAAACAAGCCGGCGTATGCACCTCAACAGCGGGTTGGGGACAGTCTGGGAAGGCAGAGGAGTACGTGGATCCTGGCCGGACCACTGGACATCCCTGCACATAAACATGCTGGATTTGCAAGCGGTATCCCTTGCTCTCCACCACTTCCTCCCGGTGCTGAGCGATACACATGTGTTGATCCGGACAGACAGCACAACAGTGGTGGCGTATGTCAACGCGGTCCCCGGGGCTGCGTTGCATGGCCTTCAGGCTATTGAGATGGGCTCAGAGGAACTTGCTGTCCCTGCGGGCGACGCACATTCCCGGAGCGGTGAACTGGGCAGCGGACCTCCTCTCAAGGAGCGGTCTGCATCCGTCAGAGTGGCGACTCCACCCTCAGATAGTGGAGCGTATTTGGGAACGGTTCGGGAAGGCGCAGGTCGATCTCTTCGCCTCGGCAGAGACGACAGATTGCCCCCTATGGTACTTCCTCCACCACTTAGGTGGTCCACTCAGCGTAGACGCCCTAGCGCACGAATGCCCCAAAGCGTTTTTGTACGCTTTCCCGCCTATGCCGCTGCTCCCAGCTTTTCTCGAAAAAGTCTGGTTAGAGAAAGTGTCAGTTCTCCTAGTGGCTCCCAAGTGGCCCAGGAGAGTCTGTTTTTTTGACCCTGTGCCAGCTGTTGCACGGCCAGCCCTGGGAGATTCCACTTTGCATGGATCTCCTCAGTCAGGTGAGAGGCACTCTTTGGCACCCTGAACCACAGGTTCCGGCTATGGATCTGGCTCCTGAAAGGGACCGCTGGCTAGCCCTAGGGCTATCAGATGCTGTTGTGGGTACATTGCAGAGTGCTAGGGCAGACTCCACTAGGTCCTTGTATACCTATAAGTGGAGATATTTCCAAGCTTGGTGTCTGGCTAGAAGCCACAACCCCATATCTTGCCCTATGCTAGTCATCTTACAGTTTATGCAAGAAAGGTCACCTTCCACCTTGAATGTGTAGTTAGTGGCGATCTCTGCTTGCCATACCCCCGTAGATTCGGTGTCTCTGGGTGCGCATTTTTTGGCTACCAGTTTTCTTAAAAGGTGCTCTGCGATTACGCCCTCCCAGGAGGACTGTTCTCCTCAAATGGAGCCTCAATGTTGTACCCCGTTTCAGCCCATACACTCCATAGAGTTGAAGTACCTGTCTATGAAGACAGCCTTCCTCTTGGCTATCACCTCCGCTAAGCGGGTCAGTGAGCTGCAGGCGCTGTCTGTGCACAGCTCCTGTATGCGTATTTGGGAGGATGGCATAAGGGTGTGTCTCGCACCAATCCTGCTTTCCTCCCCAAGGTGATCACAGCCTTCCACGTTAATCAGTCTGTGGAATTTGAGTCCTTCCATCCACCTCCATTTGCTTCAACGGAGGATGAGAGATTAAATTTCCTCTGCCCAGTGCGATGCTATGCTACGTGCATAGGACAAGAGCTCTGCGTCAATCTGACCAGCTCTCGTCTGTCACGGGACACGGACCCTAGGACAGCCCCTCTCTAAGCAGCGTCTGTCACATTGGATTGTGGATACAGTCTTGACTGCGTATAATGGTGCTGGCTTGCCCCCACCTGGTAGGGTAGTCACACACTCCACTAGAGGGTTGGCTACATCTTGGGCCCTCTTCAGAGGTGCCTCGATGTCTGATATTTGTACTGCTGCTAGCTGGGCTACGCCGCTTACCTTCTCCAGGTTCTACCGTCTTAATGTGGTAGACCCTGCCTTGCCTTCTGTAGGCACAAGGGTCCTTGAGGGTGTAAGTTCACACCGCTAACCTCTGGGTTAGACAGTGCTTGTGCTTCCCTCATATGCTGCCGTTCCTTCTCCCTCGCGACGGCTCTGGTATACATTATCCCATATGTAATGTCTTTGGTGGTCATCTTCCAATTGACTATGGACGAAATCTGTTTATGTACTCCAGTTTTCTCCGAACGACAGCCATTGACCCTTTATGAATAGACCCCACTGTCTCATAACTTATGAGGTGATCAGGAGGGATGTGTAGAAACGTAATGAAAATTGAAATCTACTCATTCTCTACTGGAAATCTAAGCTCTCTGGTATTTTTAAATAAACAAAACAAACCTCAGTTTTTTCAACCCCTGGTTCAACGCCTGGTCTATCTTCACCTTTTTACTCTTCATCTCTTTCTTGTGTTTCTCCCTCATCTTTTTATTCTGTTCCTTTAATTCCTTCTCCAGTTTCTCATCCATCTCCATCTCCAGTTCCTTCTCCATATTCTTCAGTTCCTGCTCTATCTTCTTCAATTTCTCTTCCATCTTCTTCTTCAGTTCATCCATCAGCATGTTCACCACTTCTTCTCCTATCTTCCTTATTTTATCCTCCTGGTTGTCCATCTGTTTTGGAGAAGAAACACACCCTTAGAAATAATCGTCAGTCAAGACACTATGCTGTTAATGAAAAACAAAAAAAACCTACATCCTGATTTTGTCAGACCTCCAAGGTGAACCCATGTGCAAGTTTCCCATGGCAATACCCTTGTAAATCATGGTGAACAACAAGCTGAAATTATAGTGTAGTTATTAAATTAAGGTAAAATATGGTAAATCATGTTAAGTAAGAAGATACAGTACTGTGCAAAAGTTTTAGGCAGGTGTGAAAAAATGCTGTAAAGTAAGAATGCTTTCAAAAATAGACATGTTAATAGATTATATTTATCAATTAACTAAATGCAAAGTGAGTGAACAGAAGAAAAATCTAAATCAAATCCATATTTGGTGTGACCACCCTTTGCCTTCAAAACAGCATCAATTCTTCTAGGTACACTTGCACAAAGTCAGGGATTTTGTAGGCATATAGTCAGGTGTATGATTAAACAATTATACCAAACAGGTGCTAATGATCATCAATTCAATATGTAGGTTGAAACACAATCATTAACTGAAACAGAAACAGCTGTGTAGGAGGAATAAAACTGGGTGAGGAACAGCCAAACTCAGCTAACAAGGTGAGGTTGCTGAAGACAGTTTACTGTCAAAAGTCATACACCATGGCAAGACTGAGCACAGCAACAAGACACAAGGTAGTTATACTGCATCAGCAAGGTCTCTCCCAGGCAGAAATTTCAAGGCAGACAGGGGTTTCCAGATGTGCTGTCCAAGCTCTTTTGAAGAAGCACAAAGAAACGGGCAACGTTGAGGACCGTGAGACGCAGTGGTCGGCCAAGGAAACTTACTGCAGCAGATGAAAGACACATCATGCTTACTTCCTTCGCAATCGGAAGATGTCCAGCAGTGCCATCAGCTCAGAATTGGCAGAAAACAGTGGGACCCTGGTACACCCATCTACTGTCCGGAGAAGTCTGGTCAGAAGTGGCCTTCATGGAAGACTTGCGCCAAAAGCCATACCTCCGACGTGGAAACAAGGCCAAGCGACTCAACTATGCACGAAAACACAGGAACTGGGGTGCAGAAAAATGGCAGCAGGTGCTCTGGACTGATGAGTCAAAATTTGAAATATTTGGCTGTAGCAGAAGGCAGTTTGTTCGCCGAAGGGCTGGAGAGCATACACGAATGAGTGTCTGCAGGCAACAGTGAAGCATGGTGGAGGTTCCTTGCAAGTTTGGGGCTGCATTTCTGCAAATGGAGTTGGGGATTTGGTCAGAATTAATGGTCTCCTCAATGCTGAGAAGTACAGGCAGATACTTATCCATCATGCAATACCATCAGGGAGGCATCTGATTGGCCCCAAATTTATTCTGCAGCAGAATAAATTTGGGGCCATTAAGTCATTAAGAACTATCTTCAGCGTAAAGAAGAACAAGGAGTCCTGGAAGTGATGGTATGGCCCCCACAGAGCCCTGATCTCAACATCATCGAGTCTGTCTGGGATTACATGAAGAGAGAGAAGCAACTGAGGCTGCCTAAATCCACAGAAGAACTGTGGTTAGTTCTCCAAGATGTTTGGGCCAACCTACCTGCCGAGTTCCTTCAAAAACTGTGTGCAAGTGTACCTAGAAGAATTGATGCTGTTTTGAAGGCAAAGGGTGGTCACACCAAATATTGATTTGATGTAGATTTTTCTTCTGTTCACTCACTTTGCATTTTGTTAATTAATAAATATAAACTATTAACATGTCTATTTTTGAAAGCATTCTTACTTTACAGCATTTTTTCACACCTGCCTAAAACTTTTGCACAGTACTGTATCTCCAAACAATCCCTTACTTGTGTGTGTGAAAACGTGCACTTTGACCACGGACCCTTAGCGGCGCACATTGGCTCCATTGAGAGCTGCTTAGAAGACGTGCTTGTACCACAGGTAATGTATTAATAAGTTTATGAACTTCAAAAGTTACTTTCATTAAAACATTTTATAGATGTGTAAAGGTTACATTGATTGTGTTGTGAGCAAAATGCGGTTTTTGGCCTGGAAAACTTAAATTGTGTTTGTTTTGTTTACAGATTACCAGAGTTGTACTCATTCATACATGGGGTTTCCATGCGGGTCAATTTACACGTGAAGTGGCGATGCGTGTGCACGTTTGGGAGAATTACTCGTGTAAATCAGGTTTGTTTCCGAAAAAAACGACCAAAGAGAAGGATAGGGTAAATCTCATTTACTAAAGTAAATGACGAAACAAGCAGGAAAATCCACGGCCAGTTTCGCATGGAAACCCGCATTTCACATGTAAATGTTATTGAGCGTTTTTATCCTTAACTATAAATATTGCAAGGGATTAGGTCAGTTGTTACTGTGGATTCCAAGACGGCAGAAAGTAGTGGCTGATGGGCGATTTTATGATTAGCAGTGGAGTACTTCACCTTAATGATAATGTGGGCGGCTTTTTTTATTATTGTTTTTTCCTGTGTCTCGACTGTCATGTTGTATATATCTTGTGGGTTTACAGTTCTGTATAAAACCACTTACCACGAACTGCGTTATGCGTTTGTTATAGTATTAAAGCAGCTTTTGAGAATACCCTGGCTGTACAAACTACACGAAAGTTAAACACGAAGAGCAAGTGAGCTGCTTAACTGAATTAATTCCTGTCCTTTTTTTGATCCCAGCTATGTCCAAAGACAACGCGTGTCTGCCCTCCACGTTGATAAATATAGTTGGTGAACTGGATGTCATGAGCCAGCTCGATCGCCCAAAACAGTGCAACAACATCCAACAAGTTATTGATGCCCTCTCAAAACTGACCAAATAAAATTGCAAATGAACATATTGATTGTGTTTTATTTGTTTGCATTATTAATATTTAACACAACAGTAAATCCAACACAACTTAAAAGAAAGGAGAGAATCTCCGACAGCACAAGCCTCCTCAGATCACTGCTGTCCAATTGAAACTGGTGGCTCCCTTGCAATATTTATAATTAAGGATAAAAACGCTCAATAACATTTACACGTGAAATGCGGGTTTCCATGCGAAACTGGCTGTGGATTTTCCTGTTTGTTTTGTCATTTACACGAGTAAATGAGATTTAACCTATCCCTCTCTTTGGCCGTTTTTTTTGGCCACAAACCTGATTTACCCAAGTAATTCTCACAAACGTGCATGCACATCGTCATTTCATGTGAAAATTGACCCGCATGGAAACCCCATGATTCACAGTTGCCAAGTCTGCTTATAATAAGTGGAATTGGGCTCTTTCTTTTTTTTTTTGAGTCTTGGGTTGGTATTTGCATAAACACCCACTCTAACATGGGTTGCGCTTGTTTTGGGCTTGTTGTGAAAGGCAGTGTCAATTTTTTTTCTCATGAGACTGTAACCTTCCCCTTCTGTCTTACAGCAAGCCACAGATTCCTGAGCACCTCATTTTGTTGTTGACAAGAGTTTGTGCAGGATACAGCAGGCAGTGGTAATTTTGGGAATGAATTAATGCACTTCAGTCCGTTCCATCAGTATCTGCCACCTCCCTTTTAAGTGCCCACTACCGATATACAGTGCCTATAGTAAGTATTCACCCCCCTTGGACGTTTTCACAGTTCGTTGTGTTACAACCTGAAATCTTGATGCATTTAAATGGGATTTGTTTTCCTTTGATTTACACAACCTACTCAACACTTTCAATGTGTGAAAAAATGGGGGGATGAAAAAACAAATCAATTAAAAATAAAAACCTGAAAAGTCTTCATTAGATAAGTATTCACCCCCTTTGCTATGACACTCCTAAATAAGCTCAGGTGCAACCAATTGCCTTCAGAATTCACACAATAAGTTAAATAGAGTCCATCTGCAATAAAAGTGGTTCACATGATTTCTGATTAAATACACCTGTCTCTAAGGTCCCACAGTTGGGTAGTGCATTCAAAGCAAAGATACTACCATGAAGACCAAGAACCTTTCAAAACAACTCCGGGATAAAGTTGTGGAAAGACACAGGGGAGGGGTATAAAAAGATTTCAAAGGCATTGAATATCCCTTGGAGCATAGTCAAATCGATCATTAAGAAGTGAAAGGTATATGGAACCACCCAGAATCTGCTTAGTTCAGGCTGTCCTCCCAAACTGAGCAGCTGGGTAGGAAGGGCATTGGTCAGAGAAGCCAGCAAGAGGCCAATGACAACTCTGAAAGACCTACAGCGTTCCATGGCTGAGATGGAAGAAACTGTGTCAACAATAGCTCAGGTACTCCACAAATCTGGCCTGTATGGAAGAGTGAGAATCTGTGGCAAGACTTGAAGATTGCTGTCCACCAACGATCCCCATCCAACTTGACAGAGCTTGAACAATTTTGCCAAGAAGAATGGGCGAATATTGTATGATGGAGATGTGCAAACCTGGTAGAGACTTACCCCAAAAGACTCACAGCTGTAATTGCTGCAAAAGGTGGTTATACCAAGTATTGACTCAGGGGGATGAATACTTATCTAACCAAGACATTTCAGTTTTTTTTTATTTTTCATTAACTGTTTAACCATAAAAATTATCTTGCCTCTTCAAAGGTCAGTTTCATTTTGGTCAGTTTCATTTTATACCTCCAAGTTTATTTTTAATTAATCAGTCGTAAGATAAATTAGTTGAACAGTATTCACTACTAATGACATTTGAAAAACAATTTGGGCAAGAGCAGTAAAACACATTATTAACCAACCAGGCACGAGGTATTTTGCTTTATTACAGCAGTACCAGTTCTCTGCGCATGGAAACCACATTTTTTCACAAAATGTCACTAGTAATCTTCAAAAACAGCACGAATACTTTACGCATAGCTAATTTACATATCAACCTCCACCTTTCCCATTCATTTGCATGACTTCGGGTGAAAAGCCCGGTTTACTCGAGTAAAATAAACTGAGCGAATGGAAGCCCAAAAAAGCATTTTACATGAGACATTTTCTCGCGTAAATGTCACGAAAACTTGCATGGAAACCCCATGATAGTATACTAAACCAGACTATTTTGACACAAGTATAAATGCAATATTTTACTTATTTTGTATGGGTTATGAGGCTTGTATTTAATATTCAGTGCTTTTACATTTTAATACTATATGGTATGGTAATAATAATAATAATAATAATAATAATAATAATAATAATAATAATAATAATAATAATAAACTTTATTTTGTATAGCGCCCTTAAAAGCAATCTTCTCAGAGCGCGGTAAGCTGCTGTGTATGTCGATGGTAAAACTTGATATATCTACCACAGTAACTGGTATAAACTGGTATAGCAGCACATGTTAATCTAATGGTATTGATGCCATGGTAACAGAACATGGTAAAGGGGGTATATATACCATACTAATCCTATGGTATACAGGGGTGGCCAATTCGTATTGCCTAACGCCCGGCACAACAAAATTTGTATTGTAGGACGGACAACAAGTTTTGCCGTTATACTTTGCCTGTCGGACAAGTAGTTTTTATTTATTTATTTATTTTTCCTGTGCTCGTTCTGTTGCTAGAAAGGCACTCCGGGTATATTTTTCTAGCATTTTGTAGAAAAGGAGATGCTTGAACAAGAAATAACAAAGCATAATTGAATAGTTCTAGTCCTTGGTTTAAATAATTTATATGACCATAGATTTATAATATTTGTATATCCAATACTGCTCCCTTTTGTCACTTTCATCAGCCTATCTATTAGCCATATATATAGGAGGCTGTGTGGTCCAGTGGTTAAAGAAAAGGGTTTGTAACCAGGATGTCCCCGGTTCAAATCCCACCTCAGCCACTGACTCATTGTGTGACCCTGAGCAAGTCACTTAACCTCCTTGTGCTCCGTCTTTCGGGTGAGACGTAATTGTAAGTGACTCTGCAGCTGATGCATAGTTCACACACCCTAGTCTCTGTAAGTCGCCTTGGATAAAGGCGTCTGCTAAATAAACAAATAATAATAATAATGTATTGATAAGCCATATTTATAATGTATTGGTAAAAGCCACAGCACCCTCTAGTGATCTAACAGTATGGATCAGGGGTTTTCAAACTGTGGGATGCCCTTAGAGGGTCTTATCTATAGGAACAACTACCCTTCCTGCTTTCCGGTAATTATGTAGGCTATCATATCCTGTTGTTACAACAAGCGGCAGTGCCTATTCCACTGGTGAGTTTAATATTTTTCATATCGTTGTAAAAAAAAAAAAAAGACAGGATCAGTGTTATTGCCAAAAGAAATAGGAGGGGGGACCTAAAGAGATATCCAAGATTGAGGTTATAGTTTCCTGCCACCCCCCCACCCCCGCTTCCCAGTGTGTGTTACAGTAATCTTACTCAAATTCATAAGAACATAAGAAGAACATAAGAAAGTTTACAAACGAGAGGAGGCCATTCAGCCCATCTTGCTCGTTTGGTTGTTAGTAGCTTATTGATCCCAGAATCTCATCAAGCAGCTTCTTGAAGGATCCCAGGGTGTCAGCTTCAACAACATTACTATTGTCCCTGCTCAATCACTTGCACTAGATGGGACTGTTCTATGTTTATGCTTATTTAATGTCAGGTCTCTGTCTCATAAGGCTCTGTTAATTAGTGATTTTATTCAGGATTACAGGATTGATATTTTATCATTAACTGAAACTTGGCTTGGACCGAATGACAATGCCTCACTGATTGAGGCTTCCCCACCTCACAATTCTTTATTTCAGAAAGCTCGCTCTACTGGATGGGGAGGTGGACTTGCTACTATTTTCCGTAGTGAACATAGAATTAATGAGGTTACTGTCCCAGGTTATACATCTTTTGAACTGTTAACATTAACACTAAATAGTGCACTACCTGTTCATATTGTAATTATCTATCAACCACCTAAGACAAGCCTGTTATTTTTAGTTGAATTTAGTGACTTGCTGTCTTCATTGACAGTCCATTATGACAGGATTCTTCTACTGGGTGATTTTAACCTACATGTTGATACAGAATCTGACTCCACTTCTGTGGAATTGATGAGGCTCCTGGATTCCTTAGTTTATCTCCAGCATGTAAAGGGTCCCAAACACAATCGTGGCCTTACTCTAGACCTGGTAATCTCTCGTGGTTTAGTTGTTAAAAATGTATTTACTACAGATCTCACCATTTCTGACCATCTTGCTATTCTTTTTGAGGTTAGCATACCAGTAACTACAAAATCCATGGAATGTACACTTACATCTCAGGATATGAATTCCTTACTGCTGGCAAATGTTCTGATATACTGAGTTTATTATCAATCCCGGAGGGCTTATCTGTGATGAGATGGAGAATACCTACAGCACCTCATTGACTGGTATCTTAGATGTTGTAGCACCAGTCAAAACTCGGAGGGTGTTTTGTAAAAAAAGCTCATCGTGGTTTAATGATGCTACTCGCAAATTGAAATATGAGGGTCGGAAATTAGAACAGAGAGGACGGGTAACGAAACTGCATGTTCACTCTATGGAAGGACTACCTGGCTAAATATAGGAAGGCTCTGGCATTGGCCAGATCAACTTATTACTCTAACTTCATTGAAACTAATAAAAATAATCCTAGATTTCTTTTTGCTACAATAAATTAATTAATCCTTCTCCAAATGGTTCCACCCTTGATACTGGTTTTATTCCTAGCTGTAATGACTTCTTAAATCACTTTAAAATGCTACACATTGGAAATCAGATTCCACAAACATATTCTATGAGGGAGGCTTGTTGCACAGTATTACCTATTAGTGCCTCTAAGGCTATTATGGAGGTCTTTTCTTTGATTACGCTTTAAGAGCTGACAGCTCTGATTCAGCACATGAGAACTACAGCATGTTCTCTTGACCCCATTCCTATAAAACTATTAAAAAACACTCTTGGAATTATTATTACCCACATTTTAAAAATTATAAGCAGTTCTCTTTCTTCCGGTATTGTTCCCTCAGCACGTAAGGTAGCTGTAGTAAAGCCAATGCTCAAGAAACACAACTTGGATCCTAAACTCATTAATAACTACAGGCTCATCTCCAATCTTCCATTCTTAGACAAGGTTTTATTCTTAGACAAGGGTTGTTGCATTTTGAGTACAAAGCTTTTTGACTCTTAATGGTGTATCTGAGAAATTTCATTCCGGATTTCGTGCTGCACATAGTACATAGACAGCCCTTGTCAAAGTTGTAAATGACCTACAGATAAGCTCTGACTGGCTTTCCATCAGTTCTAATTCTTCTTGATCTAAGTGCTGCTTTGACACTGTAGACCACTCCATCTTATTAAATCAGCTCAAATACTTAGTGGGACTGTCTGGCCTTGTCCTGGTTTTAATCTTACCTATCTGATAGGTATCAATGTGTCTCTATCATGGAGCAAAAATCAGCATTGACCGAAGTTGATTGTGGTGTTCCACAAGGTTCTCTTCTGGGTCCATTGCTATTATCATTATATATGTTACCACTGCGTGATATCGTCAGGAAACATGGTGTCTTCCACTGCTATGCGGATGACACCCAGCTGTATTTGTCTTTAAAACCTGGTGATACTTCTGTCAGGGTGTTATTTGCTGCTTGACTTGCTGATATCAAGTGCTGGATGTCTCAAAACTTTCTAATGTTGAATTCAGATAAAACAGAGGTTATGTTTGTAGGCTCCCATAGCCAACTAAAATATGTAGGATTTAATGAGTTTGACTCTAGCAGTCTTTTATCAAATCCTAAAACTAAAATAAAAAATGTTTGTTTATTTTTGCTCCTGATTTATCTTTTGAGTCTCATATTAGGGAAGTTTCGAAAGTATCTTTCTATCGCTTGAGAAACATAGCCAAACTGAGATCTATTATCTTCTTATCTGATGCTGAGAGACTATCACATGCCTTTGTTTCTTCAAGAATTGATTACTGTAATGCACTCCTCTCTGGCATCCCAAAACGTGAGGTGTCCCGCCTACAGCTTGTTCAGAATACCGCTGCTAGAATTTTGACTAAAACCAAAAAAAAATGAGCATATCACCCCTGTTTTAGCCTCCTTGCACTAGCTCCCTGTTCAATATAGAATTGATTTTAATCTTATTATTGACCTATAGCCTTGAATGGAGCAGCACCTAGCTATCTGCAGGAGCTGCTGATCGCGTATCTCCCAAATCACACTCTTAGATCACAGGAAGCGGGGCTGCTTGTTGTTCCCATGGTCAATAAAATCAATACGGGAGGTAGGGCTTTTTCTTTTAGAGCCCCTAAACTATGGATTGCTCTACCTCCATGTGTTAGGGAAGCTGGGTCTGTGGGTATTTTTAAGTCTAAACTTAAACATTTTTATAAAATGGCATCTTTATCTTAGTGGTTTTAATGCAACATAATTGCTAGCTTTTAATGATTATTTAAATTTTTTATTATAACTTTGTATATTTTGTGTTTTATTGAATTTTTTTGTAATTATGTACAGTGTCTTGTGATACTTTGGTATGAAAGGCGCTATATAAATGAAATAAATAAATAACAGATGGTACAAAACGAAAGGTAGCCACTGAAACGGATAAAGTCAATACAGAGAAATGAAAACTCAGTGAGCTCGGATTCTCTGGGCTGACTCTGCTAAAGAAAGTACCGTTGGTTTGAGACTTGAAGCCGAGGACAACCTCAGAGTGTCAGTTTTAAAAATCTCCTCACAAATTGATAAACTGTCCGCAGAAAAACAAGCACACCCTTCACATTAATGATCTGTTTTTTATTTTAAACGTATAGTTAATTTAATTAAAGTTATGTTGAGGTCTCTGTTAGGTTTGCGAGTGTGTGTGGGCTGGGGGGGGGGGGTTACACCCCCCACACACCCCAATTTAAACCCCTGGGTCCGGCAACATATCTGGTTATTTAAAAAAAAGAGAGAGAAAAAAGAAAAAAAAAATCATGCAAAGAGCTATAATGATGGTTCCTGTTGATACGCTCTTGAGAAGGAGTTGTAAGATTTGAGATTTGGCTGTCGCAATACTCTGTCCAGATTTTTGACGCCCGGCCGAATGCGTTTATTTATTTTCCCAAAGATCGATGCACTTGACCGTTTGATGTTTCAACAGTATTTCGTGGAACAAAAGGAGAATGTACACTTTGTAATCTAGTTATTTTTTTATTTCATTTATTTATATCTATTATTTGATTTGTGAAAGCCCGACTTCTCCCTTTTTTTACTTTCACTTTATAAAGAGGCATTGTTCAAAACTCTAGAGGAAACGCCTTCATAATAATATTCCTCTTCATCCTTCTAAAATATGTGTCGATTTATTGAAAAGCAAACACTATATTGTTTCATATAAAATATACATATTTTTATACATGCATGTATGTATATTAGCAGCGTGTGCTTTCAGTATAATGTTATTCACACATACGAAATAAAAGCTTAACCATAAACATAGAAAGCCGTTATATCTACAGCATTTGTAGGTACAGAATTATTTAGACTATATTTAATGATACACAGTTAAGACTTTCTAAACGACATCTTATCTATCTATCTATCTGTCTATCTATCTATCTATCTGTCCAATATATTACTGCACTGGGGAGCGCACATCAAAGTTAAACTACTTAACAGTCACAAACTTTTCCACATGACAAAACTATTCCCTTCCCTTAATATAACAATTACTGCATCGCCTGCTGCGCTTAAAAACAGAAACGTATACTGTTAAAAATACCGTCAAGCCGCTCAGTTCCAGGGATCTCTCTTCTAATAAGACTGAAGCTTTAACGCCGCTGTTCAATAAAGGCGAGGTCAGAGAGAAGACTGATGTTAGTTTCTTATTCGGCCAGATTCTTATTTTCCAGCTTCTTCTTCAAATCCCAGCTTCTAATTTATGGGAGGCGGTTCATTTAAAAAAATGGCAAACTAAACATGTCATGTAGCAAAAAATATATATCATATAGCAAAAACTATATAACAAAATGGATATAACACACACATTGTGTGTGTGTGTGTATATATATATATATATATCCTATAGAAAAATTGATATAACATATAGCAAAATTAACATAACATGATTAGTGAAAATGAAATTAACATGAATTAGTTTTAGTTTTTTGCTCTATCTTTCTTCCCCCTTGGGTAGCTGATTGCACAGTATGTTGAATTGTACCGTAATAACTGCAATAGCAACGCAATATCACAGTAGCTGTGTTATTATAAAAACACCTTTCCTTTCACTGCACATTGCGCAGGTCCAAAACCATATCTTCACCACTCGACTTTGGTATATCTTGTTTGCTATATGTTATATACGTTTTGCTAAATGTTATTTCTTTTTTTTCCTATATGTTATATCCATTTTGCTATATGTTATATAGTTTTGTTATATGATATATCTTTTTTTGTTATGTTATATCGTTTTTGCTGTAGGATATTTTTTTGCTATATGTTATATCCATTTTGCTATATGCTATATAGTTTTTGCTATATATCTTTTTTGGTACATGACATTTTTTAATTGAACAGCCTCCCATACTTTATACCCTGTTTTTATTCTGTACCTTAAATTACTATAAACAAATATATTGTACACTGTTGTGTAACAAACTAATCATGCATCACAACGAAATGTATTTAGTTTGTTTATTTTGCAACTTTTTTAGTGATTTTGCAATATAAAACATTGCACTAAACCAGAAAGATATCAGTATAATTTGTATAGCCCTATAAAGTGATTTTCATGAAAAAAAAAATCACATACGTTTTCAGGTTTCCCTTCCCAAATAAAAGGTATAGTCACCCATTACAGTTATTACAAGGCAGGAACTGATTATATATATATATATATATATATATATATATATATATATATATATATATATATATATATATATATATATATATATATATAAAGCAACAAATAGACAGAAAAAAACAAACACTCAGATACACAAACACATGATACAGATACACAAAACACATGATACAGATACACAAACACATGATACAGATACACAAAACACATGATACAGATACACAAAACACATGATACAGATACACAAAACACATGATACAGATACACAAAACACATGATACAGATACACAAACACATGATACAGATACACAAACACATGATACAGATACACAAACACATGATACAGATACACAAAACACATGATACAGATACACAAACACATGATACAGATACACAAACACATGATACAGATACACAAAACACATGATACAGATACACAAAACATATGATACAGATACACAAAACACATGATACAGATACACAAAACACATGATACAGATACACAAAACACATGATACAGATACACAAAACACAGGTCCTTCCGGGTCACTTTTCATAAACCAAAACGAAGGAACCGATAACATCACTTCGACCCCTATTTATACCGTCACTCATGACCCCTTGGTAAACGATTGCAGCCGCTCCTCCAATCCGCAGCTGCCACATCATTTCCCTTCCGGGTTGATGAGTTTGTGTACCGAAGCTCCACCCCTTTTCTAAATGACCGGCTTCCTTTTACCCCTCGGAATGAAGTGTCAGGCCACGTAGTCCAGAGTACTCTGTTCCCGTTACTTAGCGCCCTCACAGGTCGGGAGGGTAATTTACCACCAAGAATCATTGTCTTTCTGTCACAGGGCTCTAAAAAATGTCAGATAGCAATTAACAGCAGGTGGGGGCTAATAATTACTTAGAATTGCTATGTAATGACTTGGATTGGTTTGGGGAACTCAGGGGCATTATTAATGTTTCTATGAAAGCTGCTAATTGAAAATAAATCATAGTTGCAGTCTTACCTGGCTTACCTGCAATTTCCTGGATCTGTCACTCAATCCTGCTCTTTCAGTCACAAGTAGCTGTTGCTATAGACTTTGTGCGAGGATTGATGATCGTTATAAGGAAGTTGTATAATGTTAAATTCTGCTGCAGATTGGTAGCTTTTCAAAACAGTGCTTTGGCTTTAAGGACGCCTGCTGGTGGAATATTTGTATTCCATTTGCATTTGACTGGAATGTACCAACCTATCGCCTAAGAAAAGGGGTTCGTTTATAACAAAGTACTGCATGAATATCATGTTAACTGTTTTACAGTGTTTCACTAACGAAAGCAAGCTTATAAAATGTTCCTTTCTAAATATATAGGTTAATTGAAGGGTAATAATTCAGTTTTAAAAGAGAGATGATGCAAGAGAAGAATATATGTTCTAATCTAATCCAAGCTACGTTCCCTCTCAGACTTTCATTTAGTTTGTCACTGTGGCTAAAGCAAATTAACATTTTTTAGCCACATTGGAAAAACTTAAGCCACTTAACAATACTGTAAACAAGTTAAACATACTGTTTCACAAGGCAAAAAGATTTTATTTATATTTTATTTGAAAACACGTAGATATTTAAATGCCAGACCCTACCCTTTACAATACTCTGATTCCCATTTAATAAATGCCAAACTTAGTCCCACATAAAAAAAACAGATTTCCTAAATTCTGAATAGGTTTGCAGAGATATTCATGTACTGCATAATCCTTTACATTATTTTGACTGATGCGGTTTTCTTTCCACTGCAGGACAGTGCTAGTGTATGTGTGGCGGAGTGTCCCGCCCCTATATATATATATATACAGTACTGTGCAAAAGTTTTAGGCAGGTGTGAAAAAATGCTGTAAAGTAAGAATGCTTTCAAAAATAGACATGTTAATAGATTATATTTATCAATTAACTAAATGCAAAGTGAGTGAACAGAAGAAAAATCTAAATCAAATCCATATTTGGTGTGACCACCCTTTGCCTTCAAAACAGCATCAATTCTTCTAGGTACACTTGCACAAAGTCAGGGATTTTGTAGGCATATAGTCAGGTGTATGATTAAACAATTATATCATACAGGTGCTAATGATCATCAATTCAATATGTAGGTTGAAACACAATCATTAACTGAAACAGAAACAGCTGTGTAGGAGGAATAAAACTGGGTGAGGAACAGCCAAACTCAGCTAACAAGGTGAGGTTGCTGAAGACAGTTTACTGTCAAAAGTCATACACCATGGCAAGATTGAGCACAGCAACAAGACACAAGGTAGTTATACTGCATCAGCAAGGTCTCTCCCAGGCAGAAATTTCAAGGCAGACAGGGGTTTCCAGATGTGCTGTCCAAGCTCTTTTGAAGAAGCACAAAGAAACGGGCAATGTTGAGGACCGTGAGACGCAGTGGTCGGCCAAGGAAATTTACTGCAGCAGATGAAAGACACATCATGCTTACTTCCCTTCGCAATCGGAAGATGTCCAGCAGTGCCATCAGCTCAGAACTGGCAGAAAACAGTGGGACCCTGGTACACCCATCTACTGTCCGAGAAGTCTAGTCAGAAGTGGCCTTCATGGAAGACTTATGCCAAAAGCCATACCTCCGACGTGGAAACAAGGCCAATCGACTCAACTATGCACGAAAACACAGGAACTGGGGTGCAGAAAAATGGCAGCAGGTGCTCTGGACTGATGAGTCAAAATGTGAAATATTTGGCTGTAGCAGAAGGCAGTTTGTTCACCGAAGGGCTGGAGAGCATACACGAATGAGTGTCTGCAGGCAACAGTGAAGCATGGTGGAGGTTCCTTGTAAGTTTGGGGCTGCATTTCTGCAAATGGAGTTGGGGATTTGGTCAGAATTAATGGTCTCCTCAATGCTGAGAAGTACAGGCAGATACTTATCCATCATGCAATACCATCAGGGAGGCATCTGATTGGCCCCAAATTTATTCTGCAGCATGACAACGACCCCAAACATACAGCGAAAGTCATTAAGAACTATCTTCAGCGTAAAGAAGAACAAGGAGTCCTGAAGTGATGGTATGGCCCCACAGAGCCCTGATCTCAACATCATCAAGTCTGTCTGGGATTACATGAAGAGAGAGAAGCAACTGAGGCTGCCTAAATCCACAGAAGAACTGTGGTTAGTTCTCCAAGATGTTTGGGCCAACCTACCTGCTGAGTTCCTTCAAAAACTGTGTGCAAGTGTACCTAGAAGAATTGATGCTTGATGCTGTTTTGAAGGCAAAGGGTGGTCACACCAAATATGGATTTGATTTAGATTTTTCTTCTGTTCACTCACTTTGCATTTAGTTAATTGATAAATATAATCTATTAACATGTCTATTTTTGAAAGCATTCTTACTTTACAGCATTTTTTCACACCTGCCTAAAACTTTTGCACAGTACTGTATATATGTATATATGTGCACTATTTTGTTATTATTTGTATTGTTTGCGGTGTGGATAAAAGCGCCGCGTATTTGTTATTGTTTTAGATTTTAGAAACATCGTGAGGATGCGTGACTGATCAGCTACTGATTATTTAACTAGCTGACAGTCACGCATCCTTACTAAACTCGTGCAGACGGTGACCATCTCCCGAGTTAATTCATTGATTAATTGTTGCTAATCGGGAGATGGTCACTGTATATAAACCTGCAGCTCTGTACCCTTGGGGGAGAGTGTTTTAGGAGTGAGAGTGGAGAGAGCGAGGAGAGAGGAAGCGAAACTTAAAAACAACTGCTAAACCTTATTTGTTTATTTGTTTGGCCCTTGTGCCTTTTTGGTTGTTGTTTTTTGTTTGACGGCATCGCAGCAATAGCTCGGGCACAGTATGTTAATATTAATGCCTACCTGACCAACCACAGCTCTAGTTACACAAGCTTGTACTAATGTGATTAATAATGTAATGAACCTTCTTGTTCACGGCAACTGAATTAATTCTATGATAGCGTGCCGCCACCACCACATTTAGTAATGGACGGGGGGTCCGGTAGCTATTGATATATTTTTAGTATAAAGGAGGAGAGTGTGTGAAGTCACGTCACAAAGACACCAGGAACAGCAACTCAGGGCAAACGGTTTATTAATACAACATTAATTAAAAAAGGGCAATTAGCGATCTTAGAACCGTACCAATAGGATCGACTAAGCTAAGTTAATAATTCTATGTGCAATGGGTAAGAGAAGGGGCAGACACACCCACTACAGACCTTTGCAGGGAAAGAAAATAACATAAACAAAAAATCATTAGTGAACATAAATCTCCAAGTACCCAGGAGTCTGAGGTGCAAGCAGCTGTTGTGCCGAAAAGGGGGTCTGAGGCTGCCAGCCTTCAGGGGCCCTGTTCGGGCTGCTGAGGCTGCGGCGATTCAGTTTGGGGTGGCTGTCTTGGGCGCTGGCCCTGGAAACACCTCCTGGGACGCTGGTGTGTGGGCTGGCCATGTCCTGCGTTCCCTCTGTGTAGTGTGCAAGGTATATTTGTATTTGGACTAGTTTAAATTGTAATAATAAAATACCTTGTTTTGAATTCAAGTCATGTAGAAACCGACCTTTATCGAAATAATCAGACAAGACAATGTTTCCAGTGAATATAAAGGAACAGTTTTATTATAAATAAAACTAAATAAAAGAAAAATTAAAGATGCAACAACCAAACTAAAATAATACAGAAAGGAAGAATTAACTCAACTAAACAGCACAGAAAAGAATGTTTAAACAACAACACCACACTCCCGCTGGTTGATAAGCAATCCAACGCAATCTATGGGAGATTCCCTTAAAGGTTACAGCTGCATTCCTGACAGCTATTTAAGATGAAGTTTAGTCTTAACAGGGGTATCGTTAGTAACACAAATATTTACTTTCATTAATATTTGATAATCAAAGCATCGTTAAATCAGTCTCATATATATATAATTTTGGTTCAGAAGGCAATTCTCATTCTTGCGAGATAAAGACGCTCTTTGCGATCAGACAACCTATCGAGAATTATCTATTATCAAGACAGCTAAATCTGGATTCTAGCCTTAAACGCAGAATGATAATTGCCTTGTGAAACTCACATCAATTTGTATAAATCACATACAAACAAATACTATAGTGTTAACTGAAAGCATGAAATGAAAGCAATAACACTTTTCTTACATTCCACTTAAAACAAAACATAAATTTTACTTTAAGGTCTGCTTATTCTCGAGTTCATTAGAGGATAAAACACTACTCACTGAATACTTAACGGACATGCGCTGCCTCATCCAGCTGATCCGTGTCTTCAACAATACAGGCGCTCAAAGGCTCTCCTGCTGGCAAGGACAGGTCCAGGTTCCTGGGGTCTGCCTTCCTTGTGTTTTTGTCTCCACTTCAGGGTATGAAAGAAATGTCTTTGCAAAGAACTAGAGTCATTAACTATCTAGGTATTCCACTGAAACAGCAATTCCTCTACCAATACATGCACTCTTCGTCCGGTTATGTATATTTCAGTTTATGTCGACTTCAAATGTTCATCCAACTCTTTCTCCGGTGATCAATTGGGGCTAAGTTAGAGATTTGATTACAAGTACTTTTATGATTTTAGACGTTTTACGCAGCCCACACCAAGGCAAACACTAGAATAGTTATCTCGTATTAGAAGGTTCGAAAACGGTATCTCTGTCCCAGCTGGTTGCAGGCTGGATCTCCAGATTGTCACAGTTCAAAGACTGGTTTATGTATCAGAACCTTGGATTTCGTGTCGGGAGCGCTATTTGAGTGTTGCGCTCATACTTTTATAATGTTCTCTTTACCCCTGTGATTGGATAGTTTGGTTATTTTGGGCGGTGCCTGAGTCCACATGGAGTGTTTCTCATTGGTTGTTCTCGTTCAGATGCAACCCCTTGTTCTCCATTGGTCCGTTCTTCCGCCCCCTGTCAGCTGGATTTATGAGATGGACTGGTTCCTGTCTTAGTTGTCAAAGCACCTAGAACTGTCTGGGTTGCGGCACAGAAAGAGTCATTCAGCGATCGTGAAGATAAGCCATTTGTTCAGCAGTTAGTTTATGACTCTTTTTAAAAGCATTTTTGTCAGTGGGGGAGTTTGTGACCAGAAGACACAAAGAATGGTTTAAGATACCCCTTTGTATATTTCAATTTTGTTACTTAATACACAGAATGATATTATGACCCCCTCTGATGCTAAATCTGCCTGCTGGGTGGGCCCGGTTGTTTGCTGTTGGTGTGCCCTGTAGGCGATGCCTTAGGTCACTTAGTGGAGCCGTGGGGACTTGAACTGTCCTGATGACAGTCTGCGTCGGAGGAGCTCGCCAGTGGTTCGACCTGCTCCACACGGAAGTGTGGAGAGGGAGCAACGCGGCCACCTGCCAGGACACCTCACGTTCCCAGTCGGATCGCTGTAAGATCTCCTCCACGGCTGGCCCAAAGGTATCTCCAGGGGATATAGGCACGTCAAGCAGCGCGGCCTTATCCACATCAGGAACTCTGGCTTGTGACAGCCACAGCTGTCTAGGAGCCACCACTAGGCTAGCCAGGCTCCAGCCAAGAGCTTGCCCTTGGAGAGCGGAGATCTGCAGCAGCGTGCTGGACAAGAGACATAGTTCCGTGGCCACCGGCTCAGGGAGCGGGGCCTCGCACAGTACACCGTCCATATAGGCCGTGAGCACACTTTCCGTGTTTGACAGTCAAGTTGCCTGTGCCTCTGTTGCATACGCCCACTTAAGATGCGTTTCCATCACCTTGCATTGAGGGTTCGGGCACGCTGGGTCTCTCGCCAACCCACCCACTGGCGGGGCCTTAACCAGGGCCGCGATGGTGGAGTCTACTGGGGGGAACCCCACTAGGCCAAGCTTTTCCGCGCCTTCTAGAGAGGCAAGTGGTGTGGCCTGCTTTCGCACAATAGGACCTGAGGCCGGACGATCCCAGGAGGAGCGTACCTCCTTCATGAAATCTAGGAAGGCCAGGAACTTTTGAGGGCGAGGAGCCATCGACCTGCATCTGGAAAACGGAGCGGCGTGATTCTGCTGTTGCCTTCCAGGGGACCTGCAGGAAGGCTGCAGTGCGTCCCATAAGTGCTAGACAATGAGGGAGCACTGGCTTCCGAGGCTACCTCTTGAGGGCCAAGGTGGCATGTTGGAGCCCAAGCACTGCACACAGAGGGTGGAAGCCCGACTTGCCTGGTGTTCTGCATCGGCTGTGCACCGAACATCGCTTGCACTGCACTCAAGCACTGATTAATAGTGCAATGGCGTGTGTTCACCCAATAACGCTGTAGCTGAGGGCACAGAACACCGTGCACCATGCACTATTGTAGCAGTGGCACCAAGCATCATGTGCACCGAGAGTACCGTAGCAATACGTGCACCGAGTACCATCTAGCTCTCTTGCACTAGCTCTGTAGCAGTGGCCAAGCACCGTGTGCACCGAGCACCGTGTAGCAACATGCGTTTGTGCACTAGCGCTGTAGCAGAGGGCACCAATCACTGTGTGCACCACGCGCATCGAGTACCGAGAGCACTATGTGCCCCGCGTGGTGCTGTGTCTGTGCACTGATGCTGTAGCGCTGGGCACCATGTGCCATATGCAATGAGCACCTTGCGCACGAGATACCGAAGTACCAAGGGCTAAGCATGCGCTGCAGTACCGAAGCACCGGGGGGCAGCTAAGCAATTGTGCGTACCCTAACCGTGGGTCACACACACCTGGTCAACGCGTAGCATACACCAGAGGGACACAAGGGCTGAAGGGCGTGTTGAAGCAGACAGCAAGAAACCACGGTAGAATAGATAGATAGGGGAGCGCACACTGTTTGTTTACAAGCTGGCAAGGTCTCACTGACACAGGAAGACAGACACAGGAAGACAGAAGTCTTGTCCGTGGTATGAATACCGACAACGGTAATCCAGACCACAGCATTACCAACTCGTAGAAACAGTCACAGTTCAAGTGCACATGCAAGTGCTGAAAATAATGTTCCATAACCAAAGGTGAAAGCAAAAGAGAAAAAAAACACAGTAATAAACCTACAAATAAAAGGAGCTGCTCCTGGCAGTATTCCGTAGCTGCTGCTATTCAATGCGGCTTCGGTATTATTTGCGCGTTTCTATTCCCTCGCTATAACTCTCGGGGTTGCCCAGACCTCCCCAGCTACTCCTACATGTCCCACTCAGGTACGTAATAATCAATCCAATTTATTTGGCAGCGTCTGTCTTCCTCAGCCACGTTTGCTTGCCCCTTTTCTGTCTGCAGACACTGGTGTTCTATTATAGTTTTTAATCCAGGGTTTGTTTTTGTTTGTCAACATAGCTCCTGCTGTCCGTTCCTAAAAGGGCCGATTTAAAGACCAATTTAAATTGCAAAGGGTTGTCTTTATAGGTCTAGTGACCCCCCAAGGCCTGCCACCTGACCACTCAGAGAGAAGGAGAGACCACACACCCTCACCCAACCTCTCTGTGTTACTGATTGACAGGTGGATGCTACGGGGCTGCTGACCTCCCCTGCAGGATCATGCATGCTTCAGATAGCCAGCACGGATCTCACCCTGCTACAGGCGCAAAAAAAAAATTGCTCAAATTTATTGTTGAATATCTACAAATCTTTTTTACCTTCCTTTATTACATAACACTTGTGCAGTTCAATACTTCTGCATTAATGGACAACTTTTTTCCCCCCAACTTAAATGATTTTTAACTGCCTGGCAGCGTCTTCCTCAGAATGTGCTACTTTCCTTGTTTATTGTAGCAGGGTTTGATTTACGTTTCTGGATGTATGCCTCTCCGCATACTACAAGCCGTTTTGAAACACTGTTAACATATTTTCACATTTTGAACTTCTGGCTCCCTGTTAAATATAGTTTTGCCTGCCATTGGTTTCCCTACATCCTGACAAAACATGCAAAACATGGATTCTTTTTAACATTGTCAAATTTAAGCCAGGGAAAATCTTTTAGCCAACTTTTAAGCTTGGTAAAACTTATGCGAATAAGAAAATATATGTGACAAACTCTATATTGCGTGACAAGCTCGCTCGCAGGAGGTGGTTTTATTTTTTACTTGCGTGACAAGCTCGCTCGCAGGAGGTGGTTTTATTTTTTACTTGCGTGACAAGCTCGCTCGCAGGAGGTGGTTTTATTTTTTACTTGCGTGACAAGCTCGCTCGCAGGAGGTGGTGTTATTTTTTACTTGCATGTCAAGCTCGCTCGCTCAAGGTGGTTTTATTTTTTACTCGCAAGGACATTTTATTCGACACTTGCATGGAAACCGTAACAAGCGTATTTCTTGACCTAGCGCCCTTCTTCACCATTCCAGTGACGTCACATTGTTTAATGCTCATGCTCTGATGATAAAAACAAGCTGGGAGTCATGGAGCAAATAAATACAATTATGTTTACAATTACTGAACGACTATGATGTTGTCTCTGCACTTGATTTGTTTGCATTTTAAGTTCAAAGTTTCTACCCATTCACTTCAATTAAAAATAATACCAAAAAAACAGTCTATTAAAAAATGCTATTTTGTTTAAGAAAATACTGGCAAAAAAAAACAATCTAAGAACATAAGAGCAAGAACCGTTTTAGCACTAATATATAAAAGAAATTGACCTTTTTATTTTATGTTCGACTACTGATAAATAAAGTAGTAGAAACTTAATTGCCTAGTATGCGAGTTGTTTGAATGTGTATTGTGTTATTAAACTGTACTTTTGAAAGCATGAATTTGTTTTCTACAAATAAGTAGTCTGCTCCCTGACTATTTTAGGGAATCCTTCTGAATCATATTATACGTTAATTCAAACCATGTGATGAGTACTATCCATATATGGACTGTATCGGGGGGGTTTCCCCAAATATAAATCAGAAGTATTAGTACTTTTTGGTATTTTATCGTGTCACTGCCAAAAAAGCGACAAATTGCCTGACAATCACACAAGCAAATCATATAGTCTCCTCAAGTCTCCACAGGTGCACAATGCAGTAGCCTGAAACCTAGTCTCCTGAAACCAAGTTCTTGGTCACAAAGCGTCTCTGTGTTCCCTCAGCTTTAAAATTAAGTTACGCATGCAACACTTATTCACATATTTTTTCACACTCACTGCAGGTTCCATTTTCCCATGTGGGATGCACACTTTATTGTTGGTTTTGTGAACTGCATATGTGGTAACAGAGCCAAGGTTCATTGATTTTTTTTAACTCGGTAGAATATACTCGCTAGACTAGCGAGCAAGAAAAAAAATATGGAAAATCATCTTGCGAGTATATTTCTTGAAAGTAACCTGAAAACGTAGCGACACATGCAAATTAGGCTATGACATCACAAAATGCCATGGAGAATTCCCTTTGACTCGCTAGAATTTGCAGTGGATGGAAAACCATTTTTTCGCTCTTATGTTGCTACTATTTGTGTAGCAATTTTACCGAGTAACTTCTAAACTTGCTCGATAAATGGATGCAAAGCACACTATAGTCCTTCTCGAAGTTCCCTGTTCGCTTTCATCTTCTGACATACCTTCATTGCTCATTTCTTGTAAAGACGCCGACATATCTGAATTTTGTTCATCACGGTTTTTTTTTTAAACCTCTCCAGTCACATGAAAATAATTTGTTATTTTCCTCGTCTTGGTTTGACAAGTTTCAAACTGTCTGAAAACGAGTAGCCCATCGCACTGATAAATCGGTGAAATTGGCGGGTATGGGATTTGTAGTTTTTAATGTGTGATTAACAGTGGGCAGTGGACACCAATGAACTACATTCTCAAAGTGCATTATGATTCAGCTATGAGAGTTTAGACTGATTTTTTTAAAAATATACTTTCAGCTGAAAAAAATCAAGTTTATTTTTTATAGTCAACCTTTAGGAAATTCTAGTTGCACACATGTACATAAATTAAAATGCACGTTCACACAAACATTGTTTTAGTATCATGCAGAAACTGTCGGGATAGTTTCATTTGTGCTACTGGACGACACAGAATGCTCCCCATCAGCCGCAACAAAAACTGTTGTGTGCTTATATGTTGGCTCTGATTTGTCCCGAGATCTACCCAAATTATTTTGCGATCCACCCATGGATCACAATCCACGTATTGGCACCACTGCATAGAAACTCTTATATGATTACATATAAAGTGGTGTGCATTTTTTGAAAAAAAACTTCTTGTCCAAGGGACATCATTCTAGAAAAATCTACTTGTCCTGCTTAAAAATCTACTTGCCCCTCACTGTCCCACAAAACACACACACAAATAGAATATCAATTTTATGATTTTGCGTTTATTAAACAATGAACACAATCAATTTTTGATTAATAGTATTTTTTGCTTCATGCAATCAAATAAAGAAAACATAATTCAGTCTAAACATACTTGACAAAACTGAGCCCATCTCATTTTTGTGCATGACACATGGCAAAACCAAAATAATAATTTAGACTAAAAAGATTCAAACTACATCAGACTTCACACACCTTTTATTATGAGGTGAAGCATTTTAGTATCTTAAGGTTTTGGTTTCGATTACCATATATACCATGAAAGATCCAGCTGCCCAACGTTTCGATATGTTGTACATATCTTTCTCAAGGGAGTCATATTTTTTTTTTTTTACAGAAGATGTTGATGAGTTGACAGATCTATCTGATGGCGAACCTCTTCACACTACAAACCCGTCAAACAATTTGGTGTAAAATAAAAACCAGACACAGTATTTACAAAAAATTTTCTGATCCTACTTCCTGAGATTTGTGGCTACCACTGATACTTTTACAGTTTTTAGATACAGTACTGTGCAAACGTTTTAGGCAGGTGTGAAAAAATGCTGTAAAGTAAGAATGCTTTCAAAAATAGACATGTTAATAGATTATATTTATCAATTAACTAAATGCAAAGTGAGTGACCAGAAGAAAAATCTAAATCAAATCCATATTTGGTGTGACCACCCTTTGCCTTCAAAACAGCATCAATTCTTCTAGGTACACTTGCACAAAGTCAGGGATTTTGTAGGCATATAGTCAGGTGTATGATTAAACAATTATACCAAACAGGTGCTAATGATCATCAATTCGATATGTAGGTTGAAACACAATCATTAACTGAAACAGAAACAGCTGTGTAGGAGGAATAAAACTGGGTGAGGAACAGCCAAACTCAGCTAACAAGGTGAGGTTGCTGAAGACAGTTTACTGTCAAAAGTCATACACCATGGCAAGACTGAGCACAGCAACAAGACACAAGGTAGTTATACTGCATCAGCAAGGTCTCTCCCAGGCAGAAATTTCAAGGCAGACAGGAGTTTCCAGATGTGCTGTCCAAGCTCTTTGAAGAAGCACAAAGAAACGGGCAACGCTGAGGACCGTAGACGCAGTGGTCAGCCAAGGAAACTTACTGCAGCAGATGAAAGACACATCATGCTTACTTCCCTTCGCAATCGGAAGATGTCCAGCAGTGCCATCAGCTCAGAATTGGCAGAAAACAGTGGGACCCTGGTACACCCATCTACTGTCCGGAGAAGTCTGGTCAGAAGTGGCCTTCATGGAAGACTTGCGCCAAAAGCCATACCTCCGGCGTGGAAACAAGGCCAAGCGACTCAACTATGCACGAAAACACAGGAACTGGGGTGCAGAAAAATGGCAGCAGGTGCTCTGGACTGATGAGTCAAAATGTGAAATATTTGGCTGTAGCAGAAGGCAGTTTGTTCGCCGAAGGGCTGGAGAGCGGTACACGAATGAGTGTCTGCAGGCAACAGTGAAGCATGGTGGAGGTTCCTTGCAAGTTTGGGGCTGCATTTCTGCAAATGGAGTTGGGGATTTGGTCAGAATTAATGGTCTCCTCAATGCTGAGAAGTACAGGCAGATACTTATCCATCATGCAATACCATCAGGGAGGCATCTGATTGGCCCCAAATTTATTCTGCAGCATGACAACGACCCCAAACATACAGCGAAAGTCATTAAGAACTATCTTTAGCGTAAAGAAGAACAAGGAGTCCTGGAAGTGATGGTATGGCCCCCACAGAGCCCTGATCTCAACATCATCGAGTCTGTCTGGGATTACATGAAGAGAGAGAAGCAACTGAGGCTGCCTAAATCCACAGAAGAGTTCTCCAAGATGTTTGGGCCAACCTACCTGCCGAGTTCATTCAAAAACTGTGTGCAAGTGTACCTAGAAGAATTGATGCTGTTTTGAAGGCAAAGGGTGGTCACACCAAATATTGATTTGATGTAGATTTTTCTTCTGTTCACTCACTTTGCATTTTGTTAATTGATAAATATAAACTATTAACATGTCTATTTTTGAAAGCATTCTTACTTTACAGCATTTTTTCACATCTGCCTAAAACTTTTGCACAGTACTGTAGCAGATCACTAAATCACTAAATTCATGGAGACATTTCTAAAGAAAAATGAATTTGAGTATATTTTAAAACTTATTTTTTACATTCAAACTAAGCAATCGTAGGGTATATTTCACCATATTTCACCTGTTTAGAAATTATTATTATTATTTATTTCTTAGCAGACACTTTTATCCAGGGCAACTTACAATTGCTACAAGATATCACATTTTTAACATACAATTATATATATATATATATATATATTTTACATACAATTACCCATTTATACAGTTTTTCAACCTAGTTCAATCTAGGTACAGTACCTTGCTCAAGGGTACAGCAGCAGTGTCCACAACCTGGGATTGAACCCACGACCCTCCGGTCAAGTGTCCACAGCCCTAACCACTGCTCCACACTGCTGCTCTTGTATAATACAGTATACTTTCAATGGATATCTGTCCTGATACACAATCCGAAAGTCACGTTATGTCAGTCAGACCTCAAACAGGTAGAATGTTCACCGGAGCGGAAGAGTTAAAGGATTGGTTTCTAAACTACATTACCCGGAAGAACGAGGATGATGCTTGTTTAATACGTTTTGGTTTCCTCTATGATCTTTGGATAAAGAGAAATAATGTAGTTATGTGGGCGTCTCAATGGGTGTTGTGCTGTCAGTCTCATGGCGCATAGTTGTATTAAAAATAATCAAGTCAATCTATATCTTTACAAACCTTCTGCCAACCACCTGATTTAAGTAGCTTTTTAAAAAATAAATACATTGCTACACTGTTACATGTAAAATAGTTTAAAGGTTTTTGTAATTTTTATTATGTTAAATATTCTTCCCAGAGCTGGTGGTCAAACTTTACTGGGCTCCTACTGCAGACAAAGGTAATGTGATAGTGTTGTTACATTAATTAAAATATGTTTGTTACTGTGTGTGACGGAGGGTTTGTGAATTAAAAGGATATGTGTATTTGTGTAATCTGTATATATTTTTGCTTTGAGGTTTAGAGTTACGCATTTTTTAAACATTTTCATTTGTATGTGACTTCCAGAGTTTAGAGTTTTCAGGACCTTGTGGGACTCCCTAGAAATCTATGAGTTTTTCTAGCAACAGAACGTTGTGACAAAATTAGAAAAAAAGTACTTGTCTGATGGTAATGGTAAAACTTGTTGCTCCTCACACAAATCTTGTTGTCCTGGGCGTCAGGCGAATTGCACACCCCTGCAACTTGTCTAATATGGATTTCTAAAGAGATGTCTAGAGTTTCAGGAACACTTTAGTGAAGGGATCCTCCTCCAGAGACTCCAGCTCCTCCTCCCCTCTTCACTGGACTGGATACACCTGTGAGAGATGGAGAGAGAAGCACAGGGTTACAAACATATCAGGAGTTCATTTCAATGGCGCTTCCCTGAAGGAGCCATTATCCATCACATGGGAAATATTCCATTCCAGCTCTCCTGAGGGATTGGCTTTCCCTTTATGAAATAGAATGCTGCTCAGAACACCACCTAATGATGTCATACCTTCACAGTCACGTCACGACCTGATCTCTTCAGCTCCTCCTGCTGGGACATCAGTTTCATCTTCCCCTCCTCACTGAACAGATTACCATCCAGCCTGAGAGACACAGAGGGTTACAAACACATCGCTCAGTCACAGCCTGAGAGGCACACAGTGACACAGAAGGTTACAAACACATCGCTCAGTCACAGCCTGAGAGGCACACAGTGACACAGAGGGTTACAAACACATTGCTCAGTCACAGCCTGACATTTCAATGGGTTCAAAGCAGTTTCCCATTCCTGGTTTTCAGTTCAATCCTGTATCACTGGTTTCAGCCACAGCCCATGAATCTGCACCTGGCTGTGTTGAGATGGCACTGTTTAATAGGCAGACATGGTGCTAGATTGGGGATGGGTGTTTGTAAAAGTCAGAAATGCATTTTGCATGAATCTGTGATTTGACAGATTAGAGCAAGCTGAATGAGAAAGCTGAGCAGAAAGCAAGCTGTGTGTATCAGGCAAGGAGAGGTGCTGATCAGGATCCTAACTCTACAGCACACAAACACAATGCATTGAGCGTGCTGCAGAGCCTTCCCTTTCCACTCAATCAGACTGCAGTTTGAAATGCAATCTGGAAAGCTAGCTGTCTTTGTCTTTCTCCTTCTCTCTTTACTTCTCTCTGCCTCCTCCTCCCTCCCTCCCTCCCTCCCTGCCTCCATGTCTCTCACCGTCCTTGCCTGTCTCCCTGAGCAGATATTTCAGTGGCAGAGCTCCCTGTGTGCTCACTCACCCTGCCCTGAGAATTCTTTACTTTCCATTCTCACGCTGAGCCCTGAATGAATCTGGTTTGCAGAGGGAGGAACAGCAGACTCATGGAGTTTGGGGTTCAGAATGGGGTTTGTGTTAAATATGATGCGCTGATCAGTGACCTGTGCCAACAAGGACCCAAGAGGAAAATATAATAGAAAAATCAAGGGAATAACGCCGGTTTATTGTAGTTTGAATCAAAACCAATCTGTTAAATATATTGTAGCAGTGACAGTGATTTTCATCCCTATCACACAGGTAAATCATTCAATATTATGGAAATGCTTATAAAGAATCCCTTTAAAATATTAAAGATTCTCGACCCGTTGTGCATTTTTTAAATAATTTTGTCACAGCTACAAGATATTGATATACAGGCATATGATTGTGGTTTTGATTTCCGCCACAATAAACCAATGTTATTCGTTTTTGAGTGATGGATTATAGTTCCCTCTTAGGTCCCTGTTGCTGTAGGTAACAGTAACACAGCTTCAGTGTCTCTCAGTACTCTCACACAGCAACACAGATACTCACTCAATCTTCTTCAGACTGCTGCAGGTTTGTATGAGGCGGGTGAGGCTGGGAACAGAGCTGTCTGTGAAGGAGTTACCATCCAGGTCTAGTTCAGTCATGGAGTGGTTTGTACTGAGAGCGTAGCAGAGATCCTCAGCACAGCCATCTGTGAGACCAGCCTTCCACAGCCTAGAAAGATGAAGACACACACTCACACCAGAACTGATCAATATGTTAGACACATTCATTGAGGACCATGCAGCTTTTCTAAAACAACTGAACATTTAATTAACAAAGAAACTCACTGATCATTCCTTACAGATTCACTGTCTCTCTATCTGATTCTGTGTGTCTGTGTGAGGAGGGGCAGAAAGAGATGAGAGGGAAGGAGAGGAGGGAGGAGACAGAGAGGAGGGGGGTAGAGAGGAGGAGAGCAGGGCGAAGAGAAAAGTGAGGGGTAGAGAGGGAGGGGGAAGAGAAATGAGGAGGAGACAGGATGGGGCAGAGAGGAGGGGGACAGAGAGAGGAGGGAGATAAAGGAGGTGGGGATAGAGAGAGGAGGTGGGGAATAAGAAATGAGGGGAAGATAGGAGGAGAGAGAAAAAGGAGGGTTGAGAGATGGAAAGGAGTTAGAGAGAGGAGGGGAGAGAGAGACAGGAAGGGAGTAGTGTGGAAGTGAGAGAGGGGGAGATAAAAAGATAATAATAATAATTTAATAGCCTAATATTAATATTGTTTGTGGCCATGGATTAAAAAGCAACATCTCTGATTTACATATGAAACAAAAGCCATGGCATGCCGTATTTCTGTCAAGGGCGGATACTGTATATCATGTTTTTTCATGACAAATCTTGTTTATAATATGAATGCTGACATCAGTAAAAACATACTGAAGATACATATTTAGTTTAGTTAAAACATTAGTCGTTCTACTAGTTAGTTTATGAAGTACACTATTGATGTTTTTATTGTAATACAACTTACGATGACGTTTCACTGAAGACGATTTATCGAGTTATCCTATTTTATTGTAATGCCGTATGTCATGGTGTTTCAAGACATATTCGTATCTTGTTTACATTTCCAATACTGTAAATATCAGTACTGTACAAGGCAATAGTACAGAGTAGGAGCTTATCCCTTCTGACAGATGGGGTGAGTGTAGAGAAGTGCATTCTTCAGACACAGGGTTTTAAAATTCCTCTATTAACATAACCTCATGTAAGTAAAAAAAAAAAAGAGATCAAAGATTATGCCCCTCTTAAAATATTTGGTATTTTGTGATTATTAGTGTTTTGCAAACAGTGTTGTTTTTAAATGATAAGCAGCACGCTTAGCAATGGAATGTAATTGTGGTGCAGTACATCACAATGAAAAAGAAAATAAATATATTTTATTTTCATGAGCTATCACTAAAATAACTCCTGGAAATGAAAGTCAGTGGTATAAATAATAAGTACATCACGTGTTGGCGTTCCTCCTTTATATAAAGCGAATACCACGATATTTTCACTCACTGTGTTGCCTGAACTATGGGAATCTCTTTTTTTAATGATATTGTATTGCCGTCTTTGCAATAAAATGCGAGACCTACAGTGTGCCTGACGCTCCTGCAACCTCACCATGTTGTTATATTGTTTAATATAATCAAAATTAAAAGCAAACAAATCCACTTCTTCGGCAGAAGACAAGGTCATTTTTTGTGATTTTGTTGAAGTGGTTTCCGTTGCCATGAGAACGAGCTGTTGACCGACAGGTTTCAAAGTTGGTCTCTCATGATCCCTTTGGCTATGTGAAAGGTTTATGACGGTATTATACCTACATAAATGGTGCAATTTTGTGCTGTGTGATGGGATCTGTTGTACACATTTTTGAGATGTTGCTGAGATGGCTCTGTACTGGCATTTGAGTGTGAAAATGGCCTCAGTGATATAATATTCACACAATCACCCAGAGTGTTTACTTACCTCAGTCCCTGTAATTTACAGTTTGGATCCCCCAGTGCAGCACACAACAGTCTCACTCCAGAATCTTCCAGCTGTTTATTGTAGTTCAGATTCAGCTCTGTCAGGTTTGAGTGGTTTGTATGGAGAGCAGATACGAGATCCTCACAACATCTAGTTGTTAGACCACATACACCCAGCCTGCAGAGATTAGGAGATAAGGAGAAGAAGATCAGCACAGCGTGAGAGAGGGGAGAGGGGGGGACAACTCAGTGTGAGAGGGAAGAAAGGGGGAGGGGAAGAACAACTCAGAGGAAGGGAGAGTGTAGAAGGGGAGAAGAGGAACAAAGAGGGAAGGGGGAGAGAGAAAGATTAGGAGAGATCAGAGAGGGGAGGAGAGAGAAGAATGAGAGAGTGGAAGAGTACGGAGAGAGAAGAGTAGAGGGAGGATAGAAGGGGGAAGGGAGTGAGAGAGGGAAGGAGGAGAATAAATCAAACTCAGGACAGTAACACTGTTTTACTTTCAGAAAATGTGCCCTTGCCTTTTACTTTAAAACAGGGACCTTTGACTTTCAGAAACCCAGATCCAGTATCACAATTTAACCTTCATAGTGTTGTACATGCATTCTTCTTCAATTAGAAACAATTTGACCTGAAAACGTTTCCATGTTTTGATGTTCTCTTGTTTTCCCATTTTGGAGAGACCTGCCTCCTGATGGGTTATCAGAGATTCCTTCCTGTTTTTTCTTTATTTAAACCACGGAAATTAAATTCCAGCCATCAAAGTGCAACTTAAAAATAACACTGAGGGAGGGGACAGGGAGAGGATGGGAAGAAAGGAGGGCAAGACAGAGAGGAGGGGAGAGACAGATAGAGGAGGGGGAATGAGACAGGGGAGAAAAAGGGGGACAGAGAGATGAGGGGGAGACAAAGAGGAGGGGAGACAGAAAGAGAGAGGGGGCAGAGTGGAGGAAAGAGACAGCGAAGGGGAGACAGAGAAAATGGGAGAGAGAAGGGGCAGAGAGAGGAGGGGAGACAGAGGAGGAGTCAAAGAGGAGGGGAGACAGAGATAGGGGGGACAGAGAGGAGGGTGAGACAGAGAGGGGAGAGATTAAAGGGGGCCACTAAACACTTATAATAAAATTAATAATAATAATTGAGTAACCCAATATTAATATTAGAGCTGCAACGAAGGTTACATTTTGACCTTTGAAGGAAGGAAGGTTCAAACCGTCAATGGTACTAATTTGCAGAATTTACTGGTGACGTCACCATAGGTACTTGTTTATATTTGATTGAAAATCCTATTATTTTACAGGTAATCTATATATGTGGAATGAAACATTCACATGTAGTTTGAAAACTATGGTGTATAGAACAGTGATCATGTTTTTATAATTTAATTTAAAAAAAATATATAAAATATATGTTGTTTATTTATTCATAATTGATGCTGCTTGCGATACATACAGTAAGCTTGCATGGCAGCAGCACCAACTGCAGCGGACTTAGGAAAAACAAAACAGTCAACGTTCCAAGCAGGTTATCAGTCACAGTCACATTTTACTACTACTAAAAATATTAATAATAATACTAATAATAATATGAATTTACGCTTGTCAAGTGACCCTGGAGATTGGTTGTGCCTCCATGATACATCGCTTGCACAGTTTGCATTCAACTTTTTTTTTGATCATCTGGGAATTTAACAAAAAAATCCCAAACAGCAGAGGGGTTTCCTTCAGTATGAGACATTTCTTTCACTACAGCTTACGCTATACACGCTTTGCTGTCGAGATGGCGAATGAAGAACTTAAAGGTTTACCTCTGGATAACATGAGCTGGAGGGGGCGGACAGTGCTAAGTTTTTTAAATTAAAAATTAGTGTTAGCGTATATTCTGTATGTTTCAAACATATTCTACTATAGCACTTTCTTACACTCTCTTGTACACTAGATATTCCGTACATATTTTACTGAAGCACTACAACTGCTATAGGTGCTTTGGCATACTATACCCTGCTCCACATGGCAGCGGCGCTAAATAGAGTTGCTACATAAAACGATTTGGTAGTGGATTTTAATACAACAACTTTTGTTTATGTAATACGCATTACAAATCAAAAGCTCAGATTTTGCATGTGAGTGACATTTAATGTGTGACTTAAGTATTCACACTGTCAAATGGTTTCTGTTAACAGAGAAAACAAATTCCTAGTTTAGTTTAGTTTAAAACTATGTTCGAATTCCTGGCTAGCGAATCAACCTTCGAACACAGCCCTAATTAATATTGTTTGAAAATCACAATACAGCTGTAAATATATTTTAAAACACCACTTACCAGTTAAATATGTCTTATCACTAAACTTAGAGAACTTTTTTCTTCTTAAGATTACATTAAAGACGTTATTAAGAAAAAATTGAAAAAGACTAAGAAAATGTGGAGAATTGCACTTAAGGGTCTTAGGAACATCATCAATATCTTCTTAAGAACCTTATCAGGTTTCTTCTGTTATTTTTTATTTAACCAAGAGATTTACCCAATAAAAAAACAATTTCTACTAAGACCTTTAAGAATACGGCCTCAGGTCTTAGTGAAGTATTATTACAAATAAAACTAAAAAAGGTTTTCTATTAAACTGATGTAACAAAGGAAGAGGGGGTGGAGATGAGAGAGGAAGGAGAGAAGATGTGAAGATGAGATCTGTGTCAGTGATATAATATTCACACAAACACAAACACAAATGCTTAGCAATGGAATGTAACTGTGGTGCAGTACATCACAATGAAAAAGAAAATAATTTTCATGAGCTATCACTAAAATAACTCCTGGAAATGAAGCCACATCAGTGGTATAAATAATAAGTACATCACGTGTTGGCGTTCCTCCTTTATATAAAGCGAATACCACGATATTTTCACTCACTGTGTTGCCTGAACTATGGGAATCTCTTTTTTTAATGATATTGTATTGCCGTCTTTGCAATAAAATGCAAGACCTACAGTGTGCCTGACGCTCCTGCAACCTCACCATGTTGTTATATTGTTTAACATAATCAAAATTAAAAGCAAACAAATCCACTTCTTCGGCCGAAGACAAGGTCATTTTTTGTGATTTTGTTGAAGTGGTTTCCGTTGCCATGAGAACGAGCTGTTGACCGACAGGTTTCAAAGTTGGTCTCTCATGATCCTTTTGGCTATATAAAAGGTTTATGACGGTATTATACCTACATAGATGGTGCAATTTTCTGCTGTGTGAATGGATCTGGTGTACACATTTTTTAAATGTTGCTGAGATGGCTCTGTACCAGCATTTGAGTGTGAAAATGGCCTCAGTGATATAATATTCACACAATCACCCAGAGTGTTTACTTACCTCAGTGTCTGTAATTTACAGTTTGGATCTTTCAGTGCAGCACACAGCAGTCTCACTCCTGAATCCCTCAGATGGTCATTGCGGCTCAGATCCAGCTCTGTCAGGCTTGAGTTGTTTGTACGGAGCACAGAGGCGAGATCCTCACAACATTCAGCTGTGAGATCACATTGAAATAGCCTGCAGAGATGAGGAGACAGGAGAAGATCAGCACAGTGTAAGAGGAGAGACAGGGGGTGCAACTCAGTGTGACAGGGAAGAAAGGGGGGAGGGAAGAGCAACTCTGAGAGGAAGGGAGGGGGTAGAAGGGGAGCAAAGAAGGAGGTAGGGAGAAGGGAGGGGGAGTGGGAAAGACAGAGAGAAGACGACAGAGGGGGAACAGAGGGCAAGAGTGAAGAGAAATAGAGGAGAAAGGAGGGGAGAAAAAGGGGGAAACAGCGGCAGTCAGTAAAGGAAAACAAACAGACATAGCACATGTTTTAAACTGAAGCATAAGAGAGACAATAACAATCTGATAGAACACAAATGCCTCGAAGTCTAGAGGTGCTGTATTAACACCTGAAATAGAAATGTAACCATTACCGTATGGGTACTTACCTCCGAAAGACCCAAAACCTGAAAGAACCGACGCAGTCATGGCCCACCCCCGAAGGCATGAAATTACTGCCCTCACAGATCTCAGTGTCATTTTTCTTCAAGCCTGCTGCAATCATGGATGCAGCGACCTTGAAGGTTAATGGTTAAATGTCTATTTCAGTGAACCAGGGTTATAATAATAACCTAATTTTCCCTTTCAAGTACGAAATGTAACCATTACCATGTGGGTGAGTGTACCAAAGTCATCGCAAGGGCAATATTGCAGAACGACTGGAATGCTACAAGGCTAAGCTGCAGTAACAATTAGCTAGGGATAAAAAATTGAGATAGAAACACCTCTATGTCTGTGTTGTAAGGGTCGAATTAGAAGCCACCCTTAACACTAGTTCGAAAACAAGGGTTTTGAGGATCAATCACATTAAGACTGTAGAACCTTGTGAAGGTATGGGGAGTAACCCACACCGCTGCATTGCATATGTCCTTGACAGATGTACCCTGGGATAAAACCCACGAAGTTGTCATGCCCCTGGTGGAATGGGCAGTGAGCTTTTCTGGAGGGGTCAAGTTGGCCAGCTCCTAGGCAGTCCCAACTGTGTCTGCTATCCATTTGGACAGTCTCTGCTTAGATAGGGTTTGACCATGGGATCTAGCCCCATAGCAGACAAAAAATTGTTCATACTGCCTCCCTCCTGTCAACGTAGCACGCCAGGGCCATGCACTGGGCAGTGCGCCTGGAGCTATTGCTCCCTGTCAGACTGGAGAGGGGGAAGGAAAGCCTCCAATTCCACTGACTGGTTAATATGGAAAGTTGAGATTGTTTTCAGCAGAAAAGCCAGGTTAGTACGAAGTGTAACCATCATTCTGGCCTCTGATAAAATTAGACAAGCTTTCGATATTGAAAATGCTTGCATCTCACTCACCCGCTTTGCAGAGATGATAGCAAGCAACAAAGCCACATTGAGTGACAAATATTTCAGCTCAGCTGAATGCAGGGGCTCAAACGGAGTGCATTAAGCACCACATTTAGCCGCCAGCGAGTAACAATATCCTTCATAGGCGGACAAAGGCACCAAGCCCCTTTCAAAAATTGCCCTGCCAGGAAGTGAGCTCCTGGGATGACCTGTCAATCTTGACATGGCAAGCTGAAATAGCTGCCAGGTAGACCTTTAATGTAGAGGGTAATTTCCCCTTGTCAAATAGGTCCTGCAAAAATTGCAGTATTACTGCCATGGGACAAGCCACTAGTAACCGTACTGGCAACATATGGACGCAGCTCTGGCATTTTGTAGGGTGCCAATAACCCTATTGGACAGATCCAGACAGCTCAAATGCAGCCGTTCAGGGGCCAGACCCAGAGCTGCAGGCTCGAATGGTCGGGATGCCATAAGGTCTACCCGCCTGACTGAGACTGTGCATTGTCCAGTCTCCCTTGGCACAGAGCCATGGGGTGAGGAAGCAGAGGGTTATGGGGAAGAACGCTGTACAGGAATAAGGGATGCAGGTATTTAAATGATCAGAATGTGTTTTAAAACACTAAATTAAAGTTCAATAAGCTTCTAATTAAAAACAAAAAAACAATATGAAACAAAGTAATTTTTAAGTTGCAAGCGCGACCCAGTGACTTATTGCGACCTGTACTTTAAAAACCACTGAACTAAATAATATGAATCTGATTTTATATTTGGTACTTGGTGGTTCAAATGAGAAATTTGGGTGTCATTTTTTATCTAGATCTTTCATTCGAGCCACATATTAGGAATGTAACTAAAGTGTTTTTTTTCATTAAAGAAATATTCCTAAAGGTTATTATCATGGATCCCTGAAATAGAAATGGAACCATTACCTCATGGGTATTAATCCTTTGATAATAGATATTCCAAAGCTGCACAGTGCCAGTGACGCAGTCACGCCCATCCCCCAAGGGCATAAAAAGACTGCTGGCACTGACATCGTCATCATTTTTCCTTCAAGACTTGCTGCAATAATGAACGCAGTGACCTTGAAGGTTCATGGTTACATTTCTATTTCAGGGAACCAGGGTTATGATATGATATCAAATACAAAATATAACCATTACCTTATGGGTATGAATACCAAAACTGTTGCAAGGCAATATATCAGACCAACTAGAATGCTACAAGGCTAAGCCAATGGCCACCTTGGAACCCCAGTGCAAGTAGCTAGGGCTAAAAAAAATTGAGAGAGAACTCACCTCTATTTTTATGCTGTAAGGGTCGAACTCGAGGCTGCCCTTAAACACTCTTGTTCCAAACCCAGGGTTTTGTGGATCCATGACATTCAGCTGACAGAACCATGTAAAAGTATGGGGAGTAGCCCAAACCGCTGCATCGCAAATGTCCCTGGCAGATGCGCCCTGAAACAACGGCCACGAAGTTGCCATGCCCCTGGTGGAATGGGCAGTGAGCTTCTCTGGAGGGGGCAAGTTGGCTCATTCATATGCAGTCTTAACTGTATATGTAATCCATCTTGATAGCCTCTGTTTAATTAAGCAGGCTTTTGCAATAAAAAAAAGCTTGCATCTCACACACCTGCTTAGCAGATGTAATCACAAGCAAGAAATCCGCTTTCATAGATAAATATTTCAGCTCCGCTGAATGCAAGGGCTCAAAGGGAGGCTTCATAAATGCTTCAAGCACCACATTAAACCTCCAGCGAGGGACAATGTCCTTCATAGGTGGCCGAAGCCGCCAAGCTCCTTTCAAAAATTGCCCCACCAAAAAAATGCGCTCCTGTGGAGACCGAATCAATTTTAAAATGACAAGCTGAAATGGCTGCCAAATAGCGCTTCAATGTAGAGGGGGATTTCCCCTCATCAAATAGGTCTTGTTAAAATTGCAGTATAGTAACTGTGCAGTGTGGAGTAGTGGTTAGGGCTCTGAACTCTTGACTGGAGGGCCATGGGTTCAATCCCAGGTGCGCGAAACTGCTGCTGTACCCTTGAGCAATGTACTTTACCTAGATTGCTCCAGTAAAAACCCAACTATATAATATATAATGGGTAATTGTGTGTAAAAATAATGTGATATCTTGTAACAATTGTAGGTCGCTAAGAAATAAATAATAATAATAACCGCCATGGGATAGGTTGTAGTATCAAACCTCTTAGGCAGGCACCACATTTGAAAAACGCCCCACTTGTACCCATACTGGGAACACGTGGACTGTGCTCTGGCATTCTGTAAGGTGTAAATGACCCTATTGGAAAGCCCCAGATGGCTCAAATGGTTCTGTTCAGGGGCCAGACCCAGAGCTGCAGGCTTGATGGGTCGGGATGCCACAATGTCCCCTGCGCCTGACTGAGCAGGTAGTGGCGTTTCTGTAGCTCTTGTGAACTGCTGCCAAATGAGGCTCACCACTTCTGGGTGAAGTCTCCATTCTGAGGCACTGGGGACTCCCCTTGAAAGAAGGTCTACCTGATGGAGAATGGGGAGACCTGAGGCCGTCCTGGTGGTATATGTAAGCTACCACAGTAGTGTTGTCTGTGTGGACAAGCACATGTCTCCCTTGAACCTCCTGAAATTCTGCAAGGCAAGAAACATTGCCTGCAGCTCCAAAATTTTTATATGGAGACCCTGCCACAGGGGTTTCCATATTCCTTGCACTCCCCTGCCGTTCCACACGGTGCCCCAGCCGAGGCTGGACACATCTGTGGTGATAACCTCCCTTCTGGTAATGCTGCCCAGCGCTACGCCTAAGCGTAGGTGAGCAGGCTATGTCCAACAGGATAGTGTCTTGCAGACAGTGCCGAGACGCTGTCAGCAGACGGCCACGGTTCAATGCGGGCTGAAAAACCCTGCTGTTGAACCAGCCTTGGAGAGGGAGCATGCGCAGGAGAACCAAAGGAAGGGTCTGGGAAGCTGCTGCCATCAAGCCCAGGATCCGCTGAAACATCACTACTGTGAGCTTTCTGTTGAGCTAAAAAAGTTTCAGACAAGTGGCTGTTCTCTGCACTCTGTCTTCCGACAAAGTGGACAGCATGGTCCTGGAATCCAGATGCCCATGAATGCACCTCAAAAAGAAAATCCAGGTGTACCTGAAAATGATCATCCTCAAAAATAGAGTGCTTCCGCTTGTCATCTACAGGCCATGGAACATTTAAAATGTCAGTGGTCCTCTTAATCAGCGGCAAAAGCTCTGCTGACAATGATATATGCGGAACTCTTGATTGACTACCTCCTCAGAAGTAGCAATAGACAGCAGATCCTCTTGCTGCCATTCTGAGTGTAGCAGTGCGGTCATGCAGTAGCTCAGTCAACATGTTGCCCTGTTAGGAGACCGCCTCCCAGAGCTTATCTAGCTTATTGAGCTCTCTTTCTCCTCCTCTTCTTAGTAGGAGAAATCAGAGAAGGGGAGGGAGAAGGAGAGGATGAGGAAGACCGTGAAGCCGGTCTCCTATGTGAGGTTCTCCTACTCTCCCTAGGCACAGAGCCCTCATGATAAGATACAACCTTCTCTTTTTGAGCCGAGGAAGGAGGGGAGCCTTGTCCAGGTGGAACGGACGAAGAGCGCTCTACAGAGCTGCGTGACACTCGTTTCTCCAATGTACACTTAGAGAAAGACGCACAAAACTCACAGGAGTTGCGGTCGGTGAGTGCCTCTTTAGCATGCTCCAGACCCAGACAGCCAGCACATCTGCCATGCCTGTCCTCCATGGGAAGACCTGTCTTGCATACATCGCAAGAATTAAATCCTAGCATGATGTAATTGCAGTAGTGTGCAATGCAGACGACCGCCAGCTGTAATTGCTATAACAGTGTAGCATATATTACTAGTACCCAAGGAAACTGTTGAACAAAGCAAGCAGCAATGTTGCTGTTCAACAGGCAATGAGTCAACAGTGATAAACGACTATAACCATATCCACTGATAGATCAGGGATGGTACTGTCTAGCCTTGGTTACTTTGAAATACCTGCACTGTGCCTAAGCACTATTACAGGACTGTATAGAATGCTTTAACACCCACACTGTATAATAGTACAATGTACAATACACAGTGTCAATGGTACGGTGCACAGTGTGGTACACACTGTAGAATGCACCGGGCATGATACCCCCATTACAGTATGGTGCACGGTACACACAGTACTGTGCAACTGGTATGGTACGGTGTACAAAACACGGTACGGAACACACGGTACTGTGCAAGCAGTACGGTACGGTGCACAGAGCACAGTACCCCTGGTATGGTGCACTGTACTGTACGGTGGGCAATGCACAGTATACATGGTACGGATCAAACAGTATGGTCCAGTGTAGGGAGCACGGTATGGTACAGGTGTAAATGGTACGGTACGGTGTACAGAGCACGGTACCCCTATGGTGCACAGTACAAAGTAAGCCTCCTGTCAAACTGTGACAGCCTTCACAATGGTACTGCAAGCAGAGACCAGAGCGGCAACGAAACACTGCGGGATGGACTGCAAGCAATCAGACCTGAAGCAGAGCCAAGCCCAGCAACTGCTAGTGAATCGGCAGGGTAATCTTGGTTGTTGTACAATGTAGGAGGCTGTGTGGTCCAGTGGTTAAAGAAAAGGGCTTGTAACCAGGAGGTCCCAGGTTCAAATCCCACCTCAGCCACTGACTCATTGTGTGACCCTGAGCAAGTCACTTAACCTCCTTGTGCTCCGTCTCTTAGTCTCTGTACGTCGTCTTGGATAAAGGCATCTGCTAAATAAACAAATAATAATACCGGCGGGAACAGGAGCAGGTCTAGGACCTACAGTTACCACAGGAGTGAAATACGGATGCCCACCTATAATGCTTTTTGGCTAACCAACAGCTCAAGACCCGAGGAAAGCCTACTGCTAGAGCCCTAACAGTCTTCACACTAATTGGGAAACACTGTGGGAAAAACTGCAAGCAGATTGACCCAGCATGCCTCGGTCGAACCCAGGGCAGCTGAGCCCTGCAGCCGCGTTAGTATTTCTGTGGAAAAAGACAGAAAATACAACAGAGAGAACAATTTTTTCTCACACAAAACAGTAACCAAACAATTACCGTTACTTAAATATATTTTTTTATAACCACATTTTTATTTTTATGCTTCAACCGAAGCTAGCAGCTTAAGAGAGAGCACCAGTAATCGACTTAAGGCTTTCGATCCCAGGGAAGGGGCAGCATAGCTGCTGGCATCGCGTGGGGCACAAGACCACTGAGGGACTAACGAAACAACCACGGCTGAGTGCACAAAATGTGAAGTAAATTTTACTAAAACAAGTGCAAACAATCACAATAAGTGTTAAAACACAAGCGAAAAGTCAGATATAACATTTTGTGTCACATATGTGTTCGTAGATCTCTCTCTTCAGGCGGTGAAAGGAAAAATGATGACAATACTTGTGTCAGTTGTCGTTTATGCCCTTGGGGGTGGACACGACTACGTCACAAGCACTACGTGCAGCTTTGATATATGTATTTAGGTTAGACGGTAATAAAGGATAAATGCCCATGAGGTAATGGTTACATTTCGTACTTGATAGGGAACTGTCAAACTGACAAGGCACAGCACATTCCACTCGCACCATGTCAACACAGTTTCATAACAGTTTACTTCATACACTTCCATTTTTGCAGGTGACAATATCCTTGTGTCATACATCTGTCGCATGTGTGTCCTGTTCTTAAAGTGCTCCCATTCCCCCTATCCATGTTACTATAAATGCTAATGGCGGCCTATCATTGCAAAAGATTGCATTATGCCATTGAACATCTGCAATTCCATGGAACAGTAAGTTATGCTAGAACATAGATTCATATTCCAGCACTATTGGTAGTCTTTCTGTCATGCACCTGAGTCTCATGATTTATCACACATATACACTTTCCCTCATGTTGCCCTGCATGCAGTTCCCAACCCCCCACCCAACAAACTGATGCACATCAAACATCAAACATGCACCTCTATGAATTCCACTGCCATGACCAAACAGTGGTCATGGCAGTGGAATTCATAGAGGTGCAGTGTGATGTTGGTGCCACTAATATATGCATTCGTCTCCTACTAGATCTTCATAAGCAGTGCACAGATATACATGACCCCCCCAACACACTGGCATGGCAGTAGACCTCATACCCCTAGTGGACCACGATGATGGATGTTTCTTGTGTTATCTGCAGAGAGTTGTATGTTGTTTGTCTTAACTGATGATGGCTGTCTGTAGTTGCTTGTGTTGCCTTGCCCCTTCTATTGCTTGAAAAAGGGTGGGAGGGATTGCAGAGTTAGGGTTAAAAACCCTAATATCGCATTTCCCTACTTTTTAATATCAACACTAACTGATGCATTAACAAAGTTTTTTACAAAGAATTTCCTTCCTTTTTGAGAATATATTGATGGCTAGAAAGCATGTATATTCTATTTAGAGCACAAATAGTAAATAGTAGGCTATATTTGTAAACTTGATTACACATGTTACATCTGTATATCTTTTATACACTGACACTGGTTTATATATAATACACAGGATTAGTTTTTCTTCACCTATTCACACACAGTGTTTAGCGATCTTTGCCAAACCCAGTGCCGGCGCTGCGATTTACAGGGCCCTGGTGCAAGAAAAAGACTCCCCCTCACCAAAGAAAAAAAAAGCTTAAAGAAAACCTTTTGAAAATAAATACAAACGTATTAATCATATCATAGACATCAACTGGGTTTTTAAATTAATGTTATCAAGTACAAAACGTTTCTATAAAAATTTTTAAAAAAATGTGCATGTCAAAACCTAGCTCACAGTACAAATGCATTTGTTACAACTCATAAGCAAAAACTTCATTCTATGAACAAACTTAACAAATTAATATCCTAGAAGCATGTTGTTTTTTTTTTATACTGAATTTTGACCATCCATTAATGAAGGCAGACTTTTGTGAAGCAGACAGACTTGACACGTTCAGCTTGTTCGATGTGGAACATTGACAAATTTTAGCACAGCGATTTGGTGTTTGTGCATTGTAGTGATTTTGTTTAGACAAAAAGTTCCAAGCAGTACATATCAGCAGTACATGTATTACATATATAATAAACTATAACATTAATATTATGGGTCAAATATATAAAAACATCACGCTATACAGTCCAGACCATCGTAAATCGAGGCTACGTTTATTGTAATTTGCCGGTACTGCATGTACAGTTGTAATCTATCTACTAGAATACAGTGAAATAGCAGTAAAGGTGCACTCCATTTATAACGGACTCCAAGGGACAAGGGAAATCAGTACTTAATAAACAAAGTATGTAGTAAACACAAATCGAAATGCTGTCTGTAACTGCGAACATAAGTACCTTAAATATAAACAATACAAGAAAGCTTAACTACCAAAGAACATGAGCTTACTATTTATACAAAACACACTGCTGTGGGCCATACAATGTAATAAGTAGTACCATTTTTACGAATTTATATTTCCGCTAAATGTAATTAAAATTGTATACGTCTGTGTCAGAAATACAATGATTCTTGGTTGTAAATCTCCCTCCCGACCTGTGAGGGCGCTAAGCAGCGAGAACAGAGTTCCCAGGATGGGCTGGCCTGACAGTTCTTCCCCAGGGTTCAAGGGAAGTTGATGAGACTCCGTTGCAACAACGCATTGACCCAGATGGGAAACGACGTGGCAGCCGCAGATTGGAGAGGCGGTTGCACTCGTTTGCCAAGGGGTCACGTGTGACGGCATAAAAGGGGACGGAGAATCGTAATCTGTTCCTTCGCATTGGTTTATTAGGAGTAGAACCGAGAAGGACTGTAAATAACCAAAAATTAAATCCTGAGTGTTGTGTTTCGTTTGTAATTGTCTCGTCTTGTCTTGTACATTACTAGACAGCTAACACAGTTCTGGAGCTGTCCTACCCGATGTCACAAATACCGCCGTGACTGTCATTTACTGTCCTGGATGTAACTAATTTACCTAATAAAGTGGTACTGTATATATTAAACACAAAACATCTGCCTGTGGAACAGGAAAACTGTACCTAATTAAAAAACAACAACAGTACTGTATATATTAAACTGTATGTATTAAACTCAAGAGACATGCCTATGGAACAGGAAACCTGTACGTATTAAACAGTATATACATTTAACCTGAGTAATTCCATTAAATTAAAACACATGTTGTTTGGCATGTCTCCTCAATACGTTGTAAATGGAACTCTGTTCTAACAGGATCTGTTATAAGTGGCGTGCACCAGCACAGCGATGGCCAAAAGTTTTGCATCTCCCTATATAATTAAATAACTTTTCTTCACGGAGTCGAATGAAGCCTGTGGAATAATGCTACGTTAACATACTGAATTACATACCACTTTGTAGTTTTCCATACTTAACGACAAACTGTGACATTTAAAAATGTGTCACAGCCATCAATTCCTTTGTGTTGTACAAGGTAGGAGAGATTTCATCTTGAAGCTAGCCACAGCGCTTCAGCAGAAATATTTCAACCAGAAAACTGCAAAGCTGCAGGCTGCAGCATTTCAACCTGGATTCTGTGCTGCGATTGACACACACATATGATAAATATGTTATTTTTGTTTTAGATTAAAAACTACTTTTGTTTTTACAGTTTTGTATGGGTATATACCTGTTTACACACTAGTTTCTTTTGAAATGTTTATTTTATTATAATTTTTCATTTTTTTATATATGGTAAGTTAGAAAATAAACCCTTTTATGTTTAATTGTTCATTTAAATACAGTGTTTAGGCTGTGCAGTTGTTTGATATGATGAGCTTGAATAAAACTTTTGAGTTGTATCCAATAGTTTGCCTTTCATAATAGTACTGATGATGTTTAAAATGTACCGTCATAATGACTGCCGTCGGCGGTTGTAGGTATGAGTATAACCGCAGCAGTTCTAGTGTTGAAGTAGTCCATGAATGAACAGTGTGTGTGTGTGTGTGTGTGTGTGTGTGTGTGTGTGCGCGTGTGTATGTTTGGGGGGTGTCTGTTTTGTACGGCCTTTCTGCTGGAAATTACATGATATTAAATCAGGAAAATGGGATCTTGACTGCTGAAACCTGAGCAACAAGCACGATTCCTGCTCCGGTTTACATGGGTTTTTACAGCTATTTTTATCTTGAGAAAGCGATTGATCCTGCCCTTAAAGTCACGCTGCCAAAAGGATGTCGTTTTGCTGTTTCACAATGTATTCACGTGACAACGTCACACAGTCATGACTGTAGAATCGATTTTCACATGCATGTAAACCAAGCCAATGTCGACCCAGGGGACTTTTTCAAATTGAAAAAAGAAATAAGGACCAGGGGTCACAAATGGAGATTAGATAAAGGGGCATTCAGAACAGAAAATAGGAGGCACTTTTTTACACAGAGAATTGTGAGGGTCTGGAACCAACTCCCCAGTAATGTTGTTGAAGCTGACATCCTGGGATCCTTCAAGAAGCTGCTTGATGAGATTCTGGGATCAATAAGCTACTAACAACCAAACGAGCAAGATGGGCTGAATGGCCTCCTCTCGTTTGTAAACTTTCTTATGTTCTATCCCTGAATGTAAACTGGTTCCTGGCTGAGGATGTGGCTGTAATGAGGAAACTGGCACTGTGATTGGTTGGCCAATTAATTATTAAATTTTTAAATTTGGTAATTATACAGGTGTGTATAAAAGGCCACTGAAAGCCCAGTGACAGGTGGTAGGCTGTATGACCAGTTTGAATTGAATCTGTTCCAGCACTGACAAAAGTGTTTGTGTTGAATGTATATAACTGTATCAGGGAAAGCTGCGTCATCCCTTAAGAGCTTCACTGCCCTATTTTGTCAGTTTTTATTTCTTTATGTATCACAAATAATAAAGTGCACAAAAACGCTTAAATATATTCAGGCTTGCTACTATTCGATTTTGTATTTATTTTTGCCAAATTGACGATTAATATCGATGTTTTTTAAAGAATTTACCGTTATTTTTCAATTGAATCAGAGCATGGGTGAAATCAACCTTTATGATTAAAAAAAAGACTTTATGCCATTGAGAAATGTCTCATTTAGAGAAACACCTTTATCATATTCAACATGCAACAAAACCACGGTTACCAACATTCTAAGTGAAATAAAGTCTGGTCACAGCGGAGCTATACCTTGTAAAGCTAAAGTTCCTACACAAATTAAAAGCTTGTCTCAAATAAACCGTAGAAAACACAGCATATAAAATGTATTACATGTACACAGACTTTCATAGCATACATTTACAAGCAAAAATAACGTGCACAGAACAAAACATTAGATAGTTGAACAGAACTAACTTGCACTTATTATTCTGAGCTCCGCCCCTCTCTTGCTTCAGCACTCAGGCCCAGATTTATAAAAGGATTGCGCATGTTTTACGACCGTAAAATGAGTGCTGAGGGTTCTGAATTCTTGGATGGAATTTATAAAACACACGCAATGGCATATACACGCAATTAAGATGTGATTTGCGGGAGCAATGTCACTGTGCGCTTTAGCCCTTGATGCATATGTAATTCTGTACATGCATATGTAATTCTGGGGCGTTTCTGAACAAAACCGCTAAAATTGGGAGGGATTTTGCAAATGAGGTCTATTAAATATTCGTCTAATTTATTAAAGCTGCCGGTAATTGCAGGCCCCATATTTGCGTGATTATTTTAAGCAGGCGTTAATTTGCCGCAGTCAGACAGTAGGCTATATACAAGGCAAGGTGATGTGGGAGACTTGTCTGCAGCAAGGAGACATTGTTTTCAAGGACAAAGAAATGAAGAGCTCATTTTTTAACTCTTCTGATCAAGTTTGTAAATTACGGTTTATAATACTGGGACCGTATTGTTTTGCAAACTTCAATTTTCAATACATGTTTCATAGCTTACATGACAAAACAGAAAGTCTGCAAATAGAGAATATCCATGTAAAAAAAGGTTCTTAGAAGCACCTAAATAAATAATAAATAAATAAACTGACACCAGGTAGTACTGCAGTTACGGTGCAAAGGCACCTGCGCCGTTTATTTAAATAATACAAAAATAAATAAAATGTTCAAACAAAAAGACTTGCTCACAGAGCAAAAATATAACAGTTAAACAAAACAATCACGAACACAAAAATAATACGATCCCAGGTCAGGCTGGGCAGTTGCTGTCACTGTTCCTGGAATCTTTTTAGTTTCGTTTTCTCTCTCCTCTCGCTCTCCAGTTCCTCCTCCGAACACCCACCCCAAACATGGAGAGCTTCAGGCTTTTTATATCATGGCCGAGGGGCTTAACTGGCAATTATTCTATTACCCCTCGGCCACAATCTGCACAAGTTTTTTTTTAATTACTGTGGATGGGGCTAACCATCCACGCTACTAAACAATACAATAACAAAACAAACAATGCGGCTACGCCGTCATATTTATACATAAATAAAAAATCATAATACAAAACAATAAATTGCACGGGGGCGGAGGGGGAGACTCTGTTCTAAAAATAAAACAAACAAATCAATGTACAGAGCACCTCGCCCTGTTACAATATATACATATATATATATATATATATATATATATATATATATATATATATATATATATATATATATATATATATAGTGTATTTGCCCCCTGTCTGATTTTCTCATTTTTGCACATTTTTCACATTGTATTTGGTCAGATTTTTTTGTGGGTTGTAGTAGTTTATAGAGGGAGTCTGAGAGAAAAAATGACACCAAAGTTTGGTGCTTCTTTCATTTGTTTGGTGTGCAAGGTAATCAAACATGCAATCTTCAGGTGTGAAAAAGGTATTGCCCCCCCTAGATAACTCAACCCAATTAAAGGGATAATTAGAGTCAGCTGTTTGAGTACTTTGGTTAACAACCAGGCCTGATTTGGGCCAGCCCTGCCCAATATAAATCTGACTAACTTTGGCCCTTACCATAAGAGTGAAGTTGTCAGCACACAGGTTCTAGAGGCACATCATGTCATGAACAAAAGAAATTGCTGAAGACCTCCAGAAAAAAAGTTGTTGATGCCTATCAGTCTGGAAAGGGTTACAAAGCCATTTCTAAGGCTCTGGGGCTCCACCGAACCACAGTCAGAGCCATATTGTCCAAATGGAGATAGTTTGATACAGTAGTTAATATTCCCAGGAGTGGCCGTCCTGCCAAAATCTCTCCAAGAGCAAGGCATAAAATCGTCCAGGAAGTCACAAAGAACCCTAGAACAACATCCAGGGATCTGCAGGCTTCTCTCACCTCGGCTAAGGTCAGTGTTCATGACTCCACCATCAGAAAGACACTGGGCAAAAATGGGATTCATGGCAGAGTAGGAAGGCGGAAACCATTGCTCACTAAGAACATGAATGCTCATCTCAAGTTTGCCAAAAAGCACCTGGATGATCCTCAGGAGTTCTGGAACAATGTTCTATGGACAGATAAGTCAAAAGTGGAAGTTTTTGGCCGACATTGGCCCTGTTATGTCTGGTGAAAACAAAACACTGCATTCCACAATAAGAACCTCATACCAACGGTCAAGCATGGTGGTGGTAGTGTCATGGTTTGGGGATGCTTTGCTGCATCAGGACCTGGATGCCTTGCCATTATTGAAGGAACCATGAATTCTGCTCTGTATCAGAGAATTCAACAGGAGAATGTCAGGCCATCCGTCCGTGAGCTGAAGCTGAAGCGCAGCTGGGTCATGCAGCAAGACAATGATCCGAAACACACAAGCAAGTCTACATCAGAATGGTTGAAAAACAAGAAATTTAAAGTTTTGGAATGGCCTAGTCAAAGTCCAGACCTAAACCCCATTGAGATGTTGTGGTAGGACCTGAAACGAGCAGTTCATGCTCGAAAACCCACAAATGTCACTGAGTTGAAGCAGTTCTGCATGGAGGAGTGGGCCAAAATTCCTCCATGGCGCTGTGAGAGACTAATCAATAACTACAGGAAGCATTTGGTTGCAGTTATTGCTGCTAAAGGTGGCGTAACCAGTTATTGAGTCTAAGGAAGCAATTACTTTTTCACACAGGAGCATTGGGTGTTGCATGATAAATAAATTAAATATGTATCCATTTTTTTGTTATTTGTTCACTCGGGGTCCCTTTGATCTAATATTAGGTTTTGGTTGAAGATCTGATAACATTCAGTGTCAAAAATATGCAAAAATGCAGAAAATCAGACAGGGGGCAAATACTTTTTCATGGCACTGTATATATACAGTGGCTCTCAAAAGTATTCACCCCCCTTGGACTTTCCACATTTTATTGTATTACAACATGGAATCAAAATGGATTTAATTAGGAGTTTTTGCCACTGATCAACACAAAAAAAGTCCATAATGTCAAAGTGAAAAATAAAATCTACAAATTGTTCTAAATTAATTACAAATACAAAACAGAAAATAATTGATTGCATAAGTATTCACCCCCTTGAGTCAATATTTGGTAGAGGCACCTTTGGCAGCATTTGCAGCCATGAGTCTAATTGGATAAGTCTCTACCAGCTTTGCACATCTGGACACTGCAATTTTTGCCCATTCTTCTAAGCAAAATTGCTCAAGCTCCGTCAAGATGGATGGGGACCTTTGGCGAACAGCAATTTTCAACTCTTTCCACATATTCTCAATTGGATCGAGGTCCGGGCTTTGACTGGGCCACTCCAGGACATTGACCTTTTTGTTTTTAAGCCACTCCAGTGTGGCTTTGGCTGTATGTTTGGGGTCATTGTCCTGCTGGAAGATGAATCTTCTCCCAAGTCCCACGTCTCTTGCAGACTTCAGCAGGTTTTCCTCCAGGATTTCTCTGTACTTTGCTGCATCCATTTTGCCCTCTATCTTCACGAGCTTTCCAGGCCCTGACGCAGAGAAGCATCCCCATAGCATGATGCTGCCACCACCATGCTTGACGGTAGGGATGGTGTTCTCAGGATGATGTGCGGTGTTAGGCTTGCCAAACATAGCGCTTAGCGTTGAGGCGAAAAAGCTCTATTTTGGTCTCATCAGACCATAGAATCTTCTTCCACTTGGTCTCAGAGTCTCCCACATGCCTTCTGGCAAACTCTAGCTGAGATCTGATGTGAGTTTTTTTCAACAATGGCTTTCTTTTTGCCACTCTCCCATAAAAGGCCAGTTTTGTGAAGCACCCAGGCTATTGTTGCCGTATGCACAGTGTCTCCCAACTCAGCCGTGGAAGACTGTAACTCCTTTAGAGTTACCATAGGCCTCTTGGTGGCCTCCCTGACTAGTGCCCTTCTCGCCCGGATACTTTGAGGACGGCCTGTTCTAGTCAGATTCACAGTTGTGCCATATTCTCTCCATTTCTTAATAATGGACTTTACTGTGCTCCAGGGGATATTCAATGCCTTGGGAATGTTCTTATATCCTACCCCTGATTGGTGGTTTTGAAGACCCTTATTCTGGATTTGCTTTGAATGTTCCTTCATCTTCATGATGTAGTTTTTGTTAGAAAACGTACTAACCAACTGTGGGACCTCCCAAAGACAGGTGTATTTAACCGGAAATCATGCGAAACACCTTAATTGCACACAGGTGGACTCCATTCAACTAATTATGTGACTTCTAAAGACAATTGGTTGCACCAGAGCTTATTTAGGTGTGTCACAGCAAAGGGGGTGAATACTTATGCAATCAGTTATTTTCTGTTTTATATTTGTAATTCATTTAGAACAATTTGTAGATTTTATTTTTCAGAATATGTGGAAAGAGTTGAAAATTGCTGTTCGCCAAAGGTCCCCATCCATCTTGACGGAGCTTGAGCAATTTTGCTTAGAAGAATGGGCAAAAATTGCAGTGTCCAGATATGCAAAGCTGGTAGAGACTTATCCAATTAGACTCATGGCTGCAAATGCTGCCAAAGGTGCCTCTACCAAATATTGACTCAAGGGGGTGAATACTTATGCAATCAATTATTTTCTGTTTTGTATTTGTAATTAATTTAGAACAATTTGTAGATTTTATTTTTCACTTTGACATTATGGACTTTTTTTGTGTTGATCAGTGGCAAAAACTCCTAATTAAATCCATTTTGATTCCATGTTGTAATACAATAAAATGTGGAAAAGTCCAAGGGGGGTGAATACTTTTGAGAGCCACTGTATATATATATATATATATATATATATATATATATATATATATATATATATATATATAGATATATAGATATATATAGATATATACATACTGTATATATATATATATATATATATATATATATATATAAAATATGCTTTGGTTGTTCAGATGTTTATTCCTATTTTATATTTCATATTTTATTCCTTTGCCCTGGTGATGTATTTGAAGCTTGTATCACATCTTCATGTGTTACAAATACTGCTTGTACCAAAATCTCCAATTCCATAATGGTAATTTTTAGTTTTCGCTTCTGAGCATCCTCATCACGATGGCTAGTACGAGGCTGAGGTCTTTGTGTGCCATTCATTTTCTTTTGGAATGTGTAGCCTACACACGCAGGGTGACCCAAACTCGCTATTTATTGTGTGTAATTCTCCACAGCTAATTGCAGTGATGGGTATTTAAATTGGTTGATTGCGGAATCGCCTGCTTCACCTAATTAGTCTTATAAAATAGGTGGTTATTTTGACGCTGAGTGCGGCCATACTGAAGACGCACATTATGTGGCTTTTTGCGTTGGTTTTTCCCCCTTTATAAATTTGGAGGCAAGGCAGACGGGCCCGCTTCGTCCTGCCACGGAACTTCGGCTGTCGATCAGGGGATTGTGCACAATATTCATTAAGTGTTTTCCTCTTGCGCCCCTTTTTCAAATCAAACTTGTAACTGTCACCGTATATACCTATAATAGCAAAAGCTTACCCACACCTTAACACACTAATTTCAAAGTAGGCACTTTGGATAACAGGCGCTGTAGCTGGCAAATGAAAGTGCACACACAGTTGGTCTTGACGACTGACAGTCATTTCAACAAATGAGAGCATTCTAGTGCTGCTTCAGAAAAACAAGATCTGTCAGAACAGGATGAAATGATTGAAAGTGAAACTACACTAGCCTATTAAGGGACCACTGAGTTGACTGACAGCGACCCCTAGCCATTCAGAGCGGAACGGAGACAGGACAGGCAGCAAGTTTAAAAACTACACCAGACTAGAGATGATTTCTAAATTATTATTTTTGGTAACAAAAATAAATAGCTAGTGGCTTTGCCAACGTTTATCCTTTATAAATTGATTTCAGTCAAACCCAGGCTTTTTGGGGAATTCAACGTTTTACCAGCTTTTACATTACAAGCTTTACCGATTAAAATCCAAAAGTAGCAAGCCTAAATATATTCTAAGCTGTTCATGTTCCCTGCTTGACTGGACCCACTCTGTTTATCCTGTCACAAGCATTTATTCCCAGCACCAGGACTCTAGTACTCTAGGACTCTAGTACTCTAGCTCCCTTCAGGTATCGGAATTTTTAGTGTAGATGCAATTAGTGCAGTGAGAGAGAAAGAGAGACAGACTGTATTACTCACCTGAGTGTGTGACAGCGGTGGAGAGCTGGACTCAGTCTGTTCATACACTCCTTTGTGAGACGTGTCCTTGACAGATCAATCTCTTTGACAGCTCCACCTTGGCTGAGGACGTATCCCAGCACTGCACAGTCCAGAGGGCTTAAAGTTGTATTTGTAAACTCCAGCTTTGTCAGCTCTCTAATTGAGTCTCTTATTAATAATGCATTCTGAGTTTCATAGAGCCACTGAAAGATGTGTAGAAGTTCTTTTCTTGTATCCTTCTTGTTCTGCCGAGCCTGCTGACCCTGCTGACCCTGTAGATCCTGTAGATCCTTCACAGCCTGTTCAGTCCTTTCTTTCAGCCACCCCAGCACTTTTTGACCTGTTTGTGTCTCAAACTGCCCCAGGATACTCTGCAGTGGTTTAGTCATAGGAACCCTGCACAGTCCTGCCAGGAACCGAGTGAGGATCTCAAACCGTCCGTCTGTACAGGAGTCCATGTTTCCAAGCATCTCACTGACATCCGCTGATGGGTCAAGGAAGAAGTAACAGGCAGCCAAGAACTCCTGTATGGTGAGGTGGAAGAATGTGTAGGTTGTGTGCTCCAGACAGCTTTCTCTTTGCAGGATTTCTCTCATGAACCCAGAGAGGAATGGAGAGGACAGAAGAGACGTGAGACCAAAGGTAGACATCTCAAATTTATCATAAAACACAAGGGTCCTATTCTTCACCCCGTGATAAGCCATCTTTCCAATTTTGACTAGATTCCCTCGTGTGTCGTCAGCTTCTCGTTTGTGATTGGTGAGGATGTTGGTAATAAAGATCACAAACAGCTCAGTGATAGTTTTGGGGGCGTGTTTCTGTTTCCATTCTTCTGCAGTGAAATGGGATCTCAGAGCAGAGCAGATAATCCAGCAATAGGAGGGGTTGTAGCACATGGTGTTGATGATGTCATTCTGCTCCACATACTCAAAAACTTTAGTGCCAAGTGGAGAGTCAAAGAATTTCATGAAGTATCTCTTCCTTTGTTCAGGGAAGAACCCGAGGATCTCTGCATACCGATCAACTCTGTCTGTATCCAGGGGCTCCAGGGCTGTTGGTCTGCTTGTGATCAGCACTGAACATCCCTTCAGTAATGTCTGTGTTATCAGGCTGGTGACAATGACAGGAATAGGAAACACATCCTCTGGATTTGAGCAGAGTTGTTTCTGTGTGAAATCCAGTCTGTGCTTGTACTCATCCAGGCCATCAAATACAAACAGTACAGACTCCGGTCTCTTCAGGATCTCTCTTAACCGCGGATCATTGAGATGCTTGTTCAGCTTTACAATCAGCCTTGTTAGGGACATCGTCGCCTCCTCCTCCTCTATAAGGTTTAGCTCCCTGAATTTAAACAGGAACACAAACGCAAACCTCTGGTAATGAAGGTCCCGGACCCAGTCAAACATGAACTTCTGCACCATCGTGGTTTTTCCTATTCCTGCCACTCCACTGACCACTACAATGCGGGGGGGCTCATCACTTCCAGGGCTCCTTCTGAAAAGCTGATTGATCCAGATCCGCTCACATTTCTCTTGCGTTCGGCTCTCCAGCAGCTCTGCATGCTTCTTCCCAGTCTCCAGCAGCTCATGGTGAGTCTCTCCCCTGGTTCTTTTATACTGGTTAATGATCATCACCAAGGTGTACTGGCTCTCAAAGCTCACCTCTCTGGAGTGGGGATCACCAGGACCAGGCTGTTCCTCCAGAGCTCTAGTGTATGAGTCCAGGGCTGCTTTGTGTTTGTCCTGGAGCTCTGTGAATAACAATGAAATCCTCATGAATACAGCTGAAGAAAGTGCTGATAAAACAGTGGATCAGCTGGATACATTAGAGATGGTACTTACCTTTAATACGTCTCTCCAGTTCTGGTCCGTGATGATTATAATGAATCTCTTTCAGAAGGTCAGACCCTAGAGGCAATAAAGACAGATGAGACCAGCAGTAATAGTGATGGAAGCTGTTAACAGCAGAGCAATCACATTCTTAAAGGCTGAAATTCACTCAGCATTGGCACCTGTTTCATTGACATTGTTACACTTGTAATGCCACTAGTCTTCAGCAGCCTATTCGTTATTGCATGTGCTGTTCATCAGCTTTATATAAAGAGTTTAAATATGGTGTAATCAACACTGTATTCAAAGTAGACACAATCTTTGTGGATAGTTATATTTGATTTCTGAGGTATATAAAAAATAATTCTATATAAAGAAAAATAGTTCTGATATTAAATGAAGATGGTTGTAATCCCAATTTCTATCACATTTTCAACAGATACCAGATACAATGGGATCTATTAGATTTAGGAAGTACTAAATGATGAATAATATATCACTCTGTAATTAAGATATTTTACAAGTACACCACTTGATTTTGCAATTTCATGTCTAAATGGAATTCCTTGCTGTAGCAGGGTAGTGCTGCGGTCAAGGCTGGTCAGCGGCAGGAAAGCAAACCCAGAGACTGATGCTGCAGTTTAAAAGCGCTGTTGAGCACGTTTATTAAACACAAAACAAAGAACAAAACAGGAATAAACAAACAAGGGCACAGGGGACAAAATAAAAGGTTCAAACAAAAGAATCCACACTTGTAGGCTGGGCATTCGCCTTCACTACCATTACATAACACAAAGACAATTCAACAACTCGCCTGAACTCCCTCCACCCAAACGAAGGATTTCTCCTTGCTTGATGATCAGTTATTCAAACAAGACCCAGCCACATTCCACACGTGTATTCAGCAGGGATGGAATTAACCCCATCCCTGCCTAACTTAAATAAACACACCCACACTATTTACACCAATACATTAGTTTTGAATAAACTTCCTTTCTGTTAAACTGTCGCCTATAAACACTCATGTGACTATATATATATATAGTGTGGAGTAGTGTTTAGGGCTCTGGACTCTTGACCGGAGGGTTGTGGGTTCAGTCCCAGGTGGGGGGACACTGCTGCTGTACCCTTGAGCAAGGTACTTTACCTAGATTGCTCCAGTAAAAACCCAACTGTATAAATGGGTAATTGTATGTAAAAATAATATGATATCTTGTAACAATTGTAAGTCGCCGTGGATAAGGGCGTCTGCTCAGACGCCAACATTTTATATGAACTGAAGATCTTGTTTGCTACATGGCTTCCAGAAAATTGCAAAAAATAGGGTCAGTCGGGAAACCTGAACCACACGTTTTTTATTTGGCCTTAATTAGTTAGTTATGTATTTTAAATGTTTATAATTCTTCTTTTGCTTTTATATGTCTGCCATGTCTTTTCATCTGCCATTTCTCTCCATATTCTTATTTTTCTTTTTCTATTTTATTTTGCCTTCTTATACAATCAAGATGGCCGTCATAGTAACAGTGTGTGCATGTGTTAGTTTAATTTAATATATGTTTTTTTATTTTAATCTAAGATTTATTTTATTTGATCTAAGTTTATATTTTTTGTATAGTATATAGACCCTTTGTCAGGTCCAGAGTATTATTATTATTTATTTCTTAGCAGACGCCCTTATCCAGGGCGACTTACAATTGTTACAAGATATCATATTATTTTTACATACAATTACCCATTTATACAGTTGGGTTTTTACTGGAGCAATCTAGGTAAAGTACCTTGCTCAAGGGTACAGCAGCAGTATCCCCCACCTAGGATTGAACCCACGACCATCCGGTCAAGAGATTGGAGCCCTAACCACTACTCCACGCTGCTGCCCTAGAGTAGAGATAAACTTTGCCTTTCCCAGTCTATCTAGAAGTTCGTCAACCCGAGGCATAGGGTACGCATCAAACTGGAAGTCCACACAGAAGCGGTTGGTGTCGTCTTTCTTGGCCCCTATGACAATAGGACTGCACCACTCGCTCCTGGAAGGTTCAATCACCCCAAGTTTGAGCATGTCCATACCTCTTTGCGAATGCCACTTCGTCGACTTTCCGGGATCCGGTAAGGTCTCTCTCGTACTGTGACATCTGAGAGAGAGACAATGTCATATTCAACCAAGTTAGTCCTGCCGGGCACGTCAGAAAAAAACATCGCTGAACTCCTCAGTAAGCTTACGCAGCTCCCGTTGCTGATCTGGAACCAATTGTTCCCCCATCAAAATGATTTTAGTGCTAGGGGTCTCTGGATAGGGGCCTAAATCATCCTCTACATTGCCTGGGGCTATAAATAAGACCTTCCTTGCCTGTCAAGTCTTTAAAAAATTGATATGATAAATTTCCCGTTCATTTCGGCGATCGGGCTGTCTAATTTCATAATTCACCTTTCCTATAGCCTGAGTCACTTCATATGGCCCCTGCCATTTAGCACATAATTTCGATTCTGCGGAGGGAAGCAGCAGCATTACCTTGTCTTCAGCTCGAAAGGTTCGAATTCATGCATTTGTATTGTAATGTTGCTGTTGCCGGTGCTGAGCTGATTTGAGGTTCTCCTGAGCCAAACGACTGACCAAATCCTGGCGATCTCTAAGTAGGAGCACATGCTTCACTATATTTTTGTTTGAGCCTTTGTGCTCTTCCTACCCCTCTCTCAACAGATTGAGGATGCCGCGAGGCTGTCGGCCGTACAAGAGCTCAAAGGGGGAGAACCCTGTTGAACTCTGCGGCACCTCTCTCACTGCAAAAAGGATGTAGGGAAGAAGCGATGCCCAATGTTTCTGCTCTTGTGTTACAAAACATCTCAACATCTGTTTCAAGGTCTGATTAAATCGTTCCACCAAACCGTCCATCTGTGGGTGATAAACAGATGTCCTGATGGGACGTATTTATTGTATTTTATATACCTGCTGTAACGTGTTAGACAAAAAGTTGGTTCCATGATCAGTCAAAATCTCCTTGGGGATCCCTACTCTAGCCATAATCTGCACTAACTCTGCAGCTACTGCAGCGGCACTAGTGGACCTCAATGGAACTGCCTCTGGATATCGCGTTGCATAATCTAATATATGCGTATACCCAGAGTCAGAAGGTAGAGTTCCCGTATAACTACACCGTCCCTGGGGTATGTAATTATTTCTTTTATTTTTTGTTTATTTTAAGGCAGGCTGTCTCACTCAGCCGTGCTTGCCTGCTCTTTCTTTACACTGACGTCTTTCTCCAGCATCACTGGGTATCCTCTCTCCAGCCACCCGAATGCACAACCAAGCGCAGTTCTTATGGGCCGAGCAATCCCCCAGGACCCGCCTCTCAGTCACACAGAGAGAGGGAAAGCCCACACACCCTCTTCCCCACCTCTCCGTGTCATCGCCATGACTGACAGGCGGATCTTACGAGACTGCTGCCCTCTTCCTGCAGATCCATGGATACGCCAGATAGTCTGCACATATCTCCCCTGTTATAGGCCCACTTTGTCCATTGCAATGCGTTCAAAGGGAGTGGAAATAATCGGCAGTGGAACCAAAGGGGCAGGGCGCACTCGACCCGGTGCTACTTGCTGGCAGTCTGGGCATGTGGCTATATATTTCGACACATCAGCATGAAGACCTACCCAATAGAATTGAGCCAATAGCTATTCCCTTGTCTTGTCAGCTCTGAGGTGCCCTGCAAAAGGGACACCATGCACCAGCCTCATGACCTCGGGCCGAAAGACGGAGGAACCAATAATTGTGTTACAGGCTGTCCTGTGCCCGTGGCTAGATTTACCCTATACAGTAATTGCCCCTTGATACTGAAGTGTGGAAATACTAGCGCCACAGCACCATCAACATCCTTACCTTCAATAGACCGGACCTGTCCCCATGTGTGCACTAGTGAGGGGTCGTTATTTTGGCCCACACTATGTCCGCGCTTCAGTGCCACATGTCCAGTATATTGAGAAGGCGGGAGTAGCATCTGCCCTAGCTGTCCCAGTAACCTCACCCTCTTGGTCACACTGCATTCCAACTCTCTTTGACTGGCGTTTGTTACCATCCGAGTGCTCTCCCACCAGACCCCAGCCTTGTCTCAGTGATGCTCCCTCCCATTTTGCGGTCCTTCTTTCTTTATTCATTTTTCTAGGACTGAAAATAGGAGAAAACATTTCAGCTTGAAAAGGAAACACATCACCAATTCGTTCCCTTTTCTTTTTTTCTGCCACGTTTACATGTGCGGCTGAGACTGCCATTATTTGTATTAATTCTTTAGATTTTGGACAGTCTCGGCCCAGAATAACTGGGTGTGGCAATCTTTCCACCACCCCTACTACCAGGTGACATTTAATCGGTCCTACCGATATTATTATTATTATTATTATTATTTGTTTATTTAGCAGACGTGGGATCTGAACCGGGGACCTCCTGGTTACAAGCCCTTTTCTTCAACCACACATGCCGCCGTGTCTCCATGGATACAGGAGATGGCTACCTGACCTCGTGGCAGCCACGACACACCGCCCAAGGGAGCTGTTCTAATCAAGGTTTGCTCACATCCTGTGTCCACTAATGCGTGGGTTTTCACATTTCCTTAAACCACATCAATCATACAAGGCCGACTATTTTCCCCACGCTTACCTATCTCAGGTGCCCCATTACACGCGGCCACGTCACACTCCATGGCAGTGGGGCATGACCTGGCCAGATGTCCCGGTTGGTTGCACCTAAAACAAGTTGGGGGGACAGAGGGGGCAGTGGTTAGATATCTGTCCCATTGCTGGTATGGCAACAGGGCAGGGGCAGTACCACTACCCCAGCTGGGGGCCAACCTTGATCTCCATGAAGGGGAGGCAAGGGGGCCCATTGGGGTCGGCGGTGTCAGAGGTCTGGGTCCTGGGGCTGATGGTAGTGGTGGTGGCGGAGGAGAGAGAGGGGGGGCTCGGCTGCTCCGAAGGGTGGGAACTGACAGTATCCCGGTCCGGGCGGAGATTAGGGAGTCCTCATAATCCTCGGCCAGTTTCACGGTATCCTCCAGGGTGTCGGGGTTGTGGCGCCGTATCCAGGCTTGGGTATCGGCGCCGACCACATGGCAGAATTGTTCCACAACCACCGCCTCCCCATTTGCTGGTTGGTTTTCTTCTCTGGGGTCAGCCAGTGTACCATGTGGTCACACAACTGCACCGCAACCACCATGGGGCGTGTCTCCAGGGATCTTCGGTACTCCTTGAACGGTACCCGGTGAGTCTGTGCTGTAAGGTTGAGGCGATGGAGAATGGCGGCGTTGAGGTCACTCATAGCCTGGTAGGCTGCCTGAGCCTCCCCGATCAGGCAGGGTCCCAGCTGGCTCGCCCAGAACGTCCGTGGCCATGACGCGGTGGTGGCCAGCCGCTCAAACGCGACCAGGTACGCCTCTGGGTCATCCTCCGCCGACATCTTCATCACCCGAGCCTTCGGTGCCGACATTGCTGGTGTTCCTGTAGGAGCTGGTGCTGTGGAAAACGCCATCTCTACCTGTTCAATGAGCGCAGTGTAGTGCTCCTCTCTCTTTCTCTCCTCTGTCTCCCATCTGCTGTCCAGCGCCTCCAGCAGCTACGCCAGTGCGTTGCGATCCATATTCTGTGACTGACACCACGTGTGGCAATGGGGCAGGGTGGAAACAGGTGCACGAGTGATGCAGTGCGTTAAAGAAGCAGACAGAGATCATTGTAATCCGGTTTGGAAATGTTTTTATTTTATTTTCCAGGTCTGGCGACCAAACAATAATCCCCCGGCAATACACAATGTGTACTGCATGGGGTAAATAACAAGGGGATTGCAGTCCCAAATAATAAACAATAATATTCACCCCACAATAATAAACACACGGAAGGAACAGATTGCGATTCTCCGTCCCCTTTTATGCCTTCACACATGACCCCTTGGTAAACGAGTGCAACCGCCTCTCCAATCTGTGGCTGCCACGTTGTTTCCCTTCCGGGTCAATGTGTTATTGCAACGGAGTCTCGCTCCCTTCCTAGCTGGCTGACTTCCCTTGAACCCTGGGAAAGACCTGTCAGGCCAGCCCGTCCAGGGAACTCTGTTCTCGCTGCTTAGCGCCCTCGCAGGTCAGGAGGGAGATTTACAACCAAGAATCATTGTATTTCTGGGTATATAAGGACCTTTTTATTTTACTGTGCTACATGTTCCCATGTGTTGCTACCACTGTTTACATAAGGTGTGTGTATTGTTTTAATTTTTTTTTTTTTTTTACATTTTGACCATTTTTTTAAACTTTTAAATTGCATTCCCTGCCTCAAGATGGCGTCACATGTACTGACAAAGACCTCTCAGAACTACATTTCCCATCATCCTCCTGCTCACATATGTAACTGAGATGGATCTACCAGTGAGCAGGAGGATGATAGGAAATGTACAAAACTGCTTATTTAGCAACTGAATAGATCATTAATTGAACCTGGACAGGTATTCTGACACTCAATTAAGAGCAGCAGGCAGCAAGTTACTTATGCTGCATTAATGTAGCTGGTGCAAGCAAGTACTTTTAAACCTTTGCAGCATTATAATAAACTAAACAGTGATCTGTTGTGTAGTGCAGGAGAAAATAAAGAAATAATGAAATAAACATTCTAAAAAGACAAACCATAGAACTCATGTATAGGAGGCTGTGTGGTCCAGTGGTTAAAGAAAAGGGCTTGTAACCAGGAGGTCCCCGGTTCAAATCCCACCTCAGCCACTGACTCATTGTGTGACCCTGAGCAAGTCACTTAACCTCCTTGTGCTCCGTCTTGCGGATGAGACGTAATTGTAAGTGACTCTGCAGCGGATGCATAGTTCACACACCCTAGTCTCTGTAAGTCGCCTTGGATAAAGGCGTCTGCTAAATAAACAAATAATAATAATAATGTAACAACCATGACTGCAGCCTGTCTTGAGATTCCACTGAGAAGGAAAGTAAAGAACAAGTTCAGTCATTGATTTGAGAATGCAACTCTAGAATGACTTACCTCCCTCTGCAACCTCCTCCAGTATTGTGTTTATATTGGGTGATGGGAAGCGCACTATTTCCTCAGCCAGTGCCTCCCACAGCTTGATCACTACGTCTCTGCTCTTTCCAAGCACATCACTTACAAACCAGGCTACACCTTCAGCTCCTTCAGCATCCTCTCTGTCTTTGTAACTCTGAAAGGAAAGCAAGCTCATTAAAACCTGTCTGGAGAACACCCCAGTGTGTTTAACTAGATACAACACAGAAGAAAGTCAAGTATAGAAGTGGTTGGCTTCTTCTAAATGTTCCCCTATATGTTTGAAGTTCTGGTTTCTCTTCTTCATTGTGATTTGGTTCATTCCCTACTACAGCAGCTGTGTCTCTGTGCTCAGTGCACACACTCCCTCCTGCTCCTGCTCCTAATGGGAACACAAAGGGGTGCTGCCATGGCTGGCAGGGTTACTGTGACAGGACCACCTCCAGCTGCTGTTGTAGGTAGAAGAGTCAAACAGCCCTCCCTGTGTGAGGAATGAGCAGGACCCAGGTGACCCAGGTGAATGTCAGCTCCTAACCTGTACTGAACCTCACAGACCCCAAGGAAGAGGGCTGAAAGGATAGGAAATGTACACAATATGATAACAGTGAACTACAGGCGAAATACAATGTAGCTTTTGAATTACTACCAAACATTAATTACATTTTAAACTAATATTTTTTTTTTTCGAAACACTCGAAAGTATCAACTCTTTCAACAATGAGTTCTTCAATCAACTTACTTAAATCCCAGAAGTGTTTCAGACATTCTATTTTAAATCTTAAATGGTGTGAGGGTGGAAACTTTCCCACAATATCACAATAATATGGTTTATAATAACATTAATGACCTCCATGTGGGTCTGTGGCAGGGCTGAGTCCCTGCATGTAAAATGTATATACCGAGTGTTTGTTATAAATTACGTTTTGAATTTAATTTAAGTTTGGCAGGGATAAGGGTCAAATCCCTGCAGAAATAAGTGTGGAATGTAGCCAATCCCAAATTGCTTAATTGATTTGCCAATTTGGGAATGGCCACCTGTACAGAAGAGGGGCTGGGAGACAGCTCCCTGGGTTGGTTAGTTAAGGGAAAGGACTGGGAGCAGGTTCTGCTCCTGTCTCTGCACTGGGATAGCTTTGCTTGGGTTCTGTTTTGATTTGTAATTGTGGTTCCTTTGTTTAAGGCTGTGTTCACACAGGGTCCGTTTAGACAGTTTGGTCCACACTCTGTACGTTTGGTGTGAAGTGTGAACAACGAAGTCCGCTTGGGAAATTAAGCATACAGAGTCTTCCTGAAGAGCTGGTCTGGATCAGGTTTTGCTATTGCATCACTTTTTTTAAACTGTATCATAACTCAATTCTATCAGTGTGCTCAGCAAGTTAATAGCAGAGTAATGTATTAGACTGTGTTAATGCCATTCAAAAATGAAATAAACAATCTTGGATTATTTGTTTAATCACCCTGATTATGTGTTTATCACATGTTAAATGGTAATAGCTGATCTATTTTTTTATTCTGGCTTTTTGTACATTTAACATGTTTTGACTAGATGACAATATAAAAGAATAATGCGTTATTATGATTTGCAATAAATACACCCGATGTTACTTTGTTTTTAAACTAATATTGTGTCATTATCTACTGTTATTTTAACGGCTTCAGAGTTGCTTTGGTATCAGTGAATTGAAGAAAAAAAAAGGTCACAGTTTTTCAATGTGGAAATCTGGACAGTGCGAGAAACTGAGCTTTGATAGAAATTGGGCCAGACACCAAAATCCAAGCCGAACTGGACAAAAATAGTAAAACATATTTCAGAGAACAGTGCAGAATTACGTAAGTGAATACTGCGCTATTCTCCTACTGTAGGCAAGAAACTAGAACGACCACGTTTCACAGGCATACCTTAACCAAGAGGACCTAGATGCTACCCTTTTTAGACAATAGGATTTTATAGCTGGATTTTCAGTGCAAACAAAGAAACAACACAAGTCCTTTGAGTGTTAAATCAGTGTTAAAACAGTGTTAAACTGTTATTTCAGTAACACGAATGCAAATCAATACCATCTACTTTGTGCTCAGAAACACAGCTTCATCAGGAGAAGTGGAGAACCTGTCACATACCTCTTAATGATGGAACTGAAACAAGTCCCTCTCACTGTGTCTCTGTCTCACTCAATCCACACCAAGCACACCTCAACACTGCTGCTGTTTAACAGCAGAAACAGAACCTACCTTTGCCTCCTCGTTAGTGAGAATGCGCTTTGTGACTAAATTCTGTAGGATGCTGGTGAGATCATATTCAATGACGTACGTCAGGTAGGGCTGGTAATATTTACTGATGGTGCGCAGGTCATCTTCACTGAAGCCTCTTATAGAGAAACAGAACTTCCTTATGAGACCTGCAGTGAGACGAATGGAGCTGTTAGAACAGGCTTTGAGACACAGCCACACACAGCAGCTGAGTATAAAGACAGCCTTGCACAGAGACTCAGAGACTCCGCAGGGTCAGTCCAGCTCTGCATCACACCTGCAAGGAGACGAATGGAGCTGTTAGAACAGGCTTTGAGACACATCCACACACAGCAGCTGAGTATAAAGACAGCCTTGCACAGAGACTCAGCAGGGTCAGCAGGGTTACTCCAGCTCTGCATCACACCTGCAAGGAGACGAATGGAGCTGTTAGAACAGGCTTTGAGACACAGCCACACACAGCAGCTGAGTATAAAGACAGCCTTGCACAGAGACTCAGCAGGGTCAGCAGGGTTACTCCAGCTCTGCATCACACCTGCAAGGAGACGAATGGAGCTGTTAGAACAGGCTTTGAGACACAGCCACACATAGCAGCTGAGTATAAGGACAGCCCTGCTAGTGTTCTGAGATAACTCACTTTGGGTTCCTAGATACGATCTCTAGTTGTGCCGACCGGGTATCCTACATTCATTCTGAATATCAAGGAACTGTAAGAATAGCTTTGCTTTACTTTGCGTAAACTTTATCATATTTATTTTAGTGTGAAAGTGTTTATAGGCTACCTAAATATATTCATTTTATTGTTGTTGATTACGATGTTTCAGGCAAAAACACTACAAAGCTATGGAAAGTATTCATTTATTGGAGACGATACATTTGGAATGAGCTTTCATTTAAGACCACTAAGTTTGTTAGTTATCGACACTCGTGCATGCTGGGGTTCATTTGTAAACAAAAGGAACCAATTCTTATAATTAAGGAAGAGGGATAGCAATTCTTCTGCTATATTCCACTGATCTTGATTTACAGCAGCTTCCATATTATGTGCTTCAAGCTCTCATCATGCCTTATTGCTGGTGTCGGTAGTTGCCGGCCCACCTTTGCTTAGCTCTGTTTCAATATAATATAATCTTCAGGTTTGAACATTACCAGTGGTGGGCCGACTAATCTGATAAACAGGAGCGACAAGCACTAGTTTTTTGGTGTTTTGCTGTTTTGGGTTGTGAAACAAAACAAGTAATTTTCTTACCCATTGATGTCACATCCTAAAATATATCATTACAAAACACTTTTGTCATTAAATTCATGGAATAGGAAACTTTTTTTTTTGACATGTTATGTACATGGAGTTCTTTTGTGAAATATAAAATAACTTTTTTTTCCATATGGGTCATTGCAAACTGTAAAATTCTCACCTGTCAGACAAAAAGGTACAGGATCTTGGATCCCCTGCGATCGGCACACATGAACCCCTGCAGACATGTATATACTTTTAACATGCCACATACAATTTTTTAGTGTTTTAAAAAAAAAAAACATTTGTAATTGTACAACATGATTGTGATAGACAGTGAATGAATCCTAGTCAACAATCTCCCTCCCGACCCCAACATGCCACATACAATTTTTTATTTTATATACAATTTTTTATTAATAAAAAAATTAATTACGCAGCTGGGGATGATCTTGAGATAGTGTACTGTATTAGCTGGTCCGCAACTTAGTACGCAGCCCTGACCTAAATCTGCAAGTTTGTTGCAGTTGACCCAATGTGAAACCAGGTGTGGAAGGGTGGTGGGCAATTTACTGACACAAGGAGACAGTACTTTATTTGTAACGCCACTCAGGCGCACTGATTTATTTCCACCAGTAGAGGGCGCTGTTGTCTGTGGCCTGGATACTGACAACAGTAAACAGAACCACGGTGTTACCAATACAGGTACATAGGCAAATGCACATACAAGTGGTCATAAATAATAATGAAAACCAAAGGCGAAAGAAAAAGGGAAAATAAAACAAATTAATAAAAGTACAAACAAAACTGCTGCTTATGCAGTGTCCCCACTGCCGCTAAGCCGGTCAGCACGGGCCTCCGTCCTACGCTCAGTTACCCTATACACTGGGATGGCCGGAGTTCCCCGTATAACTAAACTATTATTTTAAGGCAGTCTGTTTTCCCCAGCCAGGCTTGCCTCGTTCTTGTTTTAAAACTGACGTCTTCTGTCAGTGTCACTGTGTGCTCCCAAATCGGCCACCGAATGCACAACCAAGCGCCAGTTCTTATGGGCCAAGCAATCTCCCAAGGCCCGCCTCTCAGTCACTCAGTTTTTCTTTCTTCCTCCCTTTTTTCCTTTTTTTTCAAATTAACACCGTTGCACGAAAACTTATGAAACTTGGTAGGGTGGTAGAGGCCTTTGGGAAGTGTCAGATCGAAAACGAAGGTCATAGGTCACATGGTTTGGTGGCCATAGGCCGCCGGCCCCGTGGACGACCATTTACGCGCTGGCTGGATCGGCTGAAAGGCGACATGCGCCTCGCAAAAGTCACCTGCCGAGACACCGCAGACCGTACGAAGTGGAAAAATCGGTGCAAACAAGCAGACCCCACATAAGTGGGAAAATGCGAAGAAAAAGAAGATTGGATTTTTCAATAATTTTGGACAATCAAAAAAAAAACTTCTCCGAAATTGCTTATTAGAGATATGAAACTTGGGGCACAGACTACCCTTTGCCCTAAATATAGATTTGTTCAAGATAAGTCGATTGGTCACATGGTTCGGCAGCGATATTGGATTTGTCAAAAATATTCTAACATCTTCTTCTCTGAAACCATTATGCCGATTGAAGCGAAGCTTTGCATACATAACCTTGGCAAGGTTGTCTATAAAGTTTGCTCAAAACAAGTCGCTACATAAAAACATGGCCACCTGAACCAATCAAAGTTCAGCTATGGTCAATTTGCAAATATCTGTATATATTGCAGTATTTATCTAAGGTAGAATGTTGTAGACTCATGAATCTTCATAGAGTAGTGGAAGCCTATGGGAATGAATGTATGCTCTATTAAAAATTACCTTGATCTTGACCTCTCATTAAAGTCAAATGTAAAACTAGCTTTTAACTCCTTAGAGAGTGAAGACAGGGTCATGGTTACGATAGAATACAGATAGGAACCCATATATGCTCTATTCAAAAATGACCTTGATCAAGACCTTTGACCTCTGATTAATGTCAAATGTAAAACTAGCTTATAACAGAGTGCAGAAAAGGTCATGTTTAAAATGGAACACAGATAGTAACCCATATATTTATCCAAAAAGGTCCTTGACCATGACCTTTTATCTTTCCTTAAAGTCAAAGGCAAAACTGGCTTATAACTGCTTAGAGAGTGCACATAGGGCCATGGTGACTATGGAACACATATAGGAAACAATATGGTCTCTATCCTATTCTATTATATGTAAACTTATGGAAACTATAATAAGATCCAAAATGGAAAATGACCTATATGGTAACAATATCCTGGGAGACAGTCAGCATGGTTTTAGGAAAGAGAGATCATGTCTAACTAACCTGCTTGATTTTTTTGAGGATGCAACATCGACAATGGATAATCGCAAAGATACAACATGGTTTATTTAGATTTCCAGAAAGCTTATGACAAAGTCCCACATAAAAGATTAATTCTCAAACTGAACGCAGTAGGGATTCAAGGAAATGCATGCACATGGATTAGGGAGTGGTTAACATGTAGAAAACAGAAAGTAGTGATTAGAGGAGAAACCTCAAAATGGAGCGAGGTAACCAGTGGTGTACCACAGGGATCAGTATTAGGTCCTCTGCTATTACTAATCTACATTAATGATTTAGATTCTGGTATAGTAAGCAAACTTGTTAAATTTGCAGATGACACAAAAATAGGAGGAGTGGCAAACACTGTTGCAGCAGCAAAGGTCATTCAAAATGATCTAGACAGCATTCAGAACTGGGCAGACACATGGCAAATGACATTTAATAGAGAAAAGTGTAAGGTACTGCATGCAGGCAATAAAAATGTGCATTATAAATATCATATGGGAGATACTGAAATTGAAGAAGGAATCTATGAAAAAGACCTAGGAGTTTATGTTGACTCAGAAATATCTAGATAATGTGGGAAAGCTATAAAAAAAAAGGCCAACAAGATGCTCGGCTATGTTGTGAGAAGTGTTAAATTTAAATCAAGGGAAGTAATGTTAAAACTTAAGAATGCATTAGTAAGACCTCACCTAGAATATTGTGTTCAGTTCTGGTCACCTCGTTACAAAAAGGATATTGCTGCTCTAGAAAGAGTGCAAAGAAGAGCAACCAGAATTATCCCGGGTTTAAAAGGCATGTTGTATGCAGACAGGCTAAAAGAATTGAATCTATTCAGTCTTGAACAAAGAAGACTACGCGGTGATCTGATTCAAGCATTCAAAATCCTAAAAGGTATAGACAATGTCGGACCCAAGGGACTTTTTTGACCTGAAAAAAGAAACAAGGACCAGGGGTCACAAATGGAGATTAGATAAAGGGGCATTCAGAACAGAAAATAGGAGGCACTTTTTTACACAGAGAATTGTGAGTTTCTGGAACCAACTCCCCAGTAATGTTGTTGATGCTGACACCCTGGGATCCTTCAAGAAGCTGCTTGATGAGATTCTGGGATCAATAAGCTACTAACAGCCAAACAAGCAAGATGGGCTGAATGGCCTCCTCTCTTTTGTAAACTTTCTTATGTTCTTATCCAAAAATACCTTAACATTGATCTTTGACCTATGAAGTTTGTTAAAAGTAAACTTGCTGCATCAAAAAACATGGAGGCCAAGAGCAAATCAAATTTCATCGTATATTGTACTATTAATCTGGTAGAATACAGTACAGTCTTCAAAGTTCAAGGACTAGTAGAGGCTAATAGGACGGTCGTAGGTCACATGATCTGGCACTTGGCCCCCGGTCATTGCTGCTTGCAGCTATTATTATTATTATTATTATTATTATTATTATTATTATTATTATTATTATTATTATAAGCACGTTTATAGCTTATTTGTCTTTCTTTTCTATTGACTTAAAACAGAAACTCCAGAGATGTCCAAATTGATCATCATTCTGATTAACAATTGGTCCAGCCTGCAGCTCAAACACTGGAGGTATAGAAACACCCCCTGGAAAAAAAATGACAAGGACCCACAGCCCCCCCCCCCCCCCAGTGCTGCTCTTATCTGCATTAAAAACACACTAATAAAATGCACTGATCTGAACCATAGCTCTGCAGCCAGTCTGCACGCTTCCACTCTTTTTTTCTTTATCTATTAAATGATCTACCTTCGTAACCCCCCTACAAATAAACAACGATGAAAAACTATTAGATTCTAAAATTGGACACTTTAGAGCAGGATTGTATATTAAAGGCTCCTCCACGAGCCAGTGCAGCCCTACTGACTCAAAATCCCTCCTCACTGCCAGCATATGCCACGTAAGCAACACCTCCCAATAAAAAGCAGGTAAACAGGACAAGGCCAACCTGCTGCTGTTCATTAATAAAAGCTGCCTATCAAAGTGCAACCCATTCACCTTATGAAGGAATGCAAAAGCAATGTCCCTCCATGGCAGAGGGCCAGGAGCATACAGTAACCGCCGTAGAGTCTGTATTCTAAAGGCAGACATTCTCCTGTTAATACCAATTAAGCCTTGTCCCCCTTCTTCCAATGGTAAATAGAGCACCCTCTGCTTCACTCAATGTAACCTGTCCCAAAAGAACTTGAATAATAATCTCTGAAGTTCCTTTAATAGAGATGGTGGATAATTCCACACACATTAGCCTGTGCCAGAGCATTGAAGCAACCAGATTATTAATTATCAAGACTCTGCCTCTATAATATAATTTTAACAATTATCATCACCATTTTGTAATCTTCCCTTCACCTGATCTAGCACTCCCTCCCAGTTCTCTACTGTTATACCCTCTCTTCTTAGAAACATCCGAAGATACCGAAACACCTTCTGATTCCACTGGAGTCCCTCTGGTAGATCAGGCGGTCTGCTATCCTCCCACTCTCCCATTAAAAAAGCATTGCTATTACCCCAGTTAACTGGGGCAGAAGACATGTCTTCAAAAACTTCCTGGCAATGACTTAATGCCTTTATGTCTTGTTTACTGGTCAATAATCATCATCTGCATAGACTACCACTTTAATTGACTGGTTTGGGTTATTCGGAAAAGAGAGACCATTTAAGAGCTGTCTAAGTCTCTCTATCAGGGGCTCAATGGCTAGAGAATATAGCATTCCAGATAAAGAGCATCCTGGACAGATCCCTCTCTGTACTGAAAAAGGAGAACTTAAACCACCATTTATTTTTCGTACACTGAATATGTTATTTTAAAGTAACTGAATTTTCCGCACAAATTTGTGGCCAAAACAAATGCTCTAAAAATATTAAACAAAAAGTATGGTCTACCCAAACAGCTTGGAGGCTGTTATCAAATCTTGAATTAAAAACACATTGTCAAAAATAGATCTGTTGGGTACACAGTATGTCTGATTTGGGTGCACAATAAGTTCCATAACAGTTCTCAGACGATTGGCCAATGCTTTTGAAAAATGTTGTCATCCAAACAAAGGAGACTTATAGGGCGCCAGTTCTTTATGTTGCATAAATCTCCTTTTTTTGACAACAAAGCCAACATTGCACACTGACAGCTCAGAGGCAATTCCTTTTCTGATACACTCTCCTCAAAGACTTCAAACAAGTCTCTCCAAATTTGTGACCAGAGTGCCTTATAAAACTCAACTGGCATTTGCACGGCCTTAGTGATCTCCTGGAAAGTCAGTCCATTTTCAAGCCGCTTTTTAATGGGAGAGTGGGAGGGTAGCAGACCGCCTGATCTACCAGGGGGACTCCAGTGGAATCAGAAGGTTTTTCGGTATCTTCGGTATTCTCTTCTGGAACCTGGGTCAATCCTTCAAGAAAACGCATTCTCAAGAATGATGGACAAGGCTGAACATACCTGCTCCCAAAATTTAGCTACCACATTATTTGCTTCTTTTTAATAAATACGGACGTGTTTTCATTGAGAGTACTGTTTGGACATTCACTTTGTACACCGCACCACTCGCATCCTGTCACAGAGGCACACTGGATTCTAGCGCCATAGCACCCAATTTGCACCCTTGGTCAGACCACTGAACCGACTGTTGCTGGATTGTGCAAGGGAGTGCAAGTTACAAAGGAAGGTAACTATATGACTTACTGAATTCAAGGTGCATATGTTAGGAAAATAATGTTGTTCAAATGCTTGTGATGTGTTCCTTGTATCTTTTTCTTTCTGTTCAATAAGCACTGTCAATCATTTAGTGGAATGTAAGGCATAAAGGAAATTATTCAATTGTGTCATATCTCATGTGCTTTAAGTAGAAATATATGTTCACAATTATTTAAGAATCTTCAATCCCGCTCAAATAATAACTGCAACCTAATTAATAAATATGCCTCACAATCAGAGGACATAAAGCACAGTATTCCTTTAACTTGGGACCACAAGCCTCTGTGTGTTGGCTGAATGTCTACACAATGAAATGGTAAATGGGGTTAATATTACCGGATAGTGCAGGTAACTCCTCTTCCTTTCTCCTTCTTTTTCGTATTGTCCCATCCTCTGCTGAAGACGGGGCAATGGCCAGGGCTGCTAGCTGTCCTGAAGGTGTCGAGGTCGATGACTCTTCTGTACTCTTACGTTTCGAAGGCTCCATTGTAATCAGATGTAGGATGAAGATCTAGCCAGCACTGCAGATTAAACTGTTCTTTCTCAACAGGCTTCTTTCTCCACCTGTTCTCACACCAGATGTATAACCATTGAACCTGACCTGTTTATTGAGAGGTGCGGCAGCTATAAAAAGAGTTTATAAGCAACCTTTAGACTTGGGCGTGTCCTGGTGTTCATACATTTCCTCATCAGGAACTAAAACAGACTTGTCTTCCTTCAGAGAGCCTCACGCTGGTACACCAGGTAACTGCTTTTGTCTCATATTTGGAGTTGTGTTTGAAGTAGCTGTGTGATTATTGGTGACTTTGAGTGTTTGAGGTCTTGTGTTATTTCAAAGATCATGATTTTATCAGCAGAAACTGCCATTGAGTTCAACCTGTAGTTCCAATTTTGTTTGACATTGACATTGTTTTTTTCTCACAAGTTCTTCCTGTACAGCGTAGTGCATTGCAATAGGAAATGGATGTGGAGGGCGCCTGGGCCCTCAAGAGGATTTGAGAAGTCGAGTGCACAGGCTACTGAAACCTCCTCTAATCAGAATCAATGCAAATACAGCAGCCCACTTCACTGTAGATTTAGATACTGAAGGAGCTTTAGAACACAATATTTGTGGTAGTGAAGTGGGAGTGCCATTTTCAACAGCTGTACATTAGACCCTGAGGAATTCTGCTTTGAATATAATCAGATTTCAATTCATAATAATATTTTTATAGTTGTGATCCCTGAGTGGTTACACTAATGAAGACTGTGTCACAGAAACTGAAACAAAAAATTATAAATGTAAATGTAAAACAAAGCTTTACATTTGTATACTGTGTTGTACAGCTGTTCTAACTACAGTAACCACATTTGACTTTTAATCTAATTGTGTGTATTTTATTTATGTATTTAGTTTTTTTTAAACTTTTGGTTAACTGCTTTTCTTCAGTGAAAAGTTTCTATGTTCTTACTGAATGATTACAAGGTCAATTCCCTGCACAGTAAGGTTAGGTTGCCAGTGACTGCAATAGACAACCATTAGTTTGTCTAATAAACAGCACCTTAATAAAAGTTTTACCGTTTTTTTAAGCTTTCAGTTTTTAAAGCTATTAACACATTTGTGACAGTTGGTGAGCTTCGTATTTTTTTTTTACATAAAACATAAGGCGCAATTTCATTAACACTAGAACCACCATGCGGGTCAATTTGGCTCATTTTGGTTTTAAAATGTTAATTACTCTTCTGTTGTAAATCGTATGTGTGTGTCCGTTTTTGACTTTTCCTAAGTATATGAATTAAATATCCAGACAGCGTTTGATAGCCAGAATCGCAAAAATTATTAAGTTATAAACAATTCTACGTAGAACCGCCACGTGGGTCAATGTGACCCATGCATTACAATACATGTCTTTTTTTTAATACAACGCAAGATATTCTATTTTCTTTTGTAAATGCAGCAAACAAGACGCGCACCCTCCTCCTAGCACACGTGTTTTTATTTTTTATTTCAAGCCTTTGTTTGTAGACTGACTACGAGACAGCTATGATTGTGATTTTGTCAAGATGCAAACTCAGTGAATGCCTAGTTGCTTATTTTTCAATGTATTATTATTATTATTTATTTCTTAGCTGGAGACAGCAATCCTTCGTTTTGTTCCACAAATGCAACTGGGAATATATCAGAAGGAAATATTTAATCTTGAAAGTAGTCATTTTGATTAGAATACGGCAAGCTGCACTCAGATGCATACAGCAAACTGAAATGACAGGTAGGATAACAACTTATGTGCCTAATATGAAATGTATGTTATATATTTTTTTACATTACTATTAGAAAAAAAACATTTTGGTTTTACAGGTTCGTATGTACCAGTTTACACGTGTTTACACAATAGTGTTCAATGGAACTGCGTCCACATGGCATTTCTAGGTAGTTCGAAAATCCGTGCTTGCAGGCGTCTGCCTTGGCCAGTTGCTATTTCATTGGTCCACAAACAAGTACTGTGAATTAAACCGTTATGACGCAGTTCTACATTGCAGAAAATGGCGAAAATAATGGAAGGTGCTGACTGGTGGTGAAAAAATGAAGATACATTTATATTTGTTTTCTGTTTCACTTGTGGAGCGAGCATCAGGGTCTGGGAGGGGTGTGATCGCGGACACTCTCCTGGAATAATCCATAAATTAGGCATGTATAGCTCACCTTCAAACCGGGAGAATCGTCTCTGCCTTTATTAGAAATGCTTTCCTTTAAAAAATATACTGATGGTATGCTTGCGTCTTATACAACAATTAGGTAAGTCTGCGTACCAGTTATGTCAACCACAGAGTATGGATCATCAGGATACAAGGCGTTGGAAAGCCATATTCTCTGCAGAACACATGTACACATTAAGCATGTAAACATGTAAAAATTAAGCAGAAAATGTCAACTTTGTGCTTAAAATAATCATTTACAATATTAAATGCTTAATATTGTAAATATGAACAAACCAGTGGATGATTATCTCAAGTTCAAGAGCTTGAGTATCTTTTTTACATGGGTTCTTTTGTCGGTTCAATGTTTATTATTATTATTATTATTATTATTATTATTAAAGCTCCAAAAACGGGGGAAAGGAAGGTGCCCCATAAATAGAAATGAACAAGAACAATTGAAAGTGTACAGAGTTCTTTTTTGACCTTTAATTAAAAGGGAGTGACTTTCTGATGTAAACAAGTTGCATTTGAGATCCAAAGGAACAAGAACATTAAAAGAAAAGCCATGCTGTACAACATTTATTTCAGCCCTTGTGCACAGGTAAGAAAAAATAGATTTCACTTGAAACTAAATATATATTTTACCTCAACTTGATTTGACTGGATACTTGCATCAGACCCTACATTACCGTCCTGGCGTGTCTAAATAAATAAATAAATAAATAAATAAATAAATAAATAAACTATAAAAACCATTTACCTCATTTTGCTTTGCAGGTGCTGTTTTGTTCACTCAAGTATTGGCATTTCTGGGTTTGTGAATCCAGCAGTTAAAGTTCACTTATTATTTGGTACACATTCTAATTTCAGGTGTAATCTGAATCTTAACTTCATTCAATTTGGGTTCCTGAGCAAAAAATCCAACACAGCAGCAGATCCCAGATTCCTGCCACTTTTCAGCTTTTTTTAATTTTTTATTTCTCCTCACTTTCATCTCTGAATCTAGTACATTAATGCAGTAAATACATTATGCTGAAATCAGATGTTGAATGGCTGCTGAAGAGATGCATTGGGTAAAGGCAGTGAGAACAGTGATAACTTTCTTTTCAGTTCATTGGAATGGGGTTAGCGTTAAGCATTACAAATACCACAGCAAGTTAAGGTATCATAGCGATAGGTACAGCTTTTTAAAACATCAAAATACACGTGTAAGCGTAGACTAAAAAAAAAAAAAGTGAAAAATCTATTTATTTGTGTGGTAGTTTGGTACTGATCAGCTGATTTCCTAAGCAAGTTACAGTACATTAAAGAGAAAGTAGCAGGGTTCAGAAAAAATTAGCATTATACGTTCCCACGTTCTGCTACAACTGTTTAAATAACTAACCTGTAATTTTTGTTTTCATTGTTAACACCTTGACAACTTTTTACACTTATAACTGTAAAGTCTGTTTCAAAGCTCTTTTCAAAATGTCATCTCTAGTGCTCTGATTAAGGATTATTGCCCACATTGTCAAACAGGTAACACAGCAATAACGATCCATGATGTGGCACGGAACAGAAAAGCCAGAGCACTTGTTATGTTTGATTTTTTTAAATCGCTTTTACAATGATTTAGAGGACAGATCTCAAACCCCAGTGCACTAGAACGGCAATTTTGAAAAGAGCTTTGAAACAGACTGTGACAGGGTGGTTAAGTGGTGACATCAGTCCAGAAGCAGGAACCAAAACACTGACACCAGGTAGTACTGCAGTTCAAAAAGAGACGCTGCGCGCCGTTTATTTAAATAATGAAAATAAATAAAAGGTTTGAACACAAAACACTGCTCACAGAGCAAAATAAAAGTTTAAATATCACAAACACAAAAACTAAACACAGGTCAGGCTGGGCAATCGCTTTCACTGATCTTGTATTATTTTCTATTTTCTATTCTAAATTCCTCTCACGCCTCGCTCGCTCTCGTTCCTCCTCTGAACACACCCACCATGAGCTGGGAAAACTACAGGCTTCTATACAGGTGACCATCTCCCGATTAACAACAATTTAAACAATTAATTAACTCGGGAGATAGTCACCTTCAGCATGAGGTTTTTAATTACTGTGGATGGGCTTCCCTTCCACGCTATTAAACAATACAAAATAAAACAAAACATTCGGCTACGCCGTCAAAACAATAACAAAACACGGCTCTCGTCGTCATATTTACAAAACAATAAACCATAACAATAATATAATAATAATGAACCACAAATACAACAAAACAAATACAAAATAATAAACTGCCCAGGGGCGGAGGGGGAGACCCCATTCTAAAAATAAATAAACAAGACATTTAAACAGCAGGGTTTTCTATCGCCCTTCTACACAGACTTTAAAGTTATAAGTGTAAAAAGTTATCAGGATGTTAACAATGAAAAGAAAAAATGACAGGTACATTATTTAAACAGTTGTAGCAACACGTGGGGATTTATAACGTTATATTTTTCTGAACCCTGCTACTTACTCTTTAAGCCAGGTGGTGTAATCGGTATACAGGACATATACACCTATAGATATGTAGAAATACTTTATCATGCTTACTTTAAGATGACAACACCAACCCCAAGATTGCTAGAGTCAGATATACAATAAGCACATCCCTATGGACCGCTTCAGCACTAAGTGACTCATTTGACATCATGTGGTCATGTGATTACCTAGCTCATTAATGATCAGAGACAATGGATAGAACCCTGAGGCAGAGCGCTTGTTTCAATACCGTTTCATGAGACTAGCATCTCGTCCTCTGTCTTTGCCATTTCCTCCCCTTTATTAGTGTGATCTCAGGCTGCATACAAATTTGATAGATGTGGTATTTTAACTACCCACCACACATGTGTGCTTCTTATTGGTGAGTTTCCCCAGAACACCTTCTCATGATCCGGCTCGACTGATTCCAGATCTGATCCTATTTTCTTTTGTTTGTACAACCAGCCCCACAGGGCTGCAGAGAGTCTGTGTAGATTCCTCACTCCTGTGTGTGATCATGGGGCCAGTGGCAGTGTTGAGCTGAGCAGTAATGTTGACCAGGTTGTCACAGGGCTGCAGAGAGTCTGTGTAGATTCCTCACTCCTCTGTGTGATCATGGGGCCAGTGGCAGTGTTGAGCTGAGCAGTAATGTTGACCAGGTTGTCACAGGGCTGCAGAGAGTCTGTGTAGATTCCTAACTCTTCTCTGTTGTATTGTTTCCACAGCCTGATCAGAAAGAACAGTTTAATCTGCAGTGCTGGCTAGATCTTCATCCTACATCTGATTACAATGGAGCCTTCGAAACGTAAGAGTACAGAAGAGTCATCGACCTCGACACCTTCAGGACAGCTAGCAGCCCTGGCCATTGCCCCGTCTTCAGCAGAGGATGGGACAATACGAAAAAGAAGGAGAAAGGAAGAGGAGTTACCTGCACTATCCGGTAATATTAACCCCATTTAACATTTCATTGTGTAGACATTCAACCAACACACAGAGGCTTGTGGTCCCAAGTTAAAGGAATACTGTGCTTTATGTCCTCTGATTGTGAGGCATATTTATTAATTAGGTTGCAGTTATTATTTGAGCGGGATTGAAGATTCTTAAATAATTGTGAACATATATTTCTACTTAAAGCACATGAGATATGACACAATTGAATAATTTCCTTTATGCCTTACATTCCACTAAATGATTGACAGTGCTTATTGAACAGAAAGAAAAAAAGATACAAGCAACACATCACAAGCATTTGAACAACATTATTTTCCTAACATATGCACCTTGAATTCAGTAAGTCATATAGTTACCTTCCTTTGTAACTTGCACTCCCTTGCACAATCCAGCAACAGTCGGTTCAGTGGTCTGACCAAGGGTGCAAATTGGGTGCTATGGCGCTAGAATCCAGTGTGCCTCTGTGACAGGATGCGAGTGGTGCGGTGTACAAAGTGAATGTCCAAACAGTACTCTCAATGAAAACACGTCCGTATTTATTAAAAAGAAGCAAATAATGTGGTAGCTAAATTTTGGGAGCAGGTATGTTCAGCCTTGTCCATCATTCTTGAGAATGCGTTTTCTTGAAGGATTGACCCAGGTTCCAGAAGAGAATACCGAAGATACCGAAAAACCTTCTGATTCCACTGGAGTCCCCCTGGTAGATCAGGCGGTCTGGTTTATTTGTAGGGGGGTTACGAAGGTAGATCATTTAATAGATAAAGAAAAAAAGAGTGGAAGCGTGCAGACTGGCTGCAGAGCTATGGTTCAGATCAGTGCATTTTATTAGTGTGTTTCTAATGCAGATAAGAGCAGCACTGGGGGGGGGGGGGCTGTGGGTCCTTTTTTTCCAGGGGTGTTTCTATACCTCCAGTGTTTGAGCTGCAGGCTGGACCAATTGTTAATCAGAATGATGATCAATTTGGACATCTCTGGAGTTTCTGTTTTAAGTCAATAGAAAAGAAAGACAAATAAGCTATAAACGTGCTTATAATAATAATAATAATAATAATAATAATAATAATAATAATAATAATAATAATAGCTGCAAGCAGCAATGACCGGGGGCCAAGTGCCAGATCATGTGACCTACGACCGTCCTATTAGCCTCTACTAGTCCTTGAACTTTGAAGACTGTACTGTATTCTACCAGATTAATAGTACAATATACGATGAAATTTGATTTGCTCTTGGCCTCCATGTTTTTTGATGCAGCAAGTTTACTTTTAACAAACTTCATAGGTCAAAGATCAATGTTAAGGTATTTTTGGATAAGAACATAAGAAAGTTTACAAACGAGAGGAGGCCATTCAGCCCATCTTGCTTGTTTGGTTGTTAGTAGCTTATTGATCCCAGAATCTCATCAAGCAGCTTCTTGAAGGATCCCAGGGTGTCAGCATCAACAACATTACTGGGGAGTTGGTTCCAGAAACTCACAATTCTCTGTGTAAAAAAGTGCCTCCTATTTTCTGTTCTGAATGCCCCTTTACCTAATCTCCATTTGTGACCCCTGGTCCTTGTTTCTTTTTTCAGGTCAAAAAAGTCCCCTGGGTCGACATTGTCTATACCTTTTAGGATTTCGAATGCTAGAATCAGATCACCGCGTAGTCTTCTTTGTTCAAGACTGAATAGATTCAATTCTTTTAGCCTGTCTGCATACAGCATGCCTTTTAAACCCGGGATAATTCTGGTTGCTCTTCTTTGCACTCTTTCTAGAGCAGCAATATCCTTTTTGTAACGAGGTGACCAGAACTGAACACAATATTCTAGATGAGGTCTTACTAATGCATTGTAAAGTTTTAACATTACTTCCCTTGATTTAAATTCAACACTTCTCACAATATATCCAAGCATCTTGTTGGCCTTTTCTATAGCTTCCCAAGTTAGATGAAGACATTGTCTAGATGAAGACATTTCTGAGTCAACATAAACTCCTAGGTCTTTTTCACAGATTCCTTCTTCAATTTCAGTATCTCCCATATGATATTTATAATGCACATTTTTATTGCCTGCGTGCAGTACTTTACACTTTTCTCTATTAAATGTCATTTGCCATGTGTCTGTCCAGTGCTGAATGCTGTCTAGAGTTTGCTTACTATACCAGAATCTAAATCATTAATGTAGATTAGGAATAGCAGAGGACCTAATACTGATCCCTGTCGTACTCCACTGGTTACCTCGCTCCATTTTGAGGTTTCTCCTCTAATCAATACTTTCTGTTTTCTACATGTTAACCACTCCCTAATCCATGTGCATGCATTTCCTTGAATCCCTACTGCGTTCAGTTTGAGAATTAATCTTTTATGCAGGACTTTGTCATAAGCTTTCTGGAAATCTAAATAAACCATGTTGTATCTTTGCGATTATCCATTGTCGATGTTGCATCCTCAAAAAAATCAAGCAGGTTAGTTAGACATGATCTCTCTTTCCTAAAACCATGCTGACTGTCTCCCAGGATATTGTTACCATATAGGTCATTTTCCATTTTGAATCTTATTGTAGTTTCCATAAGTTACATATAATAGAATAGGATAGAGACCATATTGTTTCCTATATGTGTTCCATAGTCACCATGGCCCTATGTGCACTCTCTAAGCAGTTATAAGCCAGTTTTGCCTTTGACTTTAAGGAAAGATAAAAGGTCATGGTCAAGGACCTTTTTGGATAAATATATGGGTTACTATCTGTGTTCCATTTTAAACATAACCTTTTCTGCACTCTGTTATAAGCTAGTTTTACATTTGGCATTAATCAGGGGTCAAAGGTCTTGATCAAGGTCATTTTTGAATAGAGCATATATGGGTTCCTATCTGTATTCTATCGTAACCATGACCCTGTCTTCACTCTCTAAGGAGTTAAAAGCTAGTTTTACATTTGACCTTAATGAGAGGTCAAGATCAAGGTAATTTTTAATAGAGCATACATTCATTCCCATAGGCTTCCACTACTCTATGAAGATTCATGAGTCTACAACATTCTACCTTAGATAAATACTGCAATATATACAGATATTTGCAAATTGACCATAGCTGAACTTTGATTGGTTCGCGGTGGCCATGTTTTTTTATGTAGCGACTTGTTTTGAGCAAACTTTATAGACAACCTTGCCAAGGTTATGTATGCAAAGCTTCGCTTCAATCGGCATAATGGTTTCAGAGAAGAAGATGTTAGAATATTTTTGACAAATCCAATATCGCTGCCGAACCATGTGACCAATCGACTTATCTTGAACAAATCTATATTTAGGGCAAAGGGTAGTCTGTGCCCCAAGTTTCATATCTCTAATAAGCAATTTCGGAGAAGTTTTTTTTTTGATTGTCCAAAATTATTGAAAAATCCAATCTTCTTTTTCTTCGCATTTTCCCACTTATGTGGGGTCTGCTTGTTTGCACCGATTTTTCCACTTCGACGGTCTGCGGTGTCTCGCAGGTGACTTTTATGAGGCGCATGTCGCCTTTCAGCCGATCCAGCCAGCGCGTAAATGGTCGTCCACGGGGCCGGCGGCCTATGGCCACCAAACCATGTGACCTATGACCTTCGTTTTCGATCTGACACTTCCCAAAGGCCTCTACCACCCTACCAAGTTTCATAAGTTTTCGTGCAACGGTGTTAATTTGAAAAAAAAGGAAAAAAGGGAGGAAGAAAGAAAAACTGAGTGACTGAGAGGCGGGCCTTGGGAGATTGCTTGGCCCATAAGAACTGCGCTTGGTTGTGCATTCGGGTGGCCATATTTGGGAGCACACAGTGACACTGACAGAAGACGTCAGTTTTAAAACAAGAACGAGGCAAGCCTGGCTGGGGAAAACAGACTGCCTTAAAATAATAGTTTAGTTATACGGGGAACTCCGGCCATCCCAGTGTATAGGGTAACTGAGCGTAGGACGGAGGCCCGTGCTGACCGGCTTAGCGGCAGTGGGGACACTGCATAAGCAGCAGTTTTGTTTGTACTTTTATTAATTTGTTTTATTTTCCCTTTTTCTTTCGCCTTTGGTTTTCATTATTATTTATGACCACTTGTATGTGCATTTGCCTATGTACCTGTATTGGTAACACCGTGGTTCTGTTTACTGTTGTCAGTATCCAGGCCACGGACAACAGCGCCCTCTACTGGTGGAAATAAATCAGTGCGCCTGAGTGGCGTTACAAATAAAGTACTGTCTCCTTGTGTCAGTGAATTGCCCACCACCCTTCCACACCTGGTTTCACATTGGGTGCAACAAACTTGCAGATTTAGGTCAGGGCTGCGTACTAAGTTGCGGACCAGCTAATACAGTACACTATCTCAAGATCATCCCCAGCTGCGTAATTTAATTATTTTTTATTGTTTTTTAATTGACATTTTTTGAACTTGAAAATTATGTACGGAAATATAGTTACGCACAAAAGTAAATACTAAGGCTTTTTCCATTTTCTTAAACCAAATTTACACGTATAATCAGATTTTCCTAAAACGCCACCAAAATGAATGAAGCTGCGTTAGAGAATAAACAAAACATGTAATAGTCCTCATTATTGAATTCACACACAAAACAAATGCATTTGTTTGAAGGACCAAATGCTTATAAATGCTATAAAATGTGTAATTCGAACCAGAAATGCTAATTATATATTTCAGGTATAACCTATAAGAGTTGAATTTCTCAGTACATCGATACAAAGGCAATGATGACCAGTAGTCGTGTGCAAAATTATAAAATGGAGCAAAATCTTTATTTCATTGAGTATATAAAGGAATTTATTGAAACTGTGGAGGACGGCCGAAAGGATTCCACAGCAATTCTGCATCGCACAACTGCACTGAATACACTTGCAAGCAGATTTAATGCTGCCTTCCCTGTGGAAGAGACTGAAAGTAGGGACACTGGAAAGTCGTATTGGAATTATTTTTTTATTTTTTTTTTTATATAAAATAGGTCTACGTTAAGTTGAATAAGTTGAATACGTTAAATAAGGATGAAACTGGTTTTGTTGCAAACATTTAACATGTGGTATTTTGTTTATCTTTTTCGAGAAGATTTCAGATCATTTATATAATTTTTGATTATGAATAGTTCAGTTTCATAAAAGTTGTCAATACATTTTGAGATTTAATATTTGTTCCATTTGGTACGATACCACAAGTCTTTAGTCTACAGAAATTGCTAGACTAACTTAGTATTGTGTTTTAGTATCCTAGAGGGCAACAGCAGTCACTTTGGCTTTGTTGCAATTGGGAACATTTTTAATACGCAGCTGGGACTATCTGGAGCTGCTAAGTTCGTTGCAATTGGTATTAACTTGCATACTGGTTTAGTATCATCCTCCGTGCTAACCACGGGATCATCCCCAGTTAGTACGCTCCTTTTAGTTTGTTGCACTTTACCCATTATAACTGTGTAGCCTATTTTGTATAACTGAGTCAAGGCGAAAAGAAATAGACGAAAGTTATGTATCGTGTTTATATATCATTGTGGCAAAGTGGCTTGCAGTGTGGATGTGTAGTTGGTGCAGTGCTCAGGAATAACACACACACGACAGTGAAAGTTCAATCAAACAGCTCCTTTATTTGGCTGCGTTGCGTGTCAACAACACTTAAATAATAAGCACAGGCTCTACAAAACCATGTGTATCGCTCCGTGCAAAACAAGGGTTTCAGTCCCGAAATAATACGACACTTTATAACAAACACAGACACGGTCACTTCTCCAGACAGTGCATGTTCGTGTGGAGGTGAGGGGAAAGACAACAGTTTGTGAAACAGTGCTGCAGTGTAGTCTGGGTTTTGGTGCTGGCTAGTAGATACAGTTCCTGGTTTGTGTTAGCCGTCTACCAGTGACAAAAGACAAACAGTTAGCACAATCAAACAAACAAAACACGAAACAGTTAGCACAATCAAACAAACAAAACACGAAAGTTAGCACAATCAAACAAACAAAACACGAAACACTCACGATAATTAATTACTTATGTTTCCATAATGGGTCCTTTCAGTAACCACAACCAAGGAATAGATAGCTTGGCCACTTCCTCTAAATACCCTCAGTCATGCCCTCTTTCAGTGTCACGGCCAATCACTTATCCTCCAATCCGTGACTGACACATCGCCTACCGCATTAAGGCGATGACTTCTGGTATTGTGGCTCTGCCCCCTTCCTGGATGGCCGGCTTCCGACTGACCCTGGAATGAACTGCCAAACCATCCAGTCCGGGGCACACTGTTCCTGTTATACAGCGCCCTCACAGGTCGGGAGGGAGATTGTTGACTAGGATTCATTCACTGTCTATCACAATCATGTTGTACAATTACAAATGTTGTTTTTTTTTTAAAACACTAAAAAATTGTATGTGGCATGTTAAAAGTATATACATGTCTGCAGGGGTTCATGTGTGCCGATCGCAGGGGATCCAAGATCCTGTACCTTTTTGTCTGACAGGTGAGAATTATACAGTTTGCAATGACCCATATGGAAAAAAAAAGTTATTTTATATTTCACAAAAGAACTCCATGTACATAACATGTCAAAAAAAAAAGTTTCCTATTCCATGAATTTAATGACAAAAGTGTTTTGTAATGATATATTTTAGGATGTGACATCAATGGGTAAGAAAATTACTTGTTTTGTTTCACAACCCAAAACGGCAAAACACCAAAAAACTAGTGCTTGTCGCTCCTGTTTATCAGATTAGTCGGCCCACCACTGGTATTGTTCAAACCTGAAGATTATATTATATTGAAACAGAGCTAAGCAAAGGTGGGCCGGCAACTACCGACACCAGCAATAAGGCATGATGAGAGCTTGAAGCACATAATATGGAAGCTGCTGTAAATCAAGATCAGCAGAATATAGCAGAAGAATTGCTATCCCTCTTCCTTAATTATAAGAATTGGTTCCTTTTGTTTACAAATGAACCCCTGCATGCACGGGTGTCGATAACTAACAAACTTAGTGGTCTTAAATGAATGCTAATTCCAAATGTATCGTCTCCAATAAATGAATACTTTCCATAGCTTTGTAGTGTTTTTGCCTGAAACATCGTAATCAACAACAATAAAATGAATATATTTAGGTAGCCTATAAACACTTTCACACTAAAATAAATATGATAAAGTTTACGCAAAGTAAAACAAAGCTATTCTTACAGTTCCTTGATATTCAGAATGAATGTAGGATACCCGGTCGGCACAACTAGAGATCGTATCGAGGAACCCAAAGTGAGTTATCTCAGAACACTAGCAGGGCTGTCCTTATACTCAGCTGCTATGTGTGGCTGTGTCTCAAAGCCTGTTCTAACAGCTCCATTCGTCTCCTTGCAGGTGTGATGCAGAGCTGGAGTAACCCTGCTGACCCTGCTGAGTCTCTGTGCAAGGCTGTCTTTATACTCAGCTGCTGTGTGTGGCTGTGTCTCAAAGCCTGTTCTAACAGCTCCATTCGTCTCATTGCAGGTCTCATAAGGAAGTTCTGTTTCTCTATAAGAGGCTTCAGTGAAGATGACCTGCGCACCATCAGTAAATATTACCAGCCCTACCTGACGTACGTCATTGAATATGATCTCACCAGCATCCTACAGAATTTAGTCACAAAGCGCATTCTCACTAACGAGGAGGCAAAGGTAGGTTCTGTTTCTGCTGTTAAACAGCAGCAGTGTTGAGGTGTGCTTGGTGTGGATTGAGTGAGACAGAGACACAGTGAGAGGGACTTGTTTCAGTTCCATCATTAAGAGGTATGTGACAGATTCTCCACTTCTCCTGATGAAGCTGTGTTTCTGAGCACAAAGTAGATGGTATTGATTTGCATTTGTGTTACTGAAATAACAGTTTAACACTGTTTTAACACTGATTTAACACTCAAAGGACTTGTGTTGTTTCTTTGTTTGCACTGAAAATCCAGCTATAAAATCCTATTGTCTAAAAAGGGTAGCATCTAGGTCCTCTTGGTTAAGGTATGCCTGTGAAACGTGGTCGTTCTAGTTTCTTGCCTACAGTAGGAGAATAGCGCAGTATTCACTTACGTAATTCTGCACTGTTCTCTGAAATATGTTTTACTATTTTTGTCCAGTTCGGCTTGGATTTTGGTGTCTGCCCCAATTTCTATCAAAGCTCAGTTTCTCGCACTGTCCAGATTTCCACATTGAAAAACTGGGACCTTTTTTTTTCTTCAATTCACTGATACCATAGCAACTCTGAAGCCGTTAAAATAACAGTAGATAATAACACAATATTAGTTTAAAAACAAAGTAACATCGGGTGTATTTATTGCAAATCATAATAACGCATTATTCTTTTATATTGTCATCTAGTCAAAACATGTTAAATGTACAAAAAGCCAGAATAAAAAAATAGATCAGCTATTACCATTTAACATGTGATAAACACATAATCAGGGTGATTAAACAAATAATCCAAGATTGTTTATTTCATTTTTGAATGGCATTAACACAGTCTAATACATTACTCTGCTATTAACTTGCTGAGCACACTGATAGAATTGAGTTATGATACAGTTTAAAAAAAGTGATGCAATAGCAAAACCTGATCCAGACCAGCTCTTCAGGAAGACTCTGTATGCTTAATTTCCCAAGCGGACTTCGTTGTTCACACTTCACACCAAACGTACAGAGTGTGGATCAAACTGTCTAAACGGACCCTGTGTGAACACAGCCTTAAACAAAGAAACCACAATTACAAATCAAAACAGAACCCAAGCAAAGCTATCCCAGTGCAGAGACAGGAGCAGAACCTGCTCCCAGTCCTTTCCCTTAACTAACCAACCCAGGGAGCTGTCTCCCAGCCCCTCTTCTGTACAGGTGGCCATTCCCAAATTGGCAAATCAATTAAGCAATTTGGGATTGGCCACATTCCACACTTATTTCTGCAGGGATTTGACCCTTATCCCTGCCAAACTTAAATTAAATTCAAAACGTAATTTATAACAAACACTCGGTATATACATTTTACATGCAGGGACTCAGCCCTGCCACAGACCCACATGGAGGTCATTAATGTTATTATAAACCATATTATTGTGATATTGTGGGAAAGTTTCCACCCTCACACCATTTAAGATTTAAAATAGAATGTCTGAAACACTTCTGGGATTTAAGTAAGTTGATTGAAGAACTCATTGTTGAAAGAGTTGATACTTTCGAGTGTTTCGAAAAAATATATATATTAGTTTAAAATGTAATTAATGTTTGGTAGTAATTCAAAAGCTACATTGTATTTCGCCTGTAGTTCACTGTTATCATATTGTGTACATTTCCTATCCTTTCAGCCCTCTTCCTTGGGGTCTGTGAGGTTCAGTACAGGTTAGGAGCTGACATTCACCTGGGTCACCTGGGTCCTGCTCATTCCTCACATAGGGAGGGCTGTTTGACTCTTCTACCTACAACAGCAGCTGGAGGTGGTCCTGTCACAGTAACCCTGCCAGCCATGGCAGCACCCCTTTGTGTTCCCATTAGGAGCAGGAGCAGGAGGGAGTGTGTGCACTGAGCACAGAGACACAGCTGCTGTAGTAGGGAATGAACCAAATCACAATGAAGAAGAGAAGCCAGAACTTCAAACATATAGGGGAACATTTAGAAGAAGCCAACCACTTCTATACTTGACTTTCTTCTGTGTTGTATCTAGTTAAACACACTGGGGTGTTCTCCAGACAGGTTTTAATGAGCTTGCTTTCCCTTTCAGAGTTACAAAGACAGAGAGGATGCTGAAGGAGCTGAAGGTGTAGCCTGGTTTGTAAGTGATGTGCTTGGAAAGAGCAGAGACGTAGTGATCAAGCTGTGGGAGGCACTGGCTGAGGAAATAGTGCGCTTCCCATCACCCAATATAAACACAATACTGGAGGAGGTTGCAGAGGGAGGTAAGTCATTCTAGACTTGCATTCTCAAATCAATGACTGAACTTGTTCTTTACTTTCCTTCTCAGTGGAATCTCAAGACAGGCTGCAGTCATGGTTGTTACATGAGTTCTATGATTTGCCTTTTTAGAAAGTTTATTATTTCTTTTTTTTATTTTCTCCTGCATGACACACAGGTCTCTGTTTAGTTTAGTTTATTATAAGGCTGCAGTGGTTTAAAAGTACTTACTTCCGTAAAACTTGCTTCCTTCGAAGGCTGGGCTCTGTATTTGTAGTTTGTCTTACATGTAACTCAGTTATTGGAACATCATTTGCTCTTGTTTTCACATGTTTCCCAGTTTCCCCAAATTCAGTGAGAATCAGAAAAATCAGCTACTCCCAAGATACAAATGTTTTGTGAATAGACCAGACACTGCCACACAGACACACATGCAGAGATAAACAGATACTCAAAGGGAGACAGACAGACAAAGATACACTGATAGGAACAGACAAATAGGAGGCTATGTGGTCCAGTGGTTAAAGAAAAGGGCTTGTAACCAGGAGGTCCCCGGTACAAATCCCACCTCAGCCACTGACTCATTGTGTGACCCTGAGCAAGTCACTTCACCTCCTTGTGCTCCATCTTTCAGGTGAGACGTAGTTGTAAGTGACTCTGCAGCTGATGCATAGTTCACACACCCTAGTCTCTGTAAGTCGCCTTGGATAAAGGAGTCTGCTAAATAAACAAATAAACAATCCCACTTATTTTTATTATTTATTGATGTATTTATTTGACAGGGACCACATACAATTTTTAGTGCTGGGACAAATATCCGAATATTCGAACTAATATTTTTTGACATGTATTCCGATACAAAAATCAGATGTTCATATTTGCTACAAATGAGGTTTACTATATATATTAAAAAAAAAAAACACACGATCAACACAGCAGCTCTTGAGCCTCTATTTAAAAGTTTTAGACAGCATAAAGTAAACAAACCAGATTATGTGCGTGCATAGTGATCTCTATGGAAAGCCATCTGGGACAAAAATTGCATTGTGCTGCTTTAGAGCGAGTCAGAAATGGGAGAGAAAAAGTCATTCTGAAATGCTTCCTTTAACAGTACCCAATTTCTTGTTGTTGTGTAGTAATTTTTATATATATTGTATATATTATATATTTTTATTGCGATTTTCTGTTATGTGGAAAGTAATAAACGAGAACCAAAACAGTGAGTTTTTTCCCCTTCACTTTACAATGCCGTTTCCACGGTTGTTTTATTTGAAGTGTTTAAAGTTAAATTTTAGTTTTCGTTTGCTTGTTCAGCTACTATAAGGCACAAGTAAACCTCATGTTATTACTTTATGAAAATGTGTCGATGGCCGCTGTTTACTGTGAAGAAACGGCAATGGCAAGGAATGAAAAAAAAGAAATAAAATGCGGTGTCAGCTTTATGTACTATTTGTTTTGGGAATAAACAAAACAACGTTTAACTTGAACTGCTCTTTAGCATCCTTTGTTTTGTAGTTAATTCACTGGGGTAAAGTAAAGCCTACACAGTGTATTCTTTACTCCTGGGATATTTTTTTTACTTTAACATGTTACATAGTATAACGTCTTGCTGTAAAATAAAGGCACACACACAGGGGCCACACCCCCTGCTATGCTGTCTCTGCCTGCATTCTGAGCAACATAATGGCTTTTATTACTTAGTGAATTAGGTATGCAATTTATTTAAATATAAATAAGTCTCTAGTCGCCCACTCAGGGATGTCAAAATGTAAGAAATGAGATATACCTTATTTATGTTCGGGATCGTGTAGAACTCAGATTCCCTTGACAGGAAGGGATTCATTTCAGTTACACAGGTTGTTGGTTGGTTTGTAGCTTGTAAAGTTTGTACTCCATTATCGTGAATTCATGAAAGCCTGCAGGAGGATACAAGAGTCAAATAACAACTAAAAACAATCTACAACAGAGCTGTGTTATGCTGGGGACGCTTTGCTCTGCTGCAGGATCTTCATTCCTCCACCGCCGTGGTCAACACAGATATTGATGAAAATCATACTATCCTTCATTTAAATTGCTGGTGTGTTTAAGATAAGGAGCTGTACTTTCCTGACTTTTCCTAAATAGGCATATATATACTAATTACCCTGACAAAGAAAGAATCGTGTAGTTGCAAAAATTAGCGAGATAAAATACTGTCATACCTATTCCGATCAGGGGCGGTCAAATTGACCGATACATATAACACATATTATAACAATTAAAAGTGGAGGTATTATTTGTGTTTATCAGTCGGGCAGTATTGAAGTTTGATTATATCAGTCTGCATTCCTAAAGTGAGCGGTCTGTTGACATTTCTATTGTTTCAATGAGCCTCCTGACAGCCCATCAATCAGCCTTGACAGCTCACAGCGCCAGGCTGTCTGGCACTGATTACTAGTCACGCGTTTCATTCTCATTCATTCTTAGCTCCAAAAAGATTGCAAATAACTGGCTGAAGAAGCAGGAGTTCCTATTTGAAATTACTGCAAATTTTACCAAACAAGATTATGAAGGAGCAAAAGACGGACAATGCGAGATAAAATACTGTCACTGCAGTAAGTGGTGTGATTTGTGCCAGCACATCAAGTCTGTAGAAACGCGTTATGTTCAAATGTTTGTTTTTGGTTTTGTTTTTTTGGTTTTTATTTGCATACAGTTCTGAAGCTGCCCAATGCGTAAAGGCAGTAAAATGTAAATAGAGTACAGGTATGTGAATAAGCTTCTTTGATAACATGTTGTGCAGTCGTTATTGTATATAACCCCCATTCTGTCCAAATGTTTATTTATTTATATAATGTGCCTGTATAAACACATTTATACAGACGCATTTTTTTTACATGCAGTTTTATTTGCGTTTGCGCTTTGTTATATACTGGCACTGTAATGTACTGTAGAAAGGCAATATACACCCATTTATTTTACATTTTTGGTACTTATTTACATAGTTTCAGTTCTACCAAAAATGTAATATAAATGGTTTATATTGCTTACAGATAGAGTAGTACAGTACAACGTGTATACGCAACTGAAACTGCATGTAAAAAATAAGAAGATTTTTGAACGTAACTACGTTTCTACAGACTGGCACAAATCACACCACTTACTGCAGTGACAGTATTTTACCTCGCGTTGTCTTTTGCTCCATCATAATCTTGTTTGGTAAAATGTGGAGTAATTCCAAAGAGTAAGTCCTGCTTCTTCAGCCACCTATTTGCAATGTTTATGGAGCGAAGAATGAATTTCTTAGAAAAAAACGCGTGACTAGTAATCAGCAGTGTTTTTTTTTTTTAGTGAACATAAATCATATCCGTTAATAGTAACTATAACTATAATTAAAAAAAAGAATGTAAAACGATAACGAAATAATACCTAAAAAAATAAAAAAATAAAAACATTTTGTTATAGTTAGGTTTGTAATCAATAAAGCTCGTTAAACATCGAATTCCCCAAAAATATGAGTTTGACTGAAATAAATTTATATAGGATAAACGAGTGTAAAACCACTGGCTGTTTTTTTTATTTTCTTACCAAAAATCATCATTTAGAAATTCTCTTTAGTTTGTGTAGTTTTTATACTTGCTGTCTGTCCCGTCTCTGTTCCACTCTGAATGGCTAGATGTTGCTGTCAGTCAACTCAATGGTCCCTTAGGCTATTGTAGTTTTTCACTGTCAGTCATTTCATCATGTTACGTTGAAATTAGCGGTCTAAGGTGTAGGTAAGCTTTTTGCTATAGGTATACGGTGACAGTTACTAGTTTGATTTGAAAATGGGGCGCAAGAGGAAAACATTTAACAGAGGCGTATACATGAGGCAGCACACTTACATTTTTAAGACTGGCATATAATCGACATGTTTTCATATTTTTTATTTGCCATTTCTCCGTAACATTATTGTGGTCTTAGGCTGTATATAAATTTGACAGCCGGGGTATTGAAACTTCGTGCCAAACAGACATGTTCGCTTCTCGTTCTCATTGGTCAGTTTCCCTAGTTGCACCGCGTGCAGCTCCTGAATTTGATCCAACGTCTGTTTATGATCCGACTCCAGTGAATTCGGATCCAATCCCATTTTTTGTTGTCGTTAGTGGAACCAGCCCCTGGAGCAGCGGGTAGGCCTGTATATTATTTAATGGATGGTTCGGTACTGTAAATACTCAAAGATGAAACAAAGAAACCAATCTGTAACGCATTTCTTTCAGAAGAAGCCAACTCTGGGTACGAATGTTTAGTGAGTGTACTTCTTATATTAATATTGTTTTTCTGCTGACAGTCCTGTACAATGTGATGTTTAGCTGCGATACGTTTTCATAAATCAGTGTTTAAAGTATATTTAACATAAAATTTCATAAAGCAACATTGTCTTTGTTGATGATTATATACAGTGCCTATAGAAAGTCTACCACTCCTTTCAAAATTTTCACCAGTCCCAGCAGTGGCAGCACCAGTTCCAGCAGTGTCAGCACCAGTCTTACCAGTTCCAGTTGTAGCATCAGTGTCACCAGTCTCAGCATTAACTTCTTCTTGTCCTTTTAATATCACATATTTCTAACAGTGTGAATAGAGTGATTTCAGGTTGGTGTCGTTTTTGCTGGGAGATTTGTATAAAAAAATGTGTTATTAAATTTTAAACATCATCCAAGGTTTAAAGAGCTAGTGACTTATATTGCTTTGCAGTTTGCATTAATAGTCTCCAGGCTTCATGAAAAGGATATGTGGGGTTAGACAAAATTAGATTTTTGCCTCAGTAAAATCTATTCCTAGCTATGCCCCTGCTTAATGAATATTGTGCACAATACCCTGACCGACGACTGAAGTGACTTTTTTTTTTTTTTAAAGCATAAAAGTCGATTTCACCCATTCTCTGCTTGAATGGAAAAATAAAGATTGAAAAAAACAGTAAATTCTTTAATCAGTTAGTCAAACAAAACGAGTGATATATCACATGTATGGAATGAAAATGTATCTTGCGACAAAGCTGTTATCTGAATATGGAATGGTAATGTAAGCCTATAGTAAATGTACATTTTAATATGTGTTTTTGTTTCAATATTGTCCATATTCATAAAGCATTTTCAACCAAAATCAAAAATAAACACTTGAACTGCCTGTAGGGACTGTTAAATGAACACATGAAAGATGTATCTGACACTACAACAACAATGTGTTGTTTTCTAATAAGGAAAAAAAGATAAATGCTTTATAAATATGTCCCTCCAGTGAGTCTACTGATTTGAATATGACTGGAAAACAAGATGAGGACAAGAAGCGTGCTTGCAAATATGATGAGGCTTTTCTTGAGTATGGCTTCACCAGTGTTTTTGTGAAAAACGAAGAAAAGCCAAAATGTCTAATATGTCACAAGGTGTTATCTAGAAAGCATGAAGCCAATTACATTGCAGAGACACTCGGAAACCCTTCACAAGGAATACTTGGGGAAATTAAAGTCATTTTTCCAGTGCAGGAAAGAGGGACTTTTGCATCAACAAGTGCAATTTAGAGGTGCCTTGTCCGTCTCTGATCAAGCTCAACGGGCATCATTCCATGTGAGCCTCCGCATCGCACAGGCCAAGAAGCCTCACGCAATTGGGGGGACTTTAATTTTGCCCACTGCAGTCGATATGGTGAGAATAATGTGTGGGGAAACTGAGGTGAACAAACACAGAGCCAAACCTCTCGCCAACAACACTGAGGAGAAGGATTGAGGCCATTGCAGCAAATCAAGAAAACACACTGGTGAAACGTCTGAAAAACATGGATGCTTTTGCACTTCTAATTGATTTGAGCACTAAGGGGTGTGATGCACACTTCTTAGCTTTTGTGCAATACTTATGGGAAGGTGCAACTCTCGAAGACATTCTGTTCTGTCTCCCTCTTCCAGGACAAGAGACTGCACAAGAAATATTCAATGTGCTACATGGCTACATAAAAGACAATGATATCCCGTTCGATCGCAGTGTGGGTTTTTGCACAGACGGGCTGCCATTGATGGCAAGCCACTGAGCATGCCTTTGTGAAGAGAGTTGCTCCGTCTGCTGTGTGGACTCACTGCATGATCCACAGAGAGCAACTGGCCACTAAAGATTTAAGTACAGAGTTAGGTGAAGTCTTGCAGCAGGCCAAGACTGTTTGCACAACTGTGTGGTCCGATCATAACATGTTGCTGTTCCACACTGGAGTTCACGGGGCAGGAGCCAGGCTATCTGTAGTGATGTCGCCTGACTTCTCGGAGAGCCGCCCACCGTTAGGACCAAGCCCTCGGCAGGATGAGGTCCACGTCGTGGTGAGGTAACCGCCACAGATTATGAGAGGCCTGCGTCTTGATGCAGCTAACTCCAAGGGCTGGGTGCCCAGCACCCTCAGGGACATGGAGTTAGTAAAGACTGAAAACATATAAGAGAGGGCCCGTCGTTTGCTAAGGCCCAACATAAAGAAGGGGGACCAGACACACAGGGGAGATCCCCTGCACATAATAGAGGCTTGAGAACCTGAAAGGAAGAAAGAAAGTGGAACTCTGGCTTGTTGAGAGCTGCCCTCGAATAGGTGAATTATAGACTTCCAAAGCTGGGGCGGAGAGGCACCTCAAGAGAGCCTGAAACGAGAAAATTGCCCCGTGTTATAAAGGAAGAGTCCCTTCTGCGAGGTTAGCTAGAATAAGCTCAGATCCTCGGATTGCAATGGGAGCAATAGCGCTTAAGATGCTAGAAAGGTTGGGTTTGGCCGGGAGTCCCCTCTGACTCACTGAGGAAACCTCCCTCGGTAGGTAAAGGAAGCATTGCTTGTACAAAGGTGGGGGAAGTGCGACTCACAAACCCCCCAGAGGAGACCGATGCAAAGGTGGTTGAGTTATAGAGGAGGAGGAGGAAATGAAAAAACACAAGATGAAGGTATAGGGTGTGACTAATGGTTTAAATAGGCAGTAGATTTGATTGATGATAGGAATTAAGGATAAGGATAAGAGGATAGGGAGGAGCCTAGCTCCCGCCCCCCAAAGCACACATATATTACCATAAGAACTGCTTGTCTATGCGATGGACTGCAAAAAAACTGAATTTGTTGATTTTCTCTGTGATCAAAATAAGATGTGCCTTCTTGCATATGCCACAGATATATTTGTAAAACTCAATGATCTGAATGCAGCTTTGCAAGGAAAGAATACAAACATCTTTCAGCTGAGCCATCGAATAATAGCATTTGTGAAAAAAATGGCTTTCTGGAAGAATAATCTATTGAAGTCAAGCTATGAATCCTTCCCACAGCTCTGCAAGTTCCTGGCTGACAATGAAATTATTCAGCCTCCCACACAGGTCATGACTGAGCATCTCAGCCAACTGGAGACACAGTTTGCATCCTTTTTCCCCGACATAGACATAACAAAATATGATTGGGTGCAAAACCCCTTTCAGTGCATGCCTGATGCTATGGATTTGCCAGTAGCTGAAATCGAACAGATAATTGACATTTCCTGTGATCGACTCTTTCACGGAACATATGCCCGACTTTCTCTCCCGGAGTTCTGGTTCAGTGTCAAGAGTGAATATCATGGGGGCTCCCGAGTGGCGCATCCAGTAAAAGCACTCGCTAGAGTGCAGGATGCGCTCTATAGCCTGGACGTCGCCGGTTCGAGTCCAGGCTAGTCCACAGCCAAACGTGGACGGGAGCTCCCAGGGGGCGGCACTCAATTGGCCGAGCGTCGTCCGGGGGGAGGGAGGGTTAGGTCGGCCAGGGTGTCCTCGGCTCACCGCGCACCAGCGACCCCTGTAGTCTGTCTGAGCGCCTGCGGGCTTGCCTGTAAGCTGCCCAGAGCTGCGTTGTCCTCCGACGCTGTAGCTCTGAGGCGGCTGCACGGTGAGTCTGCAGAGTGTAAAGGAGCGGGCGGCTGACGGCACACGCTTCGGAGGACAGCGCAGGGGTGGTAGCGGTGAGCTGAGCCTAAAAATAATTGGGCATTTCAAATTGGGGAGAAAATAATTTTTAAAAAAAACTAATTGGCAACGACTAAATTTAAAAAAAAAAAAAAAAAGAGTGAATATCATTGGAAGAGACAGGCCAAGATCCCTGCAAAACAAATTCAGAGAGCTAGGAAGGAAATTAAAAGACAAGACGAAAACTGGTGTTTTCTGGGATACTGCCGGCACCATGCAAAGGACCATATGGACAGCTGGAAATACAAAATCAAAATGCATGGCTGAAATCGTGGTGCACACAGGAAGGCTTCATCTTTCTTGAACATTGGACCACATTCTACAACAAGGACTATCCATATAGGTGGGACGGACTGCACTTAAACAAAAAGGGAATCAATCTACTCGGAGAAAAGGATCCTTGAGGAGGTCCAGAAGCATTTAAACTAGAAAGGAAGGGGGGAGAAAACAAAAAAACAGAAGGGAGACCACATCAAAACAAGGACAACAACTCAGGTAAGACGGCCATTAAATGTATTTATCTTAATGCTAGAAGTCTCAGAAACAAAATGTTAGAACTTGAAGCTACTGCACTAACAAGTAACTACGATGTGATAGGTGTTACAGAAACTTGGTTGTCTGAGAGTGATGGAGACGAATATAATATTAGTGGGTACACACTGTGTAGGAAAGACAGGCAGGACAGAAGAGTTGGAGGGGGTAGCGCTAGACATAAGAAATAGTCTTGAAGCCCAGGTATTAAATCTGGACAAAGAAAACAACGCCGAATCAATATGGGTCAGAATAATGGACAAAATTAAAAGATCATAATAATAGGAGCATGCTATAGATCGCCAAATTCAGAGGCCGATCAAAATAATCTGTTATACAATGACATTAGAAATGCGTGTAGAAAAGGAGAAGCCATACTAATGGGGGATTTCAACTTCCCCCACATAAAATGGGAAAACCGATGGGGGCACGACTGACGAAATTGAAATTGTGGAAATGACAAATGACTGCTTCCTAACGCAATTTGTCAATGCACCGACTAGAGGGGAGGCATGCCTTGATTTAGTCTTTTCAAATAACGAAGACAGAATAACTAAAACAAAGGTCAGAGAACTATTGGCAAACTCAGACCACAACATGGTCTCATTTGACGTGATTTTTTAAAGTAAAATAGAGAAAACATCCACAGAAAAACGGTGGCTGTTTTTTAAAAATGTAGTACTAGAGGCGCAAAGCAATTACATCCCAAAGGCAGACAAATCTAAATCTAAAACAAAATAGCCAAAATGGTTTAATTGATCAATTTGAAAAAATATTCAGCTAAAAAAGGCACTTTACAGAGCGTTTAAAAGGGACCAAAAACAAAGTACACAGAAAGAGTACTTGGAACTGCAAACACAAGTCAAAAAGGAAGTTAGAAAGGCCAAGAGAGAGATAGAAATCAATATTGCTAAGTGGGCTAAAACCAATTCCAAAATGTTTTTCCAATATTATATCAAGAGAACATTCAAAGAGGAGGTTAAATGTCTAAGAGACGCAAATGGCAAAATCATAGACGAAGAAAAAAAAATAGCAAATATATTAAATGATTACTTTTCACAGGTTTTTACAAAGGAGGACACGGACAACATGCCCCACATGTCGACCTGTTCCTATCCAGTTTTAAATAACTTTAGCATAACAGAGGCAAAAGTGTTAAAGGGACTAGGAGCTCTTAACATAAACAAATCCCCTGGGCCGGATGAGGTCCTCCCAATAGTACTCAAAGAAATGAAAGAAGTTATTTACAAACCGCTAACCAAGATCATATAACAGTCTCTTGACACAGGGGTTGTACCAACAGACTGGAAAATTGCAAACGTAATACCGATCCACAAAAAGGGAGACAAAACCGAACCAGGAAACTACAGACCAATAAGCCTGACTTATAGTTTCCATAAGTTTACATATAATATAATAAGATCTAAAATGGAAAATTACCTATATAGTAACAATATCCTGCGAGACAGTCAGCATGGTTTTAGGAAAGGGAGATCGTGTCTAACTAACCTGCTTGACTTTTTTAACAATGGATAATTGCAAAGCATACGACATGGTTTATTAAGATTTCCAGAAAGCTTTTGACAAAGTCCGCATAAAAGATCAATTCTCAAACTGAACACAGTAGGGATTCAAGAAAATGCATGCACATGGATTAGGGAGTGGTTAACATGTAGAAAACAGAAAGTACTGATTAGAGGAGAAACCTCAAAATGGAGCGAGGTAACCAGTGGTGTACCACAGGGATCAGTATTAGGTCCTCTGCTATTCCTAGTCTACATTTATGATTTAGATTCTGGTATAGTAAACAAACTTGTTACATTTGCAGACGACACAAAAATAAGAGGAGTGGCAAACACTGTTGCAGCAGCAAAGGTCATTCAAAATGATTTAGACAGCATTCAGAACTGGGCAGACACATGGCAAATGACATTTAATAGAGAAAAGTGTAAAGTACTGCACGCAGGCAATAAAAATGTGCATTATAAATATCATATGGAAGATACTGAAATTGAAGAAGGGAACTATGTAAAAGACCTAGGAGTTTATGTTGACTCAGAAATGTCTTCATCTAGACAATGTGGTGAAGCTATAAAAAAGGCCAACAAGATGCTCGGATATATTGTGAGAAGTGTTGAATTTAAATCAAGGGAAGTGATGTTAAAACTTTACAATGCATTACTAAGACCTTATCTAGAATATTGTGTTCAGTTCTGGTCACCTCGTTACAAAAAGGATATTGCTGCTCTAGAAAGAAGAAGAGCAACCAGAATTATCCTGGGTTTAAAAGGCATGTCGTATGCAGACAGGCTAAAAGAATTGAATCTATTCAGTCTTGAACAAAGACGATCTGATTCAAGCATTCAAAATCCTAAAAGGTATAGACAATGTCGACCCAGGGGACTTTTTTAACTTGAAAAAAGAAAGAAGGACCAGGGGTCACAAATGGAGATATGATAAATGGCAAAATGGCAAAAGGTCAATTCAGAACAGAAAATAGAAGGCACTTTTTTACACAGAGAATTGTGAGGGTCTGGAACCAACTCCCCAGTAATGTTGTTGAAGCTGACACCCTGGGATCCTTCAAGAAGCTGCTTGATGAGATTCTGGGATCAATAAGCTACTAACAACCAAACCAGCAAAATGGGCCGAATGGCCTCCTCTCGTTTGTAAACTTTCTTATGTTCTTAACACGCTCCTTAAAACTAATAATGCCGGGTACATACAATTACCCATTTATATAGTTGTTTGTTTTTTACTGGAGTAATCTAGTTAAAGTACCTCGCTCAAGGGTACAGCAGCAGTGTCCCCCACCCGGGGTTGAACCCACGACCCTCCAGTCAAGAGTCCAGAGCCCTAACCACTCTTGGATTTTTTTTCCTCCTTTATATTTTTGGGGGATTTGTATTATTTCACGGTAGTTCATTAATATTTCCATTGCAAAATACTGACGTTATTGACGTTGCTCCAGGATTATGATTGTTACAGACTATATACTATACAAAAAATATATAAATAGATAAAATAAAATAAATCTTCTCCCAGTTATACATATATAAAAAAAATACTATGACAGCTATCTTGATTGTTTAAGAAGGAAAAATAAAATAGAAAAATAACAATATGGAGAGAAATGGCAGCTGAAAAGACATAGCAGACATATAAAAGCAAATGAAGAATTCTAAACACTTAAAATACACAACTATAACTAAGGTCAAATAAAAAAAATATGTTTAGTTCAGGTTACCCGACCCTATTTTTCCACCCGACCCCAAATATTTTTTACTGATAATGGGTTAACTTTTCGCTGTCAATCTGAAAAACTGACCACTGTGCGCGGCCACGTTTTTGTCAATGCTTTTTTCTGAAAGCCGCGTAGAGAACAAGATCTTCAGTTCATATAAAATGTTGGAGTCTGAGCAGCACGGCTACAGCGTATTGCCAAGTAGTTGTTTAGCACTATTGTTTGAAAAATGCGACCACATACCAGAAAAAAAGAATTATAACCAGTGTTCGTGGGTGAAACGCCATTTCTCACACTCCATCTTCATTGTTATTTATCTTGAATAGTACTCTATTTTATTTCTCACCAATACTTCATCCTTTAATGTTCCCAACGCATTTTTTCCTTGTACTGTGTCTCTGGCTAAGCAGTAGCCTACTGAAATTGACAAGTGAGATCGGGAACTGAAATTGACGTGGCAACTGGTTTTTAAAAGGTGATTGCATTTTAGTTTTTTAAAAGAGTGTTATCACATAACGTGTTGATTCAGTTATGACATTTCTAAAATAAACTAAGTAAAAATTAGTACAATAGCTGAACTTGTTTTTTCCCTTCCAAAACTGATGAAACTAAACACTATCCGACAACTCGATGAAAAACAGCACACAACAGGCACTGCCTCCCTCATCGATCCTGCGTTCCGAGCAAGATCTCTCAGTTTACTGAAAATAATTGTGAAATCTTTTAACACAAAGCGAAAGTTGTTTAACACTAGAATCGCCGGATTTTAGAACCGCCACGTGGGTCATTTTGACCCTGTGGCAAAGTGGCTGAGTAGAAACAGGTGCAGGAGTGATGCAGTGCGATAATGAACAAACAGAGCCTTATAATCCGGTTTGGAATGTGAGTTTTTATTGTATCCAGGTCTGGTGACCAGTAACAATAATCCCCTGCGATACACAGCAATGTGTGCTGCACGGGGTAAACAATAGCGGGCTTGCAGACCCAAACAATAAACAATAAACAACACATATCCGTCCCACAATAATACAGACACAGTCACCACTCCTGGGTGCGTGCAGCAGTGCTCGTGGTGGGTGATACAGTTTATTTGTGACAGTGGTGAAGTGCTCTTCCAGCTTAGTGCTGGCCCTCGGCGACAGCTCCGAATCGTGTTAGCCGTCTAGTGTAGTGTTACAAACAAGACGATTACACACAGACAAAAAACACTCACAATACTGTTTTCATGGTTTACGGGGTCTCTCACAGTCCTTCTCAGTTTATTACACAAAACCAAATGCGAAGGAACAGATTACGATTATCCGCCCCCTTTTATGCCTTCACACATGACCCCTTGGTAAACGAGTGCAACCGCCTCTCCAGTCTGTGGCTGCCACGTCGTTTCCCTTCCAGGTCAATGTGTTATTGCAACAGAGTCTCGCCCCCTTCCCTTGAACCCTGGGAAAGAACTGTCAAACCAGCCTGTCAAAGGAACTCTGTTCTCGCTGCTTAGCGCCCTCACAGGTCGGGAGGGAGATTTACAACCAACAATCATTGTATTTCTGTCACAGACCCATACATTTTTAAACTGCTTCGTTATGAAAATGAAAGACATACGTTTTATCAAAAGTTTTATTCACGAACATCATATCTAACATTTGCATGGCAGAAACACCGTATTTAAATGGAAAATTAAACATGAAAGGCTGTATTTTCAAAATGAGCGCATATACAGCACGACTAAAAACAGTGAATAAATATAAGAAAATATACATTTCAAAAGAAACAGATATGTACACATACCTGTTTACAGGTGTAAACGGGTATATGTACATACAAAACTGTTAAACTCCAACCCCAGAGAAGTCTGTATATTCAACGTATACAGATGCCCTGAAGGGTCTTATTGCATTTATAATCCAGGTCAAACAGTGGATTTGAAGATAAAAAAAAAAACATAAATCATGTTTAGGGCTTTGACAGGGCAGAAGGAAGCCCTGCACATAAAAGGGATCAGGGCAAAAGCCTGCTAAAATATGTATTTTTGTATTTGTTTTTGTATTAATATTATGATTTTTGTATGTATAAATATGACAGAGAAAAGCCGTGTGTTTTGTTGTTTGGCAACATAGGGGATGCCATTTCCCGAGTTAATTAATTTATTAATTTGTTGCTAATCAGGAGATGATAACCAATTTAAAAGCCTGCTGCTTTCCATGCTCCGAGTGGAGTATTTTGGAGCAAGCGAGTGAGCGACAGGTAAAAAGAAACAAGTAAAAACAAAACCGTATAGGATCAGCGATTGCCCAGCCTGACCTGGGTTTTGTTGTTTTTGTGTTTGTGATTTATTTTGTGTTCAACCTTTTTATTTTGCTGAGCAGTGTTTTTTTGTTTGTTTGTTCAAATCTTTTATTTACTTTTGTAAATAAAAATAGCGCCTCAGTGTACCTACCTGTCTGTTTCAGTTCCTGCTTCTGGCCTGACATCACCCTGTCACAAGGGCAAAAAATTATTAACATTTTAAACAAATATCAGTTTCGTAGTTACAGCTGTACATCTGTAACTGTAAAAGCAAGATGGCTACCGTCCGATACTTCAAATTCTGTGAGGCAGCGCATTGATTTAGAATATGTGACAAGGCTCCAACTGTCCTTATCCATCCAATATACGGACAGCTGGAACCTTGCTTGACCAATCACAATGCTTGTTTCACATTCCATTGCCAGCCCTGGTCATATTTTCATTTAAGCAAATATAAATTGTAATTTCTACATCACATTGTGCTGTGTCAAAGGACAGTGTGTCATTTTGAGAGATGTCCTGCAGTGTTGACACCAAGCTTTTTCTATTTTGTGGACGGAAATATCCTTCAGTTTTTAAACATTATACTAGACATTTAATGTATGTAAAACAGTTCAGATTTGCGATGTTTTACTGTATATGAATACTAGTTCACTTTGGCTCGGTTAATCCAACATTTTTAATTATGACAGTTTTGAGATATTAATGTTACTTGCAAATACACCATTGCAAAACATGTTTGTAAGATAAACGAGGATGCACTCTTTAAACAAAAGCTGTTTGGTGTCTAAACACAAGTACGATAATAATATTAATAATCAAGGGTTAAAAACAGAAAACTGGTACTGATGTTAAGCCTGACATGCAAAGTGAAATTTATGTTGGAGTTTTGACTTAAGTTTGTTAATACATTGTCACATTTGTTTTAAGTTATTTTCTGTATTCCATCGAGATTACAATTATTGCAGATGTGTTATTTTTAATAAGAGAAAAAAATAAATGAAGTGTAGAAAACAATTTATTGACAGTCATTAAGTGTCGCAGTAATGATGCTGCTATATTTTAGTCCCAGTGGTTTCATAAAACAAGGCAAGTTTATTAATGAAGATGCACCCTCACAATGAGACTGAGCCAGCTGTGAGGTGGAGAAAGGGGAGATGGTGGGAGAAAGAAGCAAGATGACAGTAACTAATGAAAGTACAAAAGGGGTACCTATTAACAATGTACTGTAAACTATCACTAGCCACTTTTACCATGCTCACACTGCTTGTTCGGAAATAAAAAAAATTTAAAAAAACGTTTTAAAAAATGTACCTACCTGCTTACCCTATTTTTTTTCCCAGCGTAACCCGAACCACACATTTTTTTATTTGGCCTAATAAAATAACACAGCACAGGAACATCCCCAAAACAAGCCAGTGTCTTTTCCCCGTGTCCTTCCATGATTACCACACACGCTGCTGCTCACACTGACAGGGCAGGGATCTCGCCAGCGTTGTTGAGCGTAACGGGCCATTACGTTGTTACCTAGAAAAATGACGCTGTATTCAGGCCAAATAATAATAATAATCCTGTGAAACATTGTTGATTTATTCCTTTATGTGAGAAATTGGTTTGCTTAAAATAATTGTTTCAGCTCTCAATACTTGTGTTTGAGTTGGTTGTGACAGCATGTTCTTTAGTTTGGTGTGTGTAATGTATGCGACACGGAGACGAGATTGAACTTCACTGAACTTTATTAGCACATTCCCCTCTGTTGATGGATGAGACTAGATCCTGGGATCCCTGATACACAGCTCTGTAACAACCAACACCACTGCAGATCTTTATTATTACACCAGAACTATGTTCCCTCTCAGACTTTCATTTAGTTAGCCACTGTGGCTAAAGTAACATTGTTTTATCCACACTGGAAAAACATAAGCCACTTAACAATACTATAAACAAGTTATAAACATAATATTTCAGCAAGGCAAAAAGACGTGTATTTTATTTTGAAAACACATAGATATTTAAATACCAGACCCTACCATTTACAATACACATACATATTATATTTAAATTGCACTAGAACTCTGATTCCCATTTATAAATGCCAAACTTAATCCCACGTGAAAAAATGTCATTACAGATTTCCTAAATTCTGAATAGGTTTGCAGAGATATTCATGTACTGCCTAATCCTTTACATTATTTTGACTGTGACGCAGTTTTCTTTCCACTACAGAACGGTAAAGCAAAAATTGTGCCAGTAGACAGTATTTTTTTTTAAAAATAAATTTAGTCGTTGCCAATTATTTTTATTATTTTCACCCCAATTTGGAATGGCCAATTATTTTTAGGCTCAGCTCACCGCTACCACTCCTGCGCTGACTCGGGAGGGCGAAGATGAACACACACTGTCCTCCGAAGCGTGTGCCGTCAGCCGACCGCTTTTTTCACACTGCGGACTCACCATGCAGCCACCCAAGAGCTACAGCGTCGGAGGACAACGCAGCTCTCAGGCAGCTTACAGGCAAGCCTGCAGGTGCCCGGCCAGACTACAGGGGTCGCTGTTGCGCGGTGAGCCTAGGACACCCTGGCCGACCTAACCCTCCCTCCCCCCCTGTGATTTTTTGAAGCTGCGTGTTTCTGGCTTGCCGTCTGTGAAAATGTTCTTTCGGGACCAGAGGATATGTTTGAAACCATGAGTGCTTCACCTCCCTGTGATTAGTATCACGGTCCTATTTTAGTTGTGTGTACATGGGTGACTGGTATTCCTTGGGCTGCATCTTTTGGAACATGATTCTGGTAATTGGTCTGTACAATTTGTTTTATTACATTTTTTTTTCCGTTTGGATGCCATGTGGGTTTTTTTTGTTTGTTTGTTTTTTGTTTCTGTTAGAGCCTCTGTCCTCCCGCCAAACACAACGTTTGTAGCATGCATGTGTCACGTGATCAAGCTAAAGAGCTTTCATTGGGCAAAATGAAATCAAACTCAACAGTTTGTATTGATTCATCTACCAGCATACGTTGAATATGCTGGCAGTCTTACACAAGTACATTTTTCAAAGCCTTTGCCACTGTGGCGAACTACGGGAAAAGTAGTTGAGCCACAAGTGAAAACGTTTCACTTGTGGTGACGTGGCAAGCGGCTAGCGGGAACGTAGCATAACAAGCTGGGTTAAATAAATAAATCGTTCAGACAAAGAACAATAATGTGTATTCCAAACGGTTTTGAGAGATTCCACCTTTTTTTATTACAAAGTCTTTAGAAAAAAATCCAAAGTTCCACAATTTTACAATAATCATTTTGTATGACTTCAGTTTCCCAGGTAGATTTTCATATAGTATGAAGGTGTTAAAATATAAAATGTGGACACAGTACATGTCCAGTTTTACTTGCGATAAGTGCAAAAAACGTTTATGTTTTATATTCCTTAACTATGGAACAACAGTGACAAACTGGTTGTTGCAAGAATAAGTGGAAAACCTTATATATCAGAACAACGACAACAAAAGCAAAACTCCACAATCACATGATCACAGTAGAGTTTATTAGAATATTTAAAATGCATACATGCCAACAGTCCCTATATGGTCGGGACAGTCCCGATTTCCTAGCAAATGTCCTGCATCCCGATGAAGGGAGAACGTCCCGATATTTACAGAATTCATTTATTCTGCACAGCAGAGTTAGTGAAAACCACACGCTGTGCTCTTCATGCGGCTGACACATCTGCTGATCACTAACTTAACGGTATACAAAGAACATAAGAACATAAGAACATAAGAAAGTTTACAAACGAGAGGAGGCCATTCAGCCCATCTTGCTCGTTTGGTTGTTAGTAGCTTATTGATCCCAGAATCTCATCAAGCAGCTTCTTGAAGGATCCCAGGGTGTCAGCTTCAACAACATTACTGGGGAGTTGGTTCCAGACCCTCACAATTCTCTGTGTAAAAAAGTGCCTCCTATTTTCTGTTCTGAATGCCCCTTTATCTAATCTCCATTTGTGACCCTGGTCCTTGTTTCTTTTTTCAGGTCAAAGAAGTCCCCTGGGTTGACATTGTCTATACCTTTTAGGATTTTGAATGTTTGAATCAGATTGCCGCGTAGTCTTCTTTGTTCAAGACTGAACAGATTCAATTCTTTTAGCCTGTCTGCATACAACATGCCTTTTAAACCCGGGATAATTCTGGTTGCTCTTCTTTGCACTCTTTCTAGAGCAGCAATATCCTTTTTGTAACGAGGTGACCAGAACTGAACACAATATTCTAGGTGAGGTCTTACTAATGCATTGTAGAGTTTTAACATTACTTCCCTTGATTTAAATTCAACACTTCTCACAATATATCCGAGCATCTTGTTGGCCTTTTTATAGCTTCCCCACATTGTCTAGATGAAGACATTTCTGAGTCAACATAAACTCCTAGGTCTTTTTCATAGTTCCCTTCTTCAATTTCAGCACTTCCCATATGATATTTATAATGCACATTTTTATTGCCTGCATGCAATACTTTACACTTTTCTCTATTAAATTTCATTTGCCATGTGTCTGCCCATTTCTGAATGCTGTCTAGATCATTTTGAATGACCTTTGCTGCTTCAACAGTGTTTGCCACTCCTCCTATTTTTGTGTCGTCTGCAAATTTGACAAGTTTGCTTACTATACCAGAATCTAAATCATTTATGTAGATTAGGAATAGCAGAGGACCCAATACTGATCCCTGTGGTACACCGCTGGTTACCTCACTCCATTTTGAGGTTTCTCCTCTAATCAGTACTTTGTTTTCTACCTGTTAACCACTCCCTAATCCATGTGCATGCATTTCCTTGAATCCCGACTGCGTTCAGTTTGAGAATTAATCTTTTATGCGGGACTTTGTCAAAAGCTTTCTGGAAATCTAAATAAACCATGTCGTATGCTTTGCAGTTATCCATTTTCAATGTTGCATCCTCAAAAAGTCAAGTAGGTTAGTGAGACACGATCTTCCTTTCCTAAAACCATGCTGGCTGTCTCCCAGGATATTGTTACCATATAGGTAATTTTCCATTTTGGATCTTATTATAGTTTCCATAAGTTTACATATAATAGATGTCAGGCTTATTGGTCTGTAGTTACCTGGTTCGGTTTTCTCTCCCTTTTGTGGATCGGTATTACGTTTGCTATTTTCCAGTCTGTCGGTACAACCCTGTGTCAAGAGACTGTTGCATGATCTTGGTTAGCGGTTTGTAAATAACTTCTTTCATTTCGTTGAGTACTATTGGGAGGATCTCATCCGGCCCGGGGGATTTGTTTATTTTAAGAGCTCCTAGTCCCTTTAACACTTCTGCCTCTGTTATGCTAAAGTTATTTAAAACTGGATAGGAACAGGTCGACATGTCGGGCATGTTGTCCGTGTCCTCCTTTGTAAAAACCTGTGAAAAGTAATCATTTAATATATTTGCTATTTTTTTTCTTCATCTATTATTTTGCCATTTGTGTCTCTTAGACATTTAACCTCCTCTTTGAATGTTCTCTTGCTGTTATAATATTGGAAAAATATTTTGGAATTCGTTTTAGCCCCCTTAGCAATATTGATTTCTATCTCTCTCTTGGCCTTTCTAACTTCCTTTTTGACTTGTGTTTGCAGTTCCAAGTACTCTTTCTGAGTACTTTGTTTTTAGTCCCTTTTAAATGCTCTGTAAAGTGCCTTTTTTCGCTGAATATTTTTTTTTTTAATTGATCTATTAAACCATTTGGGCCATTTTGTTTTAGATTTAGATTTGTCTACTTTTGGGATGTAATTGTTTTGCACCTCTAGTACTACATTTTTAAAAAACAGCCATCCTTTTTCTGTGGATGTTTTCTCTATTTTACTCCAATCTACTTCTGTTAGTCTCTGTTTCATACCTTCGTAGTTTGCTTTTCTAAAATTGTAAACCTTAGCTTTAGTCATTACTTTTGGGGTTTTAAAAAATATTTCAAATGAGACCATGTTGTGGTCTGAGTTTGCCAATGGCTCTCTGACCTCTGTTTTAGTTATTCTGTCTTCATTATTTGAAAAGACTAAATCAAGGTATGCCTCCCCTCTAGTCGGTGCCTTGACAAATTGCGTTAGGAAGCAGTCATTTGTCATTTCCACCATTTCAATTTCGTCCGTCGTGCCCCCCATCGGGTTTTCCCATTTTATGTGGGGGAAGTTGAAATCCCCCATTAGTATGGCTTCTCCTTTTCTACACGCATTTCTAATGTCATTGTATAACATATTTTTTGCTCGGCATCTGAATTTGGCGGTCTATAGCATGCTCCTATTATTATACCCTTTGAATTTGTGTCCATTATTCTGACCCATATTGATTCTGCATTGTTTTCTTTGTCCTGATTTAACACCTGGGCTTGAAGACTATTTCTTATGTATAGCGCTACCCCTCCGCCTATTCTGTCCTGCCTGTCTTTCCTATACAGTGTGTACCCACTAATATTATATTAGTCTCCATCACTCTCAGACAGCCAAGTTTCTGTAACACCTATCACATCGTAGTTACTTGTTAGTGCAATAGCTTCAAGTTCTAACATTTTGTTTCGGAGACTTCTAGCATTAAGATAAATACATTTAATAGTTGTCTTACCTGAGTTGTTGCCCTTGTTTTGATGTGGTCTCCCTTCTGTTTTTTTGTTTTCTCCCCCCTTCCTTTCTAGTTTAAATGCTTCTGGACCTCCTCAAGGATCCTTTCTCCGAGTAGATTGGTTCCTTTTCTGTTTAAGTGCAGTCCGTCCCACCTGTATAGATAGTCCTTGTTGTAGAATGTGCTCCAATGTTCAAGAAAGGTGAAGCCTTCCTGTGTGCACCACGATTTCAGCCATGCATTTTGATTTTGTATTTCCAGCTGTTCATATGGTCCTTTGCAAGGTGCCGGCAATATCCCAGAAAATACCACAGTTTTGGTCTTGTCTTTTAATTTCCTTCCTAGCTCTCTGAATTTATTTTGCAGGGATCTTGGCCTGTCTCTTCCAATGTTGTTTGTACCAATGTGGACGACTACTACCGGGTCGTCTCCTGTTCGTTCTAGGAGCCTGTCCACATTCACAGTGATGTGCTTGACAGAGGCTCCTGGAAGGCAGCACACTGTTGTAGTGAGAGGGTCCAAACTGCGAACTGAACCTGCTGTGTTTCTCAATATGGAGTCCCCAACAATCATGACCTCCCTTCTTTTTGCTGCCTGGCCAGCACTGTTTATAGGGTCCTGGATGTTGTTTCTTTCATTCTCTTGATGTTGGTTTTGGTCATCTAAATGTTGAAGTGGTTCAAATTTGTTGGATGTCTGGATTTCTGGTGGTTGTGTTTGACGAAGTTTCTTTTTTTCTCTGCTTCTGCCTATCTGAACCCAGCTGTTTCGGCTCTCCTCCATCTCCCTGGTGGCTTTCAGTCTGCTAGGGGTGCAGACTTCCATGAATTGTGGGTGTGTCAGCTCCTCAAGCTCCTGTTGCTGTCTTGTTTCCTCCAGCTCCTTTTCTAGCAGGCTTAATCGCTGAAGCAAGTCCTGGATCGTGTGGCACTTTACACAAACTTGATTGAGCTCTGTTGGGTTGTCTCGGATTTCCCACATCATGCAGTTGTCACAGATTACTGGCTTGAAGACCATTTTTTTAAGTTTAGCTTCTGCAGCTGTCCACCTGCTTTCAACTGCTTCTAACTGCGTTGTACTTGTCCACTCGTACTTCTCCCACGCTGTCGCTTCCACCCGCTGTTGCTGGGAAGCCTGCTTGCCTTTTGTTTGTTTGTTTGTGCTGCGGGCTCCGCCCCTCCCCCGTGTCTCAGAACGCCGCGGGATTTGAATCAGCTGCTCCGAGTTTCAGCTTGTTATCAGAAAAATACACGCAACTGCAAGGCTTTAAGCTGCAATGTTTTCTGATTAAAAAAGCAACTCCAGATTTAAAGATGTAATTCCTCCTTACTGCTTCTAACTGCGTTGTACTTGTCCACTCGTACTTCTCCCATGCTGTCGCTTCCACCCGCTGATAAGAACGCTTCATTGTGTCTGTCTACTGTCATGCTGGTCGTGTGGTGTTGAGTTGAGGAGATACGTCTGTTATGATAGTGTTTTTTGCATATGACTCCGTGTATGATGCGCAGGGATGGATTTTGGTATCATGGGCCCCTGGACAAGAAATCAGAACAGCCTCCCCTTAATACTGTTATAACAATATAAAAGACAATGTTGAAGGAAAATATGACTGACACCAGATTCAAATAACCACTCCATTACAAAGCGTAAACATGTGCATGACTTGTCCTGCCTCGCCTGCAGGGGGTTGCGAGGATCTCTGTTTCTTTCACCGCTCCCGCCCCCCGCTCCTCCCACCACCACGCTGTGAAAAATTCCTGGTGAGAACCCTGCAGAGAAGATGAATCTCTAGCAATTCTTAAGCAGAGGCAATAGAAACAGGTTTTTGGTGGACACAGGTAAAAACATAAATATAAAACAAAATAAAACATAAATATAAAGACAGACAGAGATAAACAAACAAACACACACACACAGAGGCAGACATAGGGGCTCCCTGTACAGCAACAAAAATAGTCTACTAAACATACAGTTCCCAGATCATTAAACATATTAAACAATTATATATGAATTCACATTAACATGAGTGTTTATAGGCATGGCAGATTAACAGAAAGGAAGTTTATTCACAACTAATATATTGGTGTAAATAGTGTGGAGGGGTGCTTTTTATTTAAGTATGGCAGGGATAGGGTAAACACCATCCCTGCCAAATACACGTGTGGAATGTGGCTGGGTCTTGATTGAATAATTGATCATCAAGCAAGGAGAAATCTTTTGTTTGGGTGCAGGGAGTTCAGGCGAGTTGTTGAATTGTGTTTGTGTTTTGTAACAGTAGTGAATGCAAATGCACAGCCTACTTAGTACTTCCTACATCTAATGGATCCCATTGTATCAGGTATCTGTTGGAAATCTGGTAGTAATTGTGATTACAACCATCTTTATAAAATATCAGAACTATTTTTCTTTATATAGAATTATTTTTTTATGTACCTGTGGGAAAGTGGTAATTAGTAGCAGGTGTATAGCAGGTGCGGTGCGGATGCAGTAATTCCAAATAACAAACAGACAACAAAGTACAGGTGAAATGAGGGTTTTAATGATTAGAAATCCAATTGTCTGATGACCAGCCAGAAAACAATAATGAGCTGGCAATACACAGCAATGTGTATTGCACAGTAATGAAAAAAATCTGGCTTTGTGCTGATCCGGCATTGTGCTGATCCGGCTTTGTGCTGACCCCTGGCGACAACTCCGGATTTGTGTTTAGCCGTCTAGTGCTATTTAACAAAACAGACACAGACAGTTACTAAACAGAAAACACCAAGAAAACACTCACAAACTCTTTATTTTATTTTGGGGATATCTCCCGGTCCTTCCAGTCTCCTGAAACCCAAGCGAAGGAAAAGATTTACAATTCTCCGGCCCCTTTTATGCGATTATGCATGACCCCTTGGTAAACGATTAAAGCTGACTCTATTGCCTGCAGCTGCTACCTCGTTTACCTTCCAGGTCTTGCCTTTTTCCAGGCTGACTGACCTCCCGACCCAGGGAATGAACTGTCAGGCCAACCTGTCCAAAGCCTTTCCCTTTCGCAACTTAGTGACCTCACAGGTCAAGAGGGAGATTTACAACCAGAACTCATTATATTTCCGTCACAGTACCTCATAAAACAAATATAATTATCCACAAAGATTGTGTCTACTTTGAATACAGTGTTGATTACCCCATATTTAAACTCTTTATATAAAGCTGATGAACAGCACATGCAATAATGAATAGGCTGCTGAAGACTAGTGGCATTACAAGTGTAACAATGTCAATGAAACAGGTGCCAATGCTCAGTGAATTTCAGCCTTTAAGAATGTGATTGCTCTGCTGTTAACAGCTTCCATCACTATTACTGCTGGTCTCATCTGTCTTTATTGCCTCTAGGGTCTGCCCTTCTGAAAGAGATTCATTATAATCATCATGGACCAGAACTGGAGAGACGTATTAAAGGTAAGTACCCTCTCTAATGTATCCAGCTGATCCACTGTTTTATCAGCACTTTCTTCAGCTGTATTCATGAGGATTTCATTGTTATTCACAGAGCTCCAGGAGAAACACAAAGCAGCCCTGGACTCATTCACTAGAGCTCTGGAGGAACAGCCTGGTCCTGGTGATCCCCACTCCAGAGAGGTGAGCTTTGAGAGCCAGTACACAGAGCTGATGATCATTAACCAGTATACAAGAACCAGGGGAGAGACTCACAATGAGCTGCTGGAGACTGGGAAGAAGCATGCAGAGCTGATGGAGAGCCGAACGCAAGAGAAATGTGAGCGGATCTGGATCAATCAGCTTTTCAGAAGGAGCCCTGGAAGTGATGAGCCCCCCCGCATTGTAGTGGTCAGTGGAGTGGCAGGAATAGGAAAAACCACCATGGTGCAGAAGTTCATGCTTGACTGGGTCCGGGACCTTCATTACCAGAGGTTTGCGTTTGTGTTCCTGTTTAAATTCAGGGAGCTGAATCTAATAGAGGTGGAGGAGGTGACAATGCCCCTTACGAGGCTGATTGTGAAGCTGAACAAGCATCTCAATGATCCGCGGTTAAGAGAGATCCTGAAGAGACCGGAGTCTGTACTGTTTGTATTTGATGGCCTGGATGAGTACAAGCACAAACTGGATTTCACACAGAAACAACTCTGCTCAAATCCAGAGGATGTCTTTCCCATTCCTGTCATTGTCACCAGCCTGATAACACAGACATTACTGAAGGGATGTTCAGTGCTGATCACAAGCAGACCAACAGCCCTGGAGCCCCTGGATACAGACAGAGTTGATCGGTATGCAGAGATCCTCGGGTTCTTCCCTGAACAAAGGAAGAGATACTTCATGAAATTCTTTGACTCTCCGCTTGGCACTAAAGCTTTTGAGTATGTGGAGCAGAATGACATCATCTACACCATGTGCTACAACCCCTCCTATTGCTGGATTATCTGCTCTGCTCTGAGATACCATTTCACTGCAGAAGAATGGAAACAGAGACACGCCCCCAAAACTATCACTGAGCTGTTTGTGATCTTTATTACCAACATCCTCACCAATCACAAACGAGAAGCTGACGACACACGAGGGAATCTAGTCAAAATCGGAAAGATGGCTTATCACGGGGTGAAGAATAGGACCCTTGTGTTTTATGATAAATTTGAGATGTCTACCTTTGGTCTCACATCTCGTCTGTCCTCTCCATTCCTCTCTGGGTTCATGAGAGAAATCCTGCAAAGAGAAAGCTGTCTGGAGCACACAACCTACACATTCTTCCACCTCACCATACAGGAGTTCTTGGCTGCCTGTTACTTCTTCCTTGACCCATCAGCGGATGTCAGTGAGATGCTTGGAAACCTGGACTCCTGTACAGACGGACGGTTTGAGATCCTCACTCGGTTCCTGGCAGGACTGTGCAGGTTTCCTATGACTAAACCACTGCAGAGTATCCTGGGGCAGTTTGAGACACAAACAGGTCATAAAGTGCTGGGGTGGCTGAAAGAAAGGACTGAACAGGCTGTGAAGGATCTACAGGATCTACAGGGTCAGCAGGGTCAGCAGGCTCGGCAGAACAAGAAGGATACAAGAAAAGAACTTCTACACATCTTTCAGTGGCTCTATGAAACTCAGAATGCATTATTAATAAGAGACTCAATTAGAGAGCTGACAAAGCTGGAGTTTATAAACACAACTTTAAGCCCTCTGGACTGCGCAGTGCTGGAATACGTCCTCAGCCAAGGTGGAGCTGTCAAAGAGATTGATCTGTCAAGGACACGTCTCACAAAGGAGTGTATGAACAGACTGAGTCCAGCTCTCCACCGCTGTCACACACTCAGGTGAGTAATACAGTCTGTCTCTCTTTCTTTCTCTCTCACTGCACTTGGATCAGACACTCAGGTGACTAATACAGTCTGTCTCTCTCTCTCACTGCACTGTGGTCAGACAGTAACTAAATAATTGCATCTACATTAAAGCCTCTGATATCTGAAGGGAGCTACAGAACTAGAGTCCTGGTGCTGGGAGTAAATGCTTGTGACAGGATAGACAGAGTGGTACCAGTCAAGCATGGAACAACTTTTGTGCACTTTATTATTTGTGAACACATGATAAAAAAAAACCTAACAAAATAACGACAGCAATCTTTAGGCTTTTAAGGGAAGACACAGCTTTCCCTGGTGCAGTTATGGTGCAGGTAAGTAAGCTGGGCTGAGTTGAGTGGGGGACGGAGGGGGTTGATGCTGGGACGCCAGAATCACCGTCGAGCCCTCTTGAGGTGTCGTGGGCTCGTCGACGAAACACCAAGGATGGAAGGTGCCCACTTGAAGACCCCAGAGATGTACCCTACTTAGCTCAATCCAGACGGTTGTCATGCTGATGCGCTGGGGGAGACCGCACTATGGTTGATCCCCGGAGCCAGCATCGCAGCCGTTGTGTGTGCTGATGCGCTAGGGAGGCAATGAGCTGATCCCTGGAGCCAGCATTACACTTCAGCCATCAACACCAGACAGAAGGATATCTACATCATCATATGGAAGGAAGCGCAAATGGATGGAGACACATATGGATCACATTAGTTTACTGTGAAGCTACGTCTTAGTTGGTGCTTATCTTGGCGAGAGCCAAGTTCAAATCAGCATGAAGTTTTAACATCTACTCTCATGTAATGGAAATCATACATTCAACACAAACACTTGTGTTGGAGGCAGTGTGGTCCAGTGGTTAAACATCCCATCCCACATCCCACCTCTGCCACTGACTGACTCACTGTGTGACCCTGAGCAAGTCACTTAACCTCCTTGTGCGGATGAGATGTTAAATCAATCTCCTATTGTAAGTGACTCTGCATATAATGCACAGTTCACAGCCTACCTCTGTAAAGCGCTTTGTAATGGTGGTCCACTATGAAAGGTGCTATATAAAATAAAGATACTAATAGAAACACTTGTGTCAGTGCTGGAACAGATGCAATTCAAACTGTTCATACAGCCTACTGCCTTTGACTGGGCTTCCAGTGGCCTTTTATACAGACATTTGTTTTTTTAAGTTAAAGTTTTGATATGGTCATGGAAATTCACAATTTAATTTTAGATTAATTGTTCAATATGTAAATGAAATTTTCTGATGAAAAAACTTGAACTACAATATGAAAGGCATGTAGTCAACATTGGTGAACAGAGGAACACAGAAAGAACAGAAATTTAACACATGAGAAAAATAACATTTTGCATTGGGCACTGATAATATTGTATAATTTTACTCCACATGTATCAATGCAGTTGTAGAGTTCTTTACAAGAAGCTACAGCTGTGACCTAGAAAACCAGAGGCTAAAATGTGCATGAAACTGTATGCAGTTATTAGCGATTGTTTTGTGACTGCTTTGCTTGCCAATTCAAGAGCTGACTAGCTATTACTTTATTGATTGATGTATGATAATCCTCACATTCATGCCAACATTTTGAGCTTGAACTGGACAATTATTAATAAAACTACAGTCAAAAACCCTTCAACTGGCAAATTGCTTGCTCGTGTCGGCCACCAGGTGGCGTTACAGGTTGCTAGGGGGGCTGATCAATTGCCACTATATCAAAAAATGTACAGATCCTAAAGTTGTATAAGTATGCAAAGTTCCACATTTGTATACAAAAGTGCACAATCTTGCCTATTTGCTGTACTTATTGGCTGGACTATGATGTGTATCATATAGTGAAAAACCTTTTGGTAAGGTACGCTGCTTTTGCTGCAGGATCTTGATTAATAAAGACTCTGTATCGAGCTGCCTTTTCCCTGCTTGACAAGGGCATCTGAAAATTTGAATTAAAATAAGAAAATTGTATATAAATCTGTAATGTCAAGCTTGACTATTCATAAGTAATCAATAAATCAGTTGAATTCAGAGATCATGCTTGACGTCATGTGATGTAACCATCTGGACACTTTGGTGTAACCTATAAGTCTGGTTACACCCAAGACATTTTCCATCTAATGCTAATGTAATAGGCCATTATCAGGCCACCTAAGCAAAACAATGAGATATTGATTTTGAAAATATTTCTTTGTTATCACCTTATTCTAGGAGTTACATCGAATGACATGTGGTGATTTACATGTCCTGTAAGGAGTTATAAATGTGCATTTTTTAAAATATTTATGAGAGACATACTGACCTTGCTCCACATGTGCTGGGTCCCTTTCCGACTTCCTCGTATACTGAGGTCATAGGTCACAAGGAGTCCTGTGGCAAAGTGGTGCAGCGATGGTGCAGTATTCCAATAACAGACAGACAACAGAGTACGGGTGAAATGGTGTTGCTTATTTATAATCCAACGGCTGATGCCAAATGGTAAATAATAAACTGATGACTGGTAATACACCCCTGGTGTACTGCTCAGTGGTAATAATGCTCAGTGGTAATAATACTCAGTGGTAATAATCACAGGTCAGTCCCGAATACAAAGTACAATACAACACATGACACTAAACACAGACATGATCACAGTTACAGAGTGAGTGCAGTGAAGTTAGTGGTGCTATTCATTAAATGGTACGGGTTGGATGCTGGCCATTAGCGACAGCCATCTAGAATACACACAAGTGATTATTAACACGGTCAAACAAACACTACACAAAACACTCACGGTTCAACAATACATTTTGATCCTTCAGTGGTTTGTCCGTAAACCATAACAAAGGAACATTTTACATCGTCACATCACCTTATGTACCTTCCGCCATGCCCCCTTGGTTAGCGTGTGCAATCGCTGTTCTCCAATCCGTGATTGCCACATTGCTTCCCGTCTAGTACTGTGGCTCCGCCCACTTTCTAGATGGCCGACTTCCACCTTTCCCTGGAATGACTTGCCAGACCATCCAGTCCAGGGTACACTGTTCCCTTTGCACAGCGCCCTCACAGGTCGGGAGGGTGAGGATTTGCCATTAAGATTAATAGCATGCAATTTTAATAGCAGTGATACATATATTTTCTTTGTATTTTTATTATTAAATGGCAATCAGAAATCGTATCATTGTAAGTGCTTACACTAGGTATATTGCAACTTGAATTGGATAGCATCCTGCCAGACCCGATAAACAATACAAAACAGCATATTCCGTGTTTACAGGTATAAACAAATATGATTTTATACTCTTTTTTTGTTCAGAAATCCTTCCACAATTCTCTAAGAACAACCTGCACCCGTCTTTCTGATTTACAAAAAAACCTTTGCATCACGATGTCTGTGAAGTTGCAACATTGTATTTGGCACACCATCGATTTAAGGAAACAGCGACCTATGTCTAAAGTTGATATGTTCCTAAAAGTTAGACTCAGATGAGAAGTTCAGAAAGCGAGAACATTGCATATTATACTGGATGCATAGTTACGCAGATCGTTGTGTACAAATACAAACAGTAAGGCCAATGATTTAAAGTAATGGAATTCGCAAGCTGAAACGGAATTACATGTTTGAAAAAATGATTTTATAGAATTTGCCTATTTGAACCTTTTTTGACAAACGCAAACAATAATACATTGTATTGACCTTCATTCCGGTATTGCCTGTGCTTTATGTTGCATTGTGTTGCCCTCTAGTTGCAGCTATAAAAATATCTACTTGTACCTTGTGCAAATCCGCCATCTTTATCAAAATATTTATGTTTGGCACAGGGCCCAAAGAGGTCTAGCAAAAACCATTCAAAAGGATTTTAACACTCGACGTACATTATTGGATTGATGTCTATTTATTTATTTAGCAGACGCCTTTATCCAAGGCGACTTACAGAGACTAGTGTGTGTGAACTATGCATCAGCTGCAGAGTTACTTATAATTACATCTCACCCGAAAGACGGAGCACAAGGAGGTTAAGTGACTTGCTCAGGGTCACACAATGAGTCAGTGGCTGAGGTGGGATTTGAACCGGTGACCTCCTGGTTACAAGCCCTTTTCTTTAACCACTCGACCACACAGCCTCCTGTACAGATCACATGGCATTGCAGAAGTAAGCTTCCAGTGATATTACAAAAGATTACACATCTAGATAGTGTACAAAAACAATTTCTTCACTTACCTTCTTCACAAAACCACTTTGAGAATAAGTAGGCTACCCACTGCAGTCACTTGTCTCTTCTAAGTATTGCTAAGTACAGTGCCTATAGAAAGTCTACACCCCCTTTCAAAATGTTGACCTTTTGTTGCCTTATAACCTGGAATTAAAATGCATTAAAATAGTTTTTTTTTTCATTGATCTACACATCCTACCCCACAACTTCCAAATGAAAAAGATATTCTAGAAATTTGTAGAAAATTAATAAAAAACAAAAACTGAAATAGTTTGGTTGGATAAGTGTCCACCCCCCTTGTAATAGCAATCCTAAATTAGATCAGGTGTAACCAATCGCCTTCAAAATCACACACCAAGTTAAGTGGCCTCCACCTGTGTTAAATTGTAGTGATTCACATGATTTCAGGATAAATTCAGCAGTTCCTGTAGGTTCCTTCTGCTGTGTAGTGCATTTCAATGCAAAGACTCAACTATGAGCACCAAGGAGCTTTCAAAAGAACTCCGGGACAAAGTTGTTGAAAGGCACAGATCAGGGGATGGGTATAAAAAATATAAAAGGCCTTGAATATCCCTTGGAGCACGGTTAAGATGATAATTAAGAAGTGAAAGGTGTATGGCACCACCAAGACCCTGCCTAGATCAGGCCGTCCCTCCAAACTGGATGACCGAGCAAGAAGGAGACATCAGAGAGGCTACCAAGGGGTCAATGGCAACTTTGCAAGAGCTACAGGCTTTTATGGCCAAGACTGGTCAAAGTGTGCATGTGACAACAATATCCCAAGCACTCCACAAATCTGGCCTGTATTTTACTCAAGAAAGCCCACCTTGAATCCCGCTTGAAGTATGCAAAAAAACATTCAGGAGATTCTGTAGCCATGTGGCAAAAAGTTTTCTGGTCTGACAAAATTAAAATGGAACTTTTTAGCCTAAATTCAAAGCGTTATGTTTGGCACAAACCCAACACAGCGCATCACCCAAAGAACACCATCCCTACTGTGAAGCACGGTGGTGGCAGCATCATGTTATGGGGATGTTTCTCATCGGCAGGGACTGGGGCACTTGTCAGGATGGACGGGAAAATGAATGGAGGAAAACCTGCTGCCCTCTGCAAGAAAGCTGAAACTGGGATGGAAGTTCACCTTTCAGCATGACAACGACCCAAAGCACACAGCCAAATCTGCACTGGAGTGGCTGAGTGGCCCAGTCCGAGCCCCGACCTAAATCCAATCAAAAATTTGTGGCATGACTTGAAGATTGCTGTCCATCAATGCTCCCCAAGGAACTTGACAGAGCTTAAACAGTTTTGTAAAGAAGAATGGTCAAATATTGCCAAATCTAGGTGTGCAAAGTTGGTAGAGACCTATCCCAACAGACTCACAGCTGTAATTGCTGCCAAAGGTGCTTCAACCAAGTATTAACTCAGGGGGGTGGAGACTTATCCAATTATGATCTTTCAGTTTTGTATTTTTAATATATAATGTTTTTTTCAATAAAAACTTTTTTCCCCTTAACAGTGGAGTATGCTGTGTAGATAAGTGGAAAAAATCATCATTTAAATGCATGAAACTCTGAGGCACTGACACAACAAAATGTGAAAAAAGCTCACGGGGGTGTAGACTTCTATAGGCACTGTAACACAGGGAGACATTGAAACTTGTATTGTTGTTTATAATGTCATAATGACGCTGGCGGCAGTTGTAGGTATGAGTATAACTGCGACGGTTCTAGTGTTAACCCTTTGCAGTCCTTTGTCGGACCAGGTCCAATATTTTTTTTTTTTCAGTCCAGTCATCAAAATAACCTAATTCACAGCTCCCTTGTCATATTTTTTCCGGAAAAACCAGAGAATAGCCATATATGGCATTGTCAAGCAGAAGAAAATTAGGGTGGAGCCAACCAATACGCAGTCCCTTCTGCATAAACCAAATACAACCAAGATGGATGCGCCCACATCGTTGACATTTCTCCAGATTGGCAACAGGAGGACATGGTGTCCATCGTCGCCTCTGATTAGGTGGGTGAACAGGATCTGGTGTTCCCGTCTGAAGGCGTGCAGTCAGATAGACCATCCCCTGCGGTTAAGCTCTCCCTGTTAGCAGAACTTCTACTGCTGATCAAGGGGGCCACTGCAAGGTGAGACAAGCAGTCCATCTTTGATGATGAGCCTGCCACCTCTCCCGTGTTCCCCCTAGTGCACCTGGATTTTCTTTTTGAGATCCAGTAGTCCTGGGGCACCCGGCTACAAACCTGCGGTTTCCTGATCTATGGACACCCTATATAGGGTGCATGATGCAGAGAATCTGGGCCTAGCCCAATTTCCGCCGGTGGAGGCTTCAATTGCCACTTTGGTACAGGCTCCTAATTTAGCGCTGCTGTCCAAGGACACAATCTGCCCCAACAAGCAGTGCAGGGTCTCCAAGGTGATCCTCAAGCATGCCTAATCAGCCAGTGCCTTCACCGCACTCCTGGGCAACTATAATAGTATTCTGGTAGCCTACCAGAATACTATTATAGTTGAACCAGCTGAAGAGTGTGAGCAAAACAAGTGCTGTGCACAGGTGGTAAATAATCCAGCTTGTCGCTCACATTCACCACTTCAATGTCAACATCCTCATCCTGGTCTTCATCAATGTCTTGGACATCTAATGATGGGAATATAGTGAATGTCTTCACCATGTTGGCAGCATTGTCAGCCACTATGCCTGACACATTAGCTGCAATGTTATAAGAAGTCACAGTTTCCTCATACTGTCTGTAAATGTTCTCTACAGTATGTGTACCCCTAAATCGGCGACAAGCCAACATGGTGGTCTTTAGTGAGTGGACAACAATGAAGCGGCTCGTGAATCCAATAAATGACCTCATATCTCTGCTAGACCACAGATCTATGGTGAGGTAAATGTTTTGTGCTTGCTGCATTAAATTCTGAATTGACCCCAACTGCTTTCTAGTGCCCAAGCAGGATGGTGGCCTCAAACTGATCCTCGACCTCAGACAGGTCTATCTGTATCTGAGCCAAAGGAGATTCAAAATGTTACCGATGCAACGGCTGTTGCAGTCAATCAGGCCAGGTGACTGTTTTACCATGGTGGACCTCAAAGACGCCTCTTTCCACATCCCCATAAAAATAGCGCACATGAAGTACCATTTGGCCTCTCTAGCTCCCCATGCCTTCTTTAAGTGCATGGAAGCTATCCTGGCCCCATTGAGACGCAGGCCTGGTTCAACAGCAGGGTTTTTCAGCCTGTGTTGAACCGCGACCGCATATTGACAGTGTCCCGTCACTTTCTAAAGGCACTCTCTTGGTGGAAACAGCCTGCCCATCTATGCCTCAATGTGGGCAGTGTCACCAGAAGGGAGGGCGTCACCTCGGATGCGTCCAGCCTTGGCTGGAGCACTGTGTGGAATGGCAGGGGGGCGCAAGGTGTGTGGAAGCCCCCTTAGCAGGGTCTCCACATCAGTGTTTTGAAGCTGCAGGCAGTTTCCCTGGCCTTGCAGGAATGTTTTCAGAGGTTCGAGGGAGACATATGCTTGTCCATACAGACAACACAACAGTGGTGGCTTACATCAACCACCAGGGCGGCCTCAGGTCGCCCAGTCTCCATCGCGTGGGCACACAAGAACCTCCTCTCACTGCGGGCAGTATATCTACCCGGGTGACAAACTGGGCGGTGGACCTACTCTCAAGGTGAGTTCCCAGCACCTCAGAATGGAGACTTCACCCCGAGGTGGTGAGACTTATTTGTGAGAGGTTCGGGAGAGCAGAGATAGATCTCTTTGCCTCTCAGGAATCAACCCACTATCCCCTCTGGTTCTCCATAATAGGAGGTGGGGACACGCTGGCGGTAGATGCCTTGGCACACCAGTGGCCGAGGCAACTGTTATATGCCTTCCCTCCGCTCACCCTGCTCCTGCTGTGTCTGTAGAAAATCAGGCAGGGCCGGGCCAAGGTGCTTCTAGTAGCCCCTTATTGACCTGGAGACTGTGGTTTTCAACCCTGATGCAGCTCCTGAGTGACCAGCCGTGGAGACTGCCCAAGATCCACAACCTGATCAGTCAGGTGGGTGAACCTTATGGCATCACAACCGCTTCAAGCCTGCAGCTCTGGGTCTGGCCCTTGAACGGCTGCATTTGAGCTGTCTGGATCTGTCCAATAGGGTTATTGACACCCTACAAAATGCCAGAGCAGCGTCCACACGTTGCCAGTAAAGGTAAAAGTGGGGCATCTTTCTGACGTGGAGTCTACCTCGTGGGTTCAACCCTACGAATTGTCCCATGGCAGTAATACTGCATTTTTTGCAGGACCTGTTTAAAGGTCTATCTGGCAGCTATTTCAGCTTGCCATGTCAAGATTGACTCGGTCTCCCCAGGAGCTCACTTCCTGGCAGGGCAATTTCTGAAAGGGTCTTCGTGGCTTTGGCCACCTATGAAGGATATTGTTCCTCACTAGAGGCAAAACGTGGTGCTTAATGTACTCATGAAGCCTCCATTTGAGCCCCGGCATTCAGCTGAGCTGAAATATTTATCGCTCAAAGCAGCTTTCTTGCTTGCTATCATTTCCGCAAAGCGGGTGAGTGAGATGCAGGCATTCACCATTGCGAAAGCTTACTTCATATTTACAGAGGCCAGGACAAAGGTTACGCTCCGTACCAATCCTGCCTTTTTGCAGAAGACGATCTCGGCATTTCATGTCAACCAGTCTGTGGAATGGGAGGCTTTCCATCCACCTCCTTTCCGGTCTGACAGGGAGCAACAGCTCCATACGCTCTGCCCAGTGTAGGCCCTGGCATACTACGCTGACAGGACGAAAAGTTGGGAGGCAGTACGATCAATTTTTTATCTGCTATGGGGCTAGATCCGATGGTCAAACCCTGTCTAAGCAGAGGCTGACCAACTGGATATCAGACACAGTTGGGACTGCCTATGAGCTTGCCAACTTGACCCCTCCAGAAAAGCTTACTGTCCATTCTACCAGGAGCATGGCAACTTTGTGGGCTTTATTCCAGGGTGCATCTGTGAAGGACATATGCAGTGCAGCAGAATGGCCTACTCCTCATACCTTTCCAAGAATGCTAATCTACATATCATCTAAACGGTAAGTACTTGGGCTAATTAGCCACATTGTTGTTTTTTATAATAGCTTTTTTGTGTTAAGAAAATCTGCAGTGTTTTTTTTTCCTGCTGTGTCATGTCTGTGTGTGCGTGCATGCGTGCTTCCTGGGCAGTGCTAACTTTTATGACTGTAGACAAGAGTAACTACTGTGCCAACATCACATTTAAAAAAATAAAAATAAAATAAAAATCTTATAGTTAGTTTCACATATACGTTTTTATTTTAGATTTGTTTTTCCATTTTTTAAAACTTGTTTCTCCTCAGGAGATAAGGCAAAACTAAATAGGTCTATCGCATGTGATGCCAAAAGTTAGGTGTCTGTGTATTAGCTCATGTTTGTTTACTTGTTCTAGGCGATTCATTATTTATCTGTAGTCATTATTATTATTTAGCTATGCATTTATTATTATTTTTTAACATAAAAATGTTTTATTTGATGTGTAAAAGAATGAGGAATAATTATTTTGTTGTTTTTTATTATTAGTTAAGTTTTTATTTTTACTTTGTGTATGTAGCCTATGTAAAGAACAAATACATTATTTAGCTGTAGTCATTTATTATTATTATTATTATTATTATTATTATTATTATTATTATTATTATTTAGCCATGTATTTTATTATTAGTTTACTGTGTGTGTGTTTTTCATCTTTGTTTTTCATCTTTCTGTAGTGACAATTCACTGTAAGTAGTTTACTGATCATTATCTTGTATTAAATGTTATAAAATATAAATTTTCTGCAATAAAATGTTTTAGCCTGATTTTTATTTATTCTAGTTTTGAAAATAAATAAATGCAGTTATTTTTTGTCTCCTTCCCTCCCAAATAAAATGAAACTTGATAACTTTTGTGTTGTTTCTTTATTTTTATACTAAAATATAATTGCATCTCAAACATTTGTGTTTGATCCCCTCCCTTCTCCCCAGATCCCTCTTTCTTCCCCTTCTACCCCCTCCCTTCCTCTCAGAGTTGCTCTCCCCCTCCCCCCTGTCTTCCCTGTCACACAGAGTTGCACCCCCTGTCTCTCTCCTCTCACACTGTGCTGATCTTCTCCTGTCTCCTCATCTCTGCAGGCTATTTCAATGTGATCTCACAGCTGGATGTTGTGAGGATCTCGCCTCTGCTCTCTGTACAAACCACTCAAACCTGACAGAGCTGGATCTGAGCTGCAATGACCAGCTGAGGGATTCAGGAGTGAGACTGCTGTGTGCTGCACTGAGAGATCCAAACTGTAAATTACAGACTCTGAGGTAAGTAAACACTCTGGGTGTTTGTGTGAATATTATATCACTGACACAGACACATCACATCTCCACTAACTCTTCCTTTGTTTCATCAGTTTAATATAAAAGCTTTTTTAGTTTTTTTTGTAATAACACTTCACTAAGACCTGGGGCCGTATTCTTGAAGGTCTTAGAATAAATAGTTATTTTATTGGGTAAATCTTAAGTGCTATTCTCCACATTTTCTTAGTCTTTTTCAATTTCTTCTTAATAACTTATTTAATGTAATCTTAAGATGAAAAAAGTTCTTGAAGTCTAGTGATAAGGCAAAGTTAACTGGTAAATACTGTTTTAAAAAATATATTTCTTGTGAATTTCAAGCAATATTAATTAAGGCTGTGTTCAAAGGTTCGTTTGCTAGCCAGGAATTCAAAGGTAGTTTTAAACCTTTGAAGGTTCGTCAAGTTACAGTCATGCACTGTATGATTTCTGTTAACAGAAAAAGTTTGACTGTGTGAATACAATAAAGCACGTTAAATGTCACTCACATGCAAAATCTGAGCTTTTGATTTGTAATGCATATTACATAAACAAAAGTTGTTGTATTAAAATCCACTACCAAATCGTTTTATGTAGCAACTCTATTTAGCGCCGCTGCCATGTGGAGCAGGGTATAGTATGCCAAAGCACCTATAGCAGTTGTAGTGCTTCAGTAAAATATGTACGGAATATCTAGTGTACAAGAGAGTGTAAGAAAGTGCAATGGTAGAATATGTTTGAAATATACAAAATATACGCTAAATGCCCAGGCGACCAAAAAAAAGTTGAATACAAACTGTGTAAGCGACTGTTGATGTATCATGGAAGCACAACCAATTTCTGGGGTCACTTGACAAGCATAAGTTCATATTATTAGTGTTTCGTGGCTCCCTTTAATCTCTCTCCCCTCTCTGTGTCACCTCCTCTCTGTCTCCCCCTTCTTCTCTCTGTCTCCCTTCTATCTCTGTCTCCCCCTCCTCTCTCTGCCCCCTCTGTCTCATCATCTCCCTCTGCTCTCTGTCTCCCCTCCTTTCTCTCCTCCTGTCTCATCTCTCCTACCTCCTTCTCTGTCTCCCCTTCTCTTTGTCTCTTTCCTCCACTCTACCCCCTCTCTGTCTCTCCCTCCTCTCTCTGTCTCCCCTCCTCTCTGTCTCCCCTCCTCTTTCTCTCTCCCCCTCTGTCTCATCCCTCCTCCCTCCATCTCTGTCTCCCCCTCTTCTCTGTCTCTCCCCTCCTCTCTCTGACTCCCCTCCTCTCTCTCTGTCTCCTCCCTCCTCTCTCTGCCCCTCCTCCTCTCCCTGTCTCTCCCCTCCTCTCTCTGTCTCTCCCTCCTCTCAAATTTAAATTCAAATGACAATACTGTTGGCTCAGACTGCAGCCCTGTCTCATTCCATGACCCTGTGTGAAGAACTCTGTTATTTTGTTACCAATTTTCACACCGCTGTTATTTTCTGAACACATTGACTTTATTATTTCATATCCTTTACCCCCGACATCACTTTGGAGAATTTTATAAAATGGTCTGCTGTGCCAAATTGAATCAAATGCTTTTTTTGTTTGGTTGAAGTGTTTGTTTATTAGGGTTTGCCAGAGGCCTGGTGCTTTGGTAGGAAGCCAATCTGACTCTTACTCAGGATACTGTGCTCGGTAAGGAAGGTCATTCGGGCATTAATGACACTACAGAACATCTTCCCCAGATTACTAATCACACAGATGCCTTGGTAGTTATTAGGGTCAAATAGGGTCACTTTTATAGATAGGGGTTAGGAGTCCTTGGTTCCAGATGTCAGGGAAGCACCCAGCGTTCAGGAGGAGGTTGAACAGTCTGAGCAGGGACTCCTGCAGCTTGGGGCTGCTGTGTTTCAGCATCTCAGTGCTGATGCTGTCTTACCCACAGGCTCTCCGGGCTTGAGGGCCTGCTGTTTCTTCTTTAGCTCCTGCATATTGATTGGGGGTGTCTAGGGGGTTCTGGGTGGCTTCAATACATTATTCTAATCTTTTTAGTTTTTTACCTGAATAAAATGATGTTCTGTTGAATGATTTTTCTCTGGTGTTTCACTATAGAGGTTTCCAAAGTAGTTTTTCCAGATATGTCCATTTTCAATTGCCAATTCTTGAGTTTTTGTTTAATTTATATTATTCTATGTTTCCCAAAAGTGGTTTTGGTTGATAGATTCCTCAATTTCTGTGAGCTTCTTAATGTTCTTTTTTCTTTTTTAGAGTGTGTTTGTAGTATTTTAATGTCTCACAGTACCTGAGGCATATGTCTGAGTTGTTTGTATGGTGTTGTTTCTGGTTTGAGAACTGTCTTAGTTTTCTCCTCACAGTTTTACATTCATCATCAAACTGGGTTTATGTTTTTGGTTGTTTTATAAGTTTACTATTTTTATGTTTGTTTTTGTAGCTATTTTTTCAAACATTTTTTTAGGTTTTGCTGCCAGATTTACTCAGTTTCCATCAGGTTGATATTGTTTGTTTTGGAAAGTGTTTGTATGTGTGTGACAGGGTGCCCTCCCCTTGTGCATATTATTTATGTATATATGTATTTCATTTGTATTGTATTATTTGTGTTTATGTACGGACAGACGAAAGCCATCCGATGTTATTATTTATTATTTGAGACCGACGAAAAGCCGGTCTTATAAAAGCCCGTGGGAATCTAGTTGGAGCCTTAATAAGTTGGAGGCTTCCCCGGGCAGTGAAGTGCAGACATCCCCAGGCGGTGCGGGACAGGCAACCCCAGGCGGTGAGGGACAGGGCAAGAGCAGTCCCTCCGTGAGGCAACGCAGCAGCGGTCCCTCAAAAGGCGATGGCATGTGTGGACCCTCGGGAGGTGATGGCAGGAGGGGAGCCCCCGGCCAATAAGGCGGCCATGGGAGTTCTACTTCTCCTCCTGGTGATGGAGATGGGAGCAACATGCAGTCTCCCTTTAGTGGTGGAGGTGGAAGCAGCAGGTAGTCCTCCCAGGGTGCCCTGAGGAGAGTTAAGTGGAAAGTTAAGTGGAAAGTAAGGACAAATGGTACCAGCCAGCGAACAAGGTAATCAAAACTGTTTAGTTTTGTGTGTTTCGTTTGGCCAATGTGCCCTTTCTTTTATGTGTTTTGTTTGTTTAAATCTTTTGTTTTATATTTAATAAATATACGGCTGTGGATGTTTCAGCCCCACACCTTCTTGTTTGTCTGCTGCTTCCTGAACCTGACGTCACCGTCCACGCCACTCAAAGCTATCCTTTCACAAGATGTTTTATTTCATCAATGTCAATTGTGTTCTTGTATTCCTCGGTGGTGTATGAGTGATGAAGCTTGTACATAGGAGTGCACCGATAAAGATTTTCTTGGCCGATACCGATAGCCGATGGTTATCTACCCATATCGTCCGATACCGATAGGATATCGATAATAATAGATAGTGCAGGTAAGCTATTCTAAACTACTAGAACAAGACATAGGGCCTATATTTAAACTGTTTCATAATTGTAAATGTTAAACAATTAACAGATATCGTTTTCTTGTTGTATTTATGACACAAACAAACAGGTATTGTTCACTTGTTGCATTTACTTCAGAAAATTATTACAAAGAATAGTGTAGTATTGTACTGTGTGCTTGTCAGCAATTTATACATTTGTTTTACAACATAGTCACACAAAAATAACATTTTGCATTTGTACTAGTAAAAACACTTCTGTAGAAAAAAATATATTTTAACTTTTATAGCCACTTGCTGTCAAACATTGCAGATTATAACTTCTACCTATTAGGGGTGAGTCTGAATATTTGAGTAGTCGAGTATTCTAAATAAAATTACTACTCGAATACTTTGATCAAGTTTCGAATACTTGTTAATTTCTAAGACAAATGGAAAAATGCACAAACTTGGCACAGTATTTTTGAGAGAAGAGGAAGATAAAAGTGATCAGCCAATACAATTGTCACCTGATTGATAATTGACAGGGATGCTGGTGCCCTTCATTACCTAGCTCTGCTATTGGCTAAGGGAGTACATGAGCAATGTTAAAAATAACATCATTGTATTCGTATTTCTTACTTCTAGTTTAAATAATGTTTTACTTTGAATACATTAGATGCCTTAGATGTTTCTTCTCAGTTACTGCTGATGTATTTATCTATGCATCCCTATGTGTGGTTGCTCCTAATACGTTCCAAGGACCTGTCACTGTTGAGTAATTAGAGGTTGAGTATTCGGGTATTCTAAATTGTATTCTTGGTATATTCAAATATCTTATTATTCGAAATTCCCACCCCTACTACCTATACTGTACAATAGAAAAGAAAAATGTAGCCTAATCAATGTCAACTACAACACATTTTGTTAAATTCTTATTTTAAGCACACACTGCTTAAAAATGTAGCACAATTTAATAAAACAAATTACTGTCATAAAAATATTACATTTCCGGTTACAAAATTCAGTCACACTTGAATTTGTTACTTAATAAAAGACTGTACAATAATCAATTTCTGCTTCAAAATGCTGCCGAATACACCGGCAAAAGTCATTTTGAAGTACATTGTGTATTAATAAGAATAACTTAAACCATCAATGTAATTTAGGATTCAAACAATAAAAAGCATCACAATAATATTCTACTCACGGTTCATCGTTGGATTTAATGTAGTGTATGAGTGAAAATGTTATGTTTATTTATCAGTTCGGATTTGGAGGACTGCACCTTTAAGTTCCATTTTGGACTACTGTGTTTGCTGGAGAGAGACCGGTGAACTGACAATAAAGTTAGAAAAAAACAGATGTGACAAAAAGAGACACACAGGAAAAGCGAGAGAGAGAAGCAGCAGTAAGATATACTCCTTACTTATACTTTTGTTTTGTGTAAACTACGCTGTGTTCCGATTGAGAAAATAAATAAAATCTCCATTATTGGAACCCTTGCATCATCCTGAATACAATGAAACTTTACAGCAACATCAAGTCTGTTCTGAAGCGTATTGTTGTTTTCAGGTATTTAAAACACTGCTCTTTTGAGACATATTTACCGGAGGTTGATCGCACATTATACTGCAAGGAAAATGACTCTCTCAGTGTTCTTGCATCATTAGTAAGCACGCCTGACCAAACATTCAGTTCTGTGCTGGAAGAATATAAATATCAGCGTACATTTTCGGCTAAAATAACAAAAACTGCTGATAGCCGATTGTGGTTTTTTTCCTTATATCGGTGCCATAGCGATAGGATACCAATTATCGGTGCACCCCTACTTGTACAGCATACAGGGCTGTGTCTGTGTGCTGTTGGGTTGCTCTGTTCTTCTTATAAACACAGTGACTTGGGGGCTCCCGAGTGGCACATCCAGTAAAAGCGCTCCGCATAGAGGGCATAAGAACATAAGAACATAAGAAAGTTTACAAACGAGAGGAGGCCATTCAGCCCATCTTGCTGGTTTGGTTGTTAGTAGCTTATTGATCCCAGAATCTCATCAAGCAGCTTCTTGAAGGATCCCAGGGTGTCAGCTTCAACAACATTACTGGGGAGTTGGTTCCAGACCCTCACAATTCTTTGTGTAAAAAAGTGCCTCCTATTTTCTGTTCTGAATGTCCCTTTATATAATCTCCATTTGTGACCCCTGGTCCTTGTTTCTTTTTTCAGGTCAAAGAAGTCCCCTGGGTTGACATTGTCTATACCTTTTAGGATTTTGAATGTTTGAATCAGATCGCCGCGTAGTCTTCTTTGTTCAAGACTGAATAGATTCAATTCTTTTAGCCTGTCTGCATACGACATGCCTTTTAAACCCCATAGCCTGGAGATCACTAGTTCGAGTCCAGGCTATTCCACTGTCGGCCGTGGTCGGGAGTTCCCAAGAGGCGCCGCACAATTGGCAGAGCACTGCCCAGGTAGGGAGGGATTAGGTCGGCAGGGGAACCCTCTGTTCACCGTGCACCAGCGACCCCTATGGCTGATAGGGTGCCTGTGGGTCTGCTGTGGAGCCATACAGGCCTGTGTTGTTCTCCGGCACTATAGGTCTGATGGCTTCGCTGTGGATCTGCAGTGCGAAAAAAGACGGCTTGGCAGGACACGTTTCGGAGGACGAGTGTGTCTGCCGCCATTCCCCGAGTTGCCAGGGGTTGCAGCAGGTGAACCAGGATTAATAAAACACAATTGGCAATTCCAAATTGGGATAAAAAGCACTGGAGACGACTACATTTTATATTAAAATTTAAAAACATTAAATACAGTGACTTGGTTGTGGTCTGACAGTGAATGTGTTCTTTCTCTGCGCCTTTGTCTCTCTCCTTCACTGTCTCCCCCTCCACTCTGTCTCCCGCCTCCTCACTCTCTCCTGCCTCCTCTCTCTGTCTCCCTCTCCTTTCTCTCTGTCTGCCCCTGCTCTCTGTCTCCTTCTCTCTCTCTCCCCTCCTCTCTCTGTGTTTCTCTCCCCCTCCTCTCTGTCCAACCATCCTATCTCTCTGTCCTCTTCTCTCTCCCACCTTTATCTATCTTCCCCTCTTCTCTCCCACCCCTTCTCTCCTCCCACCTCTCTCTCTGCCCCCTTCTCTCTCTGTATCCCCCTCCTCTCTGTCTGTCTCCCCTTCCTCTGTCTCCTCCCTCTCCTTCTCTCTCTGTCTCTCATTGAACTCTTTGTCTCTAACTGCTATCTCTGTAACTGTTACATTATGTGTACATTTTCTCATCAGATATTCTCCAGTGTTTATAAGGAAGGCCAGTATTCCCCAGATTACTGCTCACACAGATGCCTCGTTAGTTATTGGGGCCTAACTTGTCTCCACTTTTATAGATAGGGGCTATGAGTCCTTGGTTCCAGATCTCAGGGAAACACCCAGTCCTCAGTACTAAGTTGAAGAGTTTGAGCAGGGCCTCCTCAGGCCCATAGCTACTGTGTTTCAGCATCTCATTGCTGATGCTGTCCAGCCCAGAGGCTTTCCTGGGCTTGAGCACCTGGATTTTGTCTCTTAGCTCCTCTGTTGTGATTGGAGTGTCTAATGGGTTTTGAATATTTTTAATGGTTGTTTTTGGCTCATTTAGTTATTTAAGTATTGTAGTTTTTCTGAATTTTAGATACATTTTTACAATTTTTTGGTAAAGTTTTTCAAAAGCAAATTCTCTAAATACTGCAGTTTTGGGTTGCCAATTCTTTATCATGTTTTTGGGTGTTTAGATTTTTTAATAATTTGAAAAAGGAGTTCCCTTTCAAGTATGAAATGTTTTATTCATTAACTATATCACTGTATAGCCGATATACCTGAGTCGTATGTCAAAGCTGCTTATATGAGCCCTCTCTGCACAGACAAGAAGACCCTGCCCCGGAGGCCTTGGCGTCAAGTTCTCTTCAGTCTTGTCTGAGAAAAAGCTGTGCATGATTATCACGGTTACTTGTGCGATAAGTCAAATAAATTTCCTTTAGGAAATATTCCACACTTTTAGTGTTTTTCATACTTTCATGTGTTTTCTGCATCTTTTGGCCCTCGGTCCTGGTTCTTCCCCCCGCAGCCTTGTACACTGCTGTAAGCCGACGGCTCTCCCCGCCCCTTCCCCGGGATCCAGCTCCCCCCTCTGCTGTACGCTCCTCACTGCTCTGCTCCCCCTGGAGCCTTTTCTTCTTTCCTTCTTAGAAAGAACAGTGGGTTCCCTTTCAAGTACGAATGTAACCATTACCGTATGGGTATTTACCTCCTAAAGACCCAAAACCTGAAATAGATATACCAAAGCTGCTCGCAGAGCCTGTGACACAGTCATGGCCTGCCCCCAAGGGCATAAAAGGACTGCAGATCTCAGCACCATTTTTCCTTTCAAGACTGACCTGACCGGAGATCCTTGTTCAGATAAGTACTTTTTACTTCTATCTGCTGTATACTTGGCATTTATTGTGTTTTTATACAAATTATATGTGATGTTAATATAATCGCTGTAATAGTTTTTACTAATTACATGTATGTTGTGCACTACAGCCTGTTGCTTGTTACATCCCACTGTGGCCTTGTGCCCCACGTGAAGCCAGCGGCTAGAGTGAGACAGGCAAGGCCATGCCTACTGAGGACAAGCATGGCAGGTGGTCTTTCTAGCTGGGGCCAGAGTACGTGAAGGAGGCACTAGCTAATTGCAGCTTCTGCGAGTTTTGTGCACCTTTCTCCAAGTGCACGCTTGAGAAGCAGCTATCCCTAGCTCTGCGTCCCTTACTCCTGCTCAGTGCTCTTGCAGCGGTGGCTGCATCCTCACCTCATGGCTCAGTACCAAAGGAAGAGCAAACGACGCACCCGGGAAAGTAGCCCAGGCAGAAGGCTGGCCTCACGGTCTTACTCATCCTCCTCTGCATCTCCTCCACCAAGGAAGGAGAGTCGCCATTCCAAGCGATCGGCAGACTCAGAGCAGCTGGAAAAGCTCTGGGCAGCTGTTTCCCACCAAGGAACTGTTCTTACAGAATTAATGTGGGAATGGTCAGCGCCGCCCGCCCCATCTGTCCCATTGGGGCCCCATGGGGCAATAAGTACAGATTGGCCATAAGAGGTGTAACAGTGCAGGGAGGGGGCTAAAATCCTCCCTGCCAAAATATGTGCAAATGCATGCTGATTTAATTGTTAATTGTTTAATTATCACCTGCACTGCTAGGAGCTAGGTGTTTATTTTGTTTTAGTTTATTTTGAAAATTAAAAACAGCGTGTCAGCGCTTCAAACCTATTGTCAAACCTATTGTCCATTGCTGCCTCTGAGGAGGTGGGCGAACAGGAGCTGGCATTTCCATCTGAGGACGTGTAGTCTGACAGCGCATCCCCTGCAGTTAAGCTCTCCCTGTCAGCAGGACTTCTGCCGCTGATCAAGCGGGCCTACAGAAGGATCACCCAGCAACAGCTCCTGCTGTTTCCCCGTCAATGGACACCCTATATAAGGTGTATAATGCGGAGGAGCTGGGCCTGGCCCATTTTCTGCAGGTGGAGGTTTCTATTGCTGCCTTGGACCAGGTGCCTAATTTAGCGCTCCTGTCCAAGGATGATACCTGCTCCAAAAAGCAGTGCCGGGTCTCTGAGGTGATCCTCAAGCACGCCTATTTAGCGACTGCATTCTCCGCAACGTTGGGCAATTATAATAGCATTACATCAGAGCATACGTTTGGTCCCGCGGTGGATGAGATGCTGCAGCGCTCTCGCCGCACACGGGAATCCACTAATGAGCTGGTCCGACTATTTCCCAAGTAACCCACCTCTAGTGCGTAGCGGCCTAGGTCCCAGCAGCCTCAAAGACCAGCACAGCCGAGTGCGCCCGCTGCCAGAAGTGATGTTTGGAATCGGCCTGTGGCTGCCAAGCCACAAGCCACGCAACAGCCCTAGGAGTTTGCTGCCAGAGGCCCAGGGCCCCTTTTCAGAGAGCCATCTGGAGTATTGGCACCACAGACAACAAAACAGTGGTGGCTTACATCAACCACCAGGGCGGCCTCAGGTCACCCAGTCTCCATGGTGTGGGCACACGAGAACCTCCTCTCACTGCGATCAGTACATCTGCCCAGCGTAACAAACTGGACGGCAGACCTCCTCTCAAGGAGAGTTACCAGCGCCCCAGAGTGGAGACTTCACCCCAAGGTGGTGAGCCTCATTTGGGAGAGATTTGGGAGAGCAGAGATAGATCTCTTTGCCTCCCAAGAATCAACCCACTATCCCCTCTGGTTCTCCATAATAGGAGGTGGGGACACGCTGGTGGTAGATGCCTTGGCACACCAGTAGCCGAGGCAACTGTTATATGCCTTCCCTCCGCTCACCCTGCTCCTGCTGTGTCTGGAAAAAATCAGACAGGACCGGGCCAAGGTGCTTCTAGAAGCCCCTTATTGACCTGGAGACTCTGGTTTTCAACCCTGATGCAGCTCCTGAGTGACCAGACGTGGAGACTGCCCAAGATCCACAACCTGCTCAGTCAGCCATGGGGGACCTTATGGCATCACAACCCCTTAGAGCCTGCAGCTCTGGGTCTGGCCCTTGAACGGCTGCATTTGAGCCGCCTGGGTCTGTCCAATAGGGTTATTGACACTTAGTTATTATTTATTATTATTATTTATTTATTAGCAGACGCCCTTATCCAGGGTGACTTACAGTTGTAAACAAAAAATACATTTAAAGAATCACAGTACAAGTATTAATACAGTTAAGAGCAAGATAAAATACAATGACTTCAGTTCTAGTAAGTTCAAGTGTATTACAAAATATGAATCAATATCGCAGCAGATAACAGTGTCAGTGATAGTTACATCAGGATACGATTAAATGCTAAATACTACAGATTGAATAACACTTGTGGCAGATTACAGTACAGTACTCTGTAAAGTACAGAATTAAATGCAGTAAAATAGGGAGCAGATAAGTGCAAGTAACCATATATACGTAGATAACGTCTACACAGAGATCCCTCAGTTTAGGGCCTTGTACACATACGATACAATGGCCTGTGGTACAATAAGACCCAACATGAATGGATTTCCACATCAATTGGTAGCCAACAAACAGGCATGGCAAGACCAGCACTCTGCTCAGTGAGGAACTGCTGGCTGTTAAATACACTGACAAAAAAGACATGTACCTCCTCACCACCATCCACGATGAGGCTACTGTAGCAGTTCCTGTGCGAGGTAGGGACACACACACACACAAACAAGCCAAAGTGTATCCTGGACTACAATAAATACATGGGAGGCATGGATAGGCCAGACCAGGTGCTGGAGCTGTACAATGCTGCAAGGAAGACCATGGCATGGTATAAGAAACTTGCCATGTACAAGGGTCGAGATTTATTTGCACAATGCCTATGTAGTGCACCTAAGAATGGCACCAGAGAAACATTTCTGGAATTTCACACCTCTGTGATCTCCAGCCTTGTGTTTGGTACACAAGAATTACCAGAGATGGAAAGATCAGAAACAGTGGCAAGGCTTAGCAAACAGCATTTTATTTTAACGCTGCCACAGTCCAGGAGAAAAGCCAAGCCACAAAAAAGTGCTGTGTAAGTTCCCGCAAGGGCATACGGAGGGATACACGGTACTACTGTCCATGCTGTCCCTCTCAGCCACTGTAAATGAGTACTAAAAGAAACAAAATAACCCCCAGAACAAACCACCATGACACATGCTGTAACAGTCCCTGAGGTAACGTAACCAAAGGAAGTAAAAATCACTTGTTTTTATGTCATGCGGCAACATTACCTCGGGGCTTCAGAAGGATTATGAGTAACACACCATTGAAGGGTGATGCTATGTTACCCATTTCTAAAATTCTTCTTTTGTGCAGATTCAAACAATGTATACTTATGCCAGGCTATCTCATTCTTTGGTGATGTACTGGGCACATGAAATTGGGGTGGGTGTAGACCATGGGCTGCAGAATACGAAGTGGAGAAGTCAAAGTGGCCTGCAGTCTAGAACATGTAAAACCCCTAAAACCAATGAAAAGATGCACACACAGACATAGGCACATCCAGAAGCTTAAACGTTTATAAAATCATTAGTATTTTAGGGACTAAATATGATGTATGTAAAATAATCTTTATGAAAAAGCATTTTGTTTATAATAATCAGTATTTTGTGGTCACAGGACCAAGAATCCACAAAAACCTTGGCACCAATGAAAACTTCAGAGTGTGACAAAACACACATATAGTTTGCCGGGGGTATCTGAAAGAGAACATGGTAATTTTGGTGTAAAACAGCTGACTCCCAAAATCACAAAATTCTTGTAGCACAGAGCGTCACAAGGGCCTCAGCAGAGAAGGGGTTAAATATGGTTTCTTTTCTTCAGCAAACAAAATGACTTTTCTTTTAAAAGCTGTATCATAAAATGTGTGAAGTTCACTGTGCAGCCATTTTAATATACCTGTACTGTATCAAGAGTATTTATTATTATTATTATTATTATTATTATTATTATTATTATTATTATTATTATTATTATTATTATTATTATTCATTTAGCAGACGCTTTCTATCCAAAGCGACTTACAGAGACTAGGGGGTGAACTATGCATCAACAACTGCTGCTGCAGTGTCACTTACAATAGGACCTCAGTTTTTCACTGTGACAGCGTGTGAGGCAACAGCGTGGGAGAAGTACTACTGGACAAGTACAACACAGTTAGAAGCAGTAAGGAGAAATTACATCTTTAAATTACATCTTGAATTGCTTTAATCAGAAAACACTGCAGCTTAAAGTCTAACAGCTGTGTGTCTTTTTTTGATAATGAGCTAAAACTCAGAGCAGCTGATTCAAACTCGCCGCCGTTCTGAGACACGGGAGAGGGGCGGAGCCTGAAGCACAGAAAACAAACAAAAGCCAGCCAGTGTTCACTGCGACAGAGTGTGAGGCGACAGCATGGGAGAAGTACTAGTGACAAGTACAACACAGTTAGAAGCAGGTTTGAAAGCAGGTTGACAGCTGCAGAAGCTAAACTAAAACATGGTCTTCAAGCCAGTAATCTGTGACAACTGCATGATGTGGGAAATCCGAGAAAACCCAACAGAGCTCAACCAAGTGTGTGTAAAGTGCCACACGATCCAGGACTTGCTTAAACGAGTAAGTGTGCTAGAAATGGAGCTGCAGGAAATGAGACAGCAACAGGAGCTTGAGGAGCTGACACAACCACAATTCATGGAAGTCTGCACCCCTAGCAGACTGAAAGCCACCAGGGAGATGGAAGAGAGTCGAAACAGCCGGGTTCAGATAGGCAGAAGCAGGGAAAAAAAGAAACTTCATCAAATACAACCACCAGAAATCCAAACATCCAACAAATTTGAGCCACTTCAGCATTTAGATGATCAAAACCAACATCAAGAGAATGAAAGGAACAACATCCAGAACCCTATAAACAGTGCTGGCCAGGCAGCAAAAAGAAGGGAGGTCATGATTGTTGGGGATTCCATATTGAGAAACACAGCAAGTTCAGTTCGCAGTTTGGAACCTCTCACTACAACAGTGTGCTGCCTTCCAGGAGCCTCTGTCAAGCACATCACTGAGAACGTGGACAGGCTCCTAGAACGAACAGGAGACGACCCGGTAGTAGTCGTCCACATCGGTACAAACAACATTGCAAGAGACAGGCCAAGATCCCTGCAAAACAAATTCAGAGAGCTAGGAAGGAAATTAAAAGACAAGGCCAACACTGATAATTTTTGGGATACTGCCGGCACCTTGCAAAGGACCATATGGACAGCTGGAAATACAAAATCAAAATGCATGGCTGAAATCGTGGTGCACACAGGAATGCTTCATCTTTCTTGAACTTTGAAGCACATTCTACAACAAGGACTATCTATATAGGTGGGACGGACTGCACTTAAACAAAAAGGAATCAATCTACCCGGAGAAAGGATCCTTGAGGAGGTTCAGAAGCATTTAAACTAGAAAGGAAGGGGGGAGAAAACAAAAAAACAGAAGGGAGACCACATCAAAACAAGGGCAACAACTCAGGTAAGACGGCCATTAAATGTATTTATCTTAGTGCTAGAAGTTGACACTGGTTGTACCGACAGACTGGAAAATTGCAAATGTAATACCGTTCCACAAAAAGGGAGACAAAACCGAATCAGGTAACTACAGACCAATAAGCCTGACGTCTATTATATGGAAACTATAATAAGATCCAAAATGGAAAATTACTTGGAAAATTACTCTAGAAAGAGTACAAAGAAGAGCGACCAGAATTATCCCGGGTTTAAAAGGCATGTCGTATGCAGACAGGCTAAAAGAATTGAATCTATTCAGTCTTGAACAAAGAAGACTACGCGGTGATCTGATTCAAACATTCAAAATCCTAAAAGGTAAAGACAATGTCGACCCAGGGGACTTTTTTGACCTGAAAAAAGAAACAAGGACCAGGGGTCACAATGGAGATTAAATAAAGGGGCATTCAAAACAGAAAATAGGAGGCACTTTTTTACACAGAGAATTGTGAGGGTCTGGAACCAACTCCCCAGTAATGTTGTTGAAGCTGACACCCTGGGATCCTTCAAGAAGCTGCTTGATGAGGTTCTGGGATCAATAAGCTACTAACAACCAAACGATCAAGATGGGCTGAATGGCCTCCTCTCGTTTGTAAACTTTCTTATGTTCTTATGTCTCATCCGAGGGACGGAGCACAAGGAGGTAAAGTGACTTGCTCAGGGTCACACACAGTTAGTCAGTGGCTAAGCGGGTATTAGAACCGGGGACCTTTTCTTTAACCACTGGACCCCCAAGTCTCATTACTCTAATTACTGTAGTTGGCATTATTGTGTACAGTAGCTCTCGTTCAACCACACCAGAATAATTGACATGCACACATTTAAATTGTATCCCAGAATCCAAGTCACTCCCCCTAAATTGTAACTTTTATTTCTGTCAAAGTGCAACTTAAATTGAGTAAATATCGTATTTTTATAGTTTTTAATTTTTTTAATTCTCGTAAAATGCCCACTGCAACGGCAATTATATAAAGTAAATTAAATACCAATACCAATATAGTCAAATCTTTATCCTTTATTCTCAACGGGTCTTGAAAACACACCTCTTAATATATGATTTGCATTACACACTCTCACTCCCTCCGCCCCCACAACCTGTTTACCCGGATATGATTTATTCATGTCTCTCGCCCTTTTTTTTGTTAGGACGTGTTGTTGTGGTTGTTTCACCCCATTGTTTATTGTTTATTGCCTACCTGTTATTTTTTTGTCAAAACCTTTCCCTATGACTAAATTAAAATATATATATTTATTTGTTTTATTTATTTACTGAAAAAATGATTTGTCTGTATTTCGTCAGTATTCGTTACAAACATACAGACATATAGCTTTCAGCTTGTTTGTACACTGTACTCGTAATAATCAAGCGCATGCAGAAGAAAAAAAACTCACTCCCGTAGGACCGGCAGTGCATTTTAGAACTCACTACTCAAAGGGTTAAATAACATGGCAAACCAGGTTAACCTGTGGTAAATGCATAGTATAACCATGAAAAAGCATGGAGGGAAAACTGCAAAAATACTGTGCAAATACTCTGGTAAACTTTTATAAGGGTTATATTGCGAGTCATTGTAAAAGAAAGCTGACCCGTGTGTTGTTCTCCTCCAGTGATAAGGTGGCAGTATTTGAATGCCAGGAGCAAGTCTTGATTCCTGCAGTCTTTTGAAATCAAGTCAGTGTTATTTTTAAGTTGCGCTTTGATGGCTGGAATTTAATTTCCATGATTTAAGTAAAAACAGGAAGGAATCTCTGATAACCCATCAGGAGGCGGGTCTCTCTGAAATGGGAAAACGAGAGAACATCAAAACACAGCATGGAAACGTTTTGAGGTGAAATTGTTTCTAATTGAAGAAGAATGCGTGTACAACACTATGAAGGTGATACTGGATCTTTATGGGTTTCTGTAAGTCACATGTCCCTATTTTAAAGTAAATGGTAAGGGCACATTTTCTGAATGTAAAAGTGTTACTGTTCTCCTCCCTTCCCCCTCCCTCTACTCTTCTCTCTCCCACTCTCTCACTCCTCTCCTCCCCTCTCTGATCTCTCCTAATCTTTCCCCCTTCCCTCTTTGTTCCTCTTCTCCCCTTCTACACTCTCCCTTCCTCTGAGTTGTTCTTCCCCTCCCCCTTTCTTCCCTCTCACACTGAGTTGTCCCCCCCTCTCCCCTCTCTCACGCTGTGCTGATCTTCTCCTCCTTATCTCCTAATCTCTGCAGGCTGGGTATATGTTGTCTAACAGCTGGATGTTGTGAGGATCTCGCTTCTGCTCTCCGTACAAACCACTCAAACCTGACAGAGCTGAATCTGAACTACAATAAACAGCTGGAAGATTCTGGAGTGAGACTGTTGTGTGCTGCACTGGGGGATCCAAACTGTAAATTACAGGGACTGAGGTAAGTAAACACTCTGGGTGATTGTGTGAATATTATATCACTGAGGCCATTTTCACACTCAAATGCCAGTACAGAGCCATCTCAGCAACATCTCAAAAATGTGTACAACAGATCCCATCACACAGCACAAAATTGCACCATTTATGTAGGTATAATACCGTCATAAACCTTTCACATAGCCAAAGGGATCATGAGCTTTCAAACCTGGTAGTCAACAACTTGTTCTCATGGCAACGGAAACCATTCAACAAAATCACAAAAAATGACCTTGTCTTCGGCCAAAGTGGATTTGGCTGCGTTTTGTTTGCTTTTAATTTTGATTATATTAAACAGTATAACAACATGGTGAGGTTGCAGGAGTGTCAGGCACACTGTAGGTCTCGCATTTTATTGCAAAGACGGCAATACAATATAATTAAAAAAAGAGATTCCCATAGTTCAGGCAACACAGTGAGTGAAAATATCGTGGTATTCGCTTTATATAAAGGAGGAACGCCAACACGTGATGTACTTATTATTTATACCACTGATGTGGCTTCATTTCCAGGAGTTATTTTAATGATAGCTCATGAAAATAAAATATATGTACTGCACCACAAATATATTCCATTCCTAAGCATACTGCATATCATTTAAAAACAACTGATAACTAATAATCACAAAATACCAAATATTTTAAGAGGGGCGTAATCTTTGATCTCTTTTTTTTTACTTAAATGAGGTTATGTTAATAGAAGAATTTTAAAACCCTGTGTCTGAAGAATGCACTTCTCTACACTCACCCCATCTGTCAGAAGGGATAAGCTCCTACTCTGTACTATTGCCTTGGGTAAAAATTAATAGATTACTGTACAGTACCTTCAAATGAGTTCGGGGAGCTACAGTATTGTTACTGATATTTATTTGAAATGTAAGCAAGATACCAATATGTCATGAAACACCATGACATACGGCATTACAATAAAATAGGATAACTCGATAAATCGTCTTCAGTGAAACGTCATCTTAAGTTGTATTACAATAAACACATCAATAGTGTACTTCATAAACTAACTAGTAGAACGACTAATGTGTTAACTATATTAAATATGTATATTCAGTACGTTTTTATTGATGTCAGCATTCATATTATAAACAAAATTTGTCATGAAAAATACAGTATCCGCAGTTGACAGAAATACCACATGCCATGGTTTTCATTTCATGGTTTATACCATATATGTAAGTCAGGGATGTTGCTTGTTAATCCACAGCCACAAACAATATTCATATTAGGCTATTAAATTATTATTATTATTATCTCTCTATCTCCCCCCCTCGCTGTCTCCCCCTCCTCTCTCACTTCCCCACTTACTCCTTCCCTGTCTCTCTCTCCCCTCCTCTCTAACCCCTTTCCTCTCTCTCAACCATTCTTTTTTTTCTCCCATCCTATCTCCCCTCCTCTCATTCCCCACCTCCGCTCTCTATCCCCACCTCCTCTGTCCTCCACTCCTCTCTATCTCTCCCTCCTCCCTCTGCCCCTCCTTTGTCTCCCCCTCCTCTATATCTGCCCTCTATATCACCCTCTCTCCCCCTCCTCTATCACCCCTCCTCTCTATCCCACTCCCTCTTCTATCCCCTCCTCTCTCTTCCTCACTCTTCTCTCTATCCCCCTCCTGTCTACCCTTCCTCTCCCCTCTTCTAGGCTGTGGAAGGCTGGTCTAACAGACGGCTGTGCTGAGGATCTCTGCTACGCTCTCAGTACAAACCACTCCCTGACTGAACTAGACCTGGATGGTAACTCCTTCACAGACAGCTCTGTTCCCAGCCTCACCCGCCTCATACAAACCTGCAGCAGTCTGAAGGAGATCGGGTGAGTATCTGTGTTGCTGTGTGAGAGTGAGAGCTCTTCGCTGAGAGACACTGAAGCTGTGTTACTGTTACCTACAGCAACAGGGACAGGGAAGAGGGAACTATAACTCATCACTCAAAAATGAATAACACTGGTTTATTGTGGCGTGAATCAAAACCACAATCATACGCCTGTATATTAATATCTTGTAGCTGTGACAAAATTATTTAAAAAATGCACAACGGGTCGAGAATATTTTAAAGGGATTCTTTATAAACATTTACATAATATTGAATGATTTATCTGTGTGATAGGGATGAAATCATTGTCACTGCTACAATATATTTAACAGGTGTCTTATTTGGTTTTGATTCACGCTACAATAAACTGGGGTTATTCCCTTGATTTTTCCATTATATTTTCCTCTTGGTTCCTTGTAGGCGCAGGTAACTGATCAGCGCCTCATATTCAACACAAACCCCATTCTGAACCCCAAACTCTGTGAGACCTGTGCTCTGCAAACAACTTCATTCAGGACTTAGTGTGGAGAATGGCCAGTAAAGCATTCTCAGGGCAGGGTGAGTGAGCACACAGGGAGCTCTGCCACTGAAATATCTGCTCAGGGAGACTATCTGCGCAGGGACGGTGAGAGACATGGAGGCAGGGAGGGAGGGAGGGAGGCAAAGAGAAGTAAAGAGACAAGGAGAAAGACAAAGACAGCTAGCTCTCCAGATTGCATTTCAAACTGCAGTCTGATTGAGTGGAAAGGGATTCATGGTGCAGATTCATGGGCTCTGGCTGAAACAAGAGATAGAGGATTGAACTGAAAACCAGGAATGGGAAACTGCTTTGAACCCATTGGAATATCAGGCTGTGACTGAGCGATGTGATTGTAACCCTCTGTGTCACTGTGTGCCTCTCAGACTGTGACTGAGCGATGTGTTTGTAACCCTCTGTGTCACTGTGTGCCTCTCAGACTGTGACTGAGCGATGTGTTTGTAACCCTCTGTGTCTCTCAGGCTGGATGGTAATCGGTTCAGTGAGGAGGGGAAGATGAAACTGATGTCCCAGCAGGAGGAGCTGAAGAGATCGGGTCGTGACGTGACTGTGAAGGTATGACATCATTAGGTGGTGTTCTGATCTCCACACTGGTATCTCTTCTAGTTTGTGTCTGTGAGTCCATCTGTCTGTGCTTGATGGGTTTATAAATCTCTGCTTCTCTCTCCATCTCTCACAGGTGTATCCAGTCCAGTGAAGAGGGGAGGAGGAGCTGGAGTCTCTGGAGGATGATCCCTTCACTAAAGTGTTCCTGAAACTCTAGACATCTCTGTAGAAATCCATATTAGACAAGTTGCAGGGGTGTGCAATTCGCCTGACGCCCGGGACAACAAGATTTGTGTGAGGAACAACAAGTTTTACCATTACCATCAGACAAGTACTTTTTTTCTAATTTTGTCACAACGTTCTGTTGCTAGAAAAACTCATAGATTTCTAGGGAGTCCCACAAGGTCCTGAAAACTCTAAACTCTGGAAGTCACATACAAATGAAAATGTTTAAAAAATGCGTAACTCTAAACCTCAAAGCAAAAATATATACAGATTACACAAATACACATATCCTTTTAATTCACAAACCCTCCGTCACACACAGTAACAAACGTATTTTAATTAATGTAACAACACTATCACATTACCTTCGTCTGCAGTAGGAGCCCAGTAAAGTTTGACCACCAGCTCTGGGAAGAATATTTAACATAATAAAAATTACAAAAACCTTTAAACTATTTTACATGTAACAGTGTAGCAATGTATTTATTTTTTAAAAAGCTACTTAAATCAGGTGGTTGGCAGAAGGTTTGTAAAGATATAGATTGACTTGATTATTTTTAATACAACTATGCGCCATGAGACTGACAGCACAACACCCATTGAGACGCCCACATAACTACATTATTTCTCTTTATCCAAAGATCATAGAGGAAACCAAAACGTATTAAATAAGCATCATCCTCGCTCTTCTGGGTAATGTAGTTCAGAAACCAATCCTTTAACTCTTCCGCTCCGGTGAACATTCGACCTGTTTGAGGTAATAAGTTTTAAAATGTACTCAAATTCATTTTTCTTTAGAAAAGTCTCCATAAATTTAGTGATTTAGTGATCTGCTATCTAAAAACTGTAAAATTGAGTGGTAGCCACAAATCTCAGGAAGTAGGATCAGAATTAATTTTGTAAATACTGTGTCTGCTTTTAATTTTACACCAAATTGTTTGACGGGTTTGTAGTGTGAAGAGGTTCGCCATCAGATAGATCTGTCAACTCATCAACATCTTCTGTAAAAAAAAAATATATGGCTCCCTTGAGAAAGATATGTACAACATATCGAAACGTTGGGCAGCTGGCTCTTGGAGTAAATATATATATACAGTGCCTTGCAAAAGTATTCAGACCCCTGACCAATTCTCTCATATTACTGAATTACAGATGGTACATTGAAATTTCGTTCTGTTTGATATTTTATTTTAAAACACTGAAACTCAAAATCAATTATTGTAAGGTGACATTGGTTTTATGTTTGGAAATATTTTTAAGAAAATATCTTGCTTGCATAAGTATTCAACCCCCACACATTAATATTTGGTAGAGCTACCTTTCACTGCAATAACAGCTTTAAGTCTTTTGGGGTAAGTATGTACCAGCTTTGCACACAGTGTCGGAGTGATTTTGGCCCATTCTTCTTGGCAGATTTGCTCCAGGTTGTTCAGGTTGGTTGGACGACGCCAGGACCTAATTTTCAAATAGTGCCACAGATTCTCAATGGGATTGAGATCAGGACTTTGACTGGGCCACTGTAGGACATTCACCTTTTGTTCTTGAGCCACTCCAATGTTGCTTTGGCCTTGTGCTTGGGATCATTGTCCTGCTGAAAGGTGAATTTCCTCCCAAGCTTCAGTTTTTAGCGGACTGAAGCAGGTTCTCTTGCAGTATTTCCCTGTATTTTGCTCCATCCATTCTTCCTTCAATTTTAACAAGATGCCCAGTCCCTGCTGATGAGAAGCATCCCCACAGCATGATGCTGCCACCACCATACTTCACTGTAGGGATGGTGTGTCTTGAGGCATGGGCAGTGTTAGGTTTGCGCCACACATAGCGCTTTGAGTTTTGGCCAAAAAGCTCTATCTTGGTCTCAGCTGACCACAAAACCTTTTCCCACATCGCAGCTGGGTCACTCTCATGCTTTCTGGCAAACTCCAGACATGCTTTCAGATGGTACGTTTTGAGTAACGGCTTCTTTCTTGCCACCCTCCCATACAGGCCAGTGTTATGCAGAGCTCTTGATATGGTTGACTGGTGCACCATTACTCCACTCCCAGCCACTGAACTCTGTAGCTCCTTCAAAGTGATTGTTGGCCTCTCTGTGGCTTCTCTCACAAGTCTCTTTCTTGTTTGAGCGCTGAGTTTTGAGGGACAGCCTTTTCTTGGCAGTGCCTGGGTGGTGTGATGCAGCTTCCACTTCCTGATTATTGATCCAACTGTGCTCACTGGGATATCCAAACACTTGGATATTATTTTGTACCCTTTCCCTAATCAATGCATTTGTATTACTTTATCTCTAACTTCTGTAGAATGGTCTTTGGTCTTCATTTTCCTTCAGATTCACAGCCTGACCAATGATCCTTCAACAGTGGGGTTTTTATCCAGAAAATGTGACAGCAACTTTAATGGTTCACAGGTGGAGGCCAATGGTAAGGTAATTGTGTCCTCGTTAGGGCAATTTCTTTCATCGGTGTAAACTGGGAGCTTCCACAGCACAGGGGTTGAATACTTATGCAAGCAAGATATTTCAGTTTTTATTTTTCTTAAAAATATTTCCCAACATAAAACCAATGTCACCTTACAATAATTGATTTTGAGTTTCAGTGTTTTAAAATAAAATATCAAACAGAACGAAATTTCAATGTACCATTTGTAATTCAGTAATATGAGAGAATTGGTCAGGGGTCTGAATACTTTTGCAAGGCACTGTATATATATATATATATATATATATATATATATATATATATATATATATATATATACAGCGCCTTGAGAAAAAGTCTTCACACCCTTAAACATTTTTCACATTCTACTGCCTAAAAAATACAAATTCAAAATGCATTAAAGTAAGAGTTTGTTTCACTGATCTACACAACATCATCTACACTTTCAACGTGAAAGAACAATTATAGAAATATTCAAAAAGTAATTAAAAATAAAAAAACAAAAAGTCTTGATTGCATAAGTCTTCACACCCTTTGTCATAGCAAACCCAAATTAGCTCAGGTACAACAAATTACCTTAACAAGGCACATAATAAGTTAAATAGAGCCCACCTGTGTCCAATCACACTAGTTCAACTGATTCAAATACTCCTGGATGAAGAATCAAGCTGTTTCTGTTGTGAATTTTAAGCAAACTGCAAAACATGCCGAACAAGGACCTGCCAAAAGAACTCCAGGATAAAGTTATTGAAAGGTACAGATTGGAGGAAGGCTATAAGAAACTTTCAATGTCTTTGAATATCCCTTGGGGCACTGTCAGGTCCATCATTGTAAAGTGGAAACAGTTTGGCACCACCAAGACACTGTCTCGATCAGGCCGTCCCTCCTAAGTCAGTAGCCGTGGCTTAAGGAAACTGCTGAGGGAGGTCACTGTGAGGTCTAAGATTACTTTAAAAGAACTACAGAGGTCTCTGGCTGAAATTGGGGAAAATGCTGACTGTTCAACAATTTCAAGAGTACTCCACAAACATGGCCTGTATGGGAGGGTGGCAAGAAGGAAGCCACTGCTGAAAAAAAGCCATATGATGTGCCGCATAGCTTTTGCAAAGAACACGTAAGGGACACTGCACGCATGTGGGAGAAGGTTTTGTGGTCTGATGAGACCAAAGTGGAACTTTTTGGTCTCAATGCTAAGCGATATGTGTGGCGTAAACCAAACACGGCACATCACCCTGCTCACACCATCCCTACAGTAAAGCATGGTGGTGGCAACATTATGTTTTGGGGATGCTTTGCAGCAGCAGGGACAGGGAGGCTTGTGAAGATCGAGGGAAAGATGGATGGTGCAGTGTGGAGTAGTGGTTAGGGCTCTGGGCTCTGGACTCTTGACCGGAGGGTCGTGGGTTCAATCCCAGGTGGGGTGACACTGCTGCTGTACCCTTGAGCAAGGTACTTTACCTAGATTGCTCCAGTAAAAACCCAACTGTATAAATGGGTAATTGTATGTAAAAATAATGTGTAAAAAATAATGTAATTGTATGTAAAAACTAATGTGATATCTTGTAACAATTGTAAATAATAATAATAATAATAATGATGCAAAGTACAGGCAGATCCTGGAGGAAAACCTGTTCCAGTCTGCCAGAGAGCTGGGACTGGGGAGAAGATTCACCTTTCAGCAGGACAATGATCCTAAATACAAAGCAAGAGCAATAATGGAGCGGCTCAGCAAGAAGAAAGTGAATGTCCTCGAGTGGCCTAGTCAAAGCCCAGACCTGAATCCTAAAGAAAATCTGTGGCAAGACTTGAAGACTGCAGTCCACAGACGATCCCCAGCCAACTTGAAAGAGCTTGAGCTATTCTGCCAGGAAGAATGAGCAAAAACTGCACCATCCCGCTATGCTAAGTTGATAGACACTTATCCAAAATGACTCATGGCTGTTATTGCTGCAAAAGGGGCTTGCACTATTGACTCAAGGGGTGTGAAGACTTATGCAATCAAGACTTTTTGTTTTTTTATTTTTAATGACTTTTTGAATATTTCTATAATTGTTCTTTCACGTTGAAAGTGTAGATGATGTTGTGTAGATCAGTGAAACAAACTCCTACTTTAATGCATTTTGAATTGTATTTTATAGGCAGTAGAATGTGAAAAATGTTCAAAGGTGTGAAGACTTTTTCAAGGCACTGTGTATATATATATATATATATATTATTATATATTATTATATATTTTGTGTCGGTAAGCATTCTTGGTTATGTAAAGCAATTTAGTATGTGCTTTAAAATCATGGTATATACAGTAATCGAAACCAAAACCTTAAGATACTAAAATGCTTCACCTCATAATAAAAGGTGTGTGAAGTCTGATGTAGTTTGAATCTTTTTAGTCTAAATTATTATTTTGGTTTTGCCATGTGTCATGCACAAAAATGAGATGGGCTCAGTTTTGTCAAGTATGTTTAGACTGAATTATGTTTTCTTTATTTGATTGCATGAAGCAAAAAATACTATTAATCACTAATTGATTGTGTTCATTGTTTAATAAACGCAAAATCATAAAATTGATATTCTATTTGTGTGTGTGTTTTGTGGGACAGTGAGGGGCAAGTAGATTTTTAAGAAGGACAAGTAGATTTTTCTAGAATTATGTCCCTTGGACAAGAAGTTTTTTTTCAAAAAATGCACACCCCTGCACATTATTATTATTATTTATTTCTTAGCAGACACCCTTATCCAGGGCGACTTACAATTGTTACAAGATATCACATTACTTTTACATACAATTACCCATTTATACAGCTGGGTTTTTACTGGAGCAATCTAGGTAAAGTACCTTGCTCAAGGGTACAGCAGCAGTGTCCCCCACCTGGGATTGAACCCACAACCCTCTGGTCAAGAGTCCAGAGCCCTAACCACTACTCCACACTGCTGCCCTTACATGTAATCATATAAGAGTTTCTATGCAGTGGTGGCCAATATGTGGCTCGCAAAAGATTTTTGGTGGATCTCTCGACAAATCAGAACAAGCACTAACATATAAGCATTCAAACATAGATATAGAAACACTCTCTGAGTGGCAGTATGTAAACCGGTGGCCATATTGCCTAGGGACGGAAGTACATTCCCTATAAGGCAACAGATAGAAGCGGAGATACAAAATAGGTGTATAATTGTTGTTTGACTTTGATTTATAACAGTAATATATTATAACTACAATGTTTTGATTGTTAAATTTAAAAAAAACACGCTGTCATTGAAATTACTGTATCATTATCCGATTTAGTGTAAATCGGATTTTCCAGTTATATTAAATGAAAAATATGCATTGTACATGTCATCATCATTACCTGTTATTTTTTTACCTTGTCAGACAGTGTGGCAAAGTGGTACGTGCAGGTGCAGGGGTGATGCAGTGCAGTAATGAAACACAGAGAGTTATAATCCGGTTTGGAACAGTCTTTAATTGTATCCAGGTCTGGTGACCAAATAATAATCCCTGGCAATACACAGCAATGTGTAGAGCACGGAGTAAATAACAACAGGGTTACAGTCCCAAATAATAAACATGAATATCCGTCCCACAATATACTAACACGGTCACCAGACCTGGGTGCGTGCAGTAGTGCTCGTGGTGGGTGATAACAATTAAACAGTGACTGTGGTGTAGTGTTGCTCGGGGTAGTGCTGGCCCAAGGCGACAGCTCCAGAGACATGTTAGCATTGAATTCACAAAAACAAAAGACAATTACTAACAACGACAAAACAAGCAATATAGTCACAAACTCTTTCCAGTTTTTAAAGGGGTTTCTCCCGGTTCTTCCAGTTCCTTGTTTCCTGAACCAAGTGAAAGAAAAGATTTACGATTCTCTGTCCCCTTTATGCTATCACGCATGACCCCTTGGTAAACGAGTGCAGCTGTCTCTACTGTCTGCAGCTGCTACGTCATTTACCTTCCGGGTCAATACGTTCCTGCAACAGAGTCTCGCCTTCTTCCAGACTGACCGACTTCCTGGCCTGGGGATAGAACTGATATTGATAGCCAGAATCGCAGAAATGATAAAGTTATAAACAATTCTACCAAGAACCGTCACGTGGGTCAATGTGACCCATGCATTACAATACATGTCTTTTTTTGATATAATGTAAGATATTCTATTTTTTTTGTAAATGCAGCAAACAAGACGCGCCCCCTCCTCCTAGCACACGTGTTTTTATTTTTTTATTTCAATCCTTTCTTTGTTTGTAGACTGACTACGAGACAGAGATTGCTATGATTGTGGATTTGTCAAGATGCAAACTCAGTGAAAGTCGTGATGTGTCAGGATGAAAACATATGTACTTCCCATTCATCCCAGTAGAGTTGAATAATAATAATAATTGTATGCATGTTATCGTGTAAATTAACTGGATTTACTTACATTTGTGATAATAAAGTGTTGCACTTACAACCCAAACAGTGGCCATTGAATTTGAACTTTATAATGCAAGCACAGCTAATGTACCAATTGTAATTGGAGCGGTCCTTAGCCCACTACTAGTTTTATTTTCACGCTATTTTGCACGTTTAAGGCTTTGTATATTTTGTTTGACTTTAAATAATTTAACGCCACTGTTACTGGAATGTGCCCTCTCCTGCTCCCGATGCACTGCAATCATTTAATAATGAGATTAATTTGTACAAGTATAAAAGTGAGACCGAGAGATTCAAGGAAAAGGAACCGAACTGAACTGTAGTGATGCAGGATTGGAGGACAAGAGGCTCAGGTAAAAGGCAGCAGAAAAATGTTGTTTCCTCCAATCTCCTGTACTGATCACTGTGTGTGTGTGTCACCACATATTTTAATACAACAGATTTACATGTTGTACTCTGTAACAGTCGATTTTTAGTTATCCATTTTAAGAGTTTGAAAAAGCCAAACCAACACAAATTGGCCCAGACGGCAAAGCACAAAATAGTAATTTCTGATCTGCTTCATATCAATTTCTTCATAATTACACTAAACAAAAATATAAATGCAACATGCAACAATTTCAAAGATTTTACTGTGTTACAGTTCATATAAGGAAATCAGTCAATTGAAATAAATTCATTAGGCCCTAATCTATGGATTTCACATGACTGGGAATACAGATATGCATCTGTTGGTCACAGATACCTTAAAAAAAAAGGTAGGGGCGTGGATCAGAAAACCAGTCAGTATCTGGTGTGACCACCATTTGCCTCATGCAGCGCGACACATCTCCTTCACATAGAGTTGATCAGGCTGTTGATTGAGGCCTGTGGAATGTTGTCCCACTCCTCTTCAATGGCTGTGCGGTTGCTGGATATTGGCGGAACTGGAACACACTGTCGCACACGCCGATCCAGAGCATCCCAAACATGCTCAATGGGTGACATGTCTGGTGAGTATGCAGGCCATGGAAGAACTGGGACATTTTCAGCTTCCAGGAATTGTGTACAGATCCTTGTGACATGGGGCCGTACATTATCATGCTGAAACATGAGGTGATGGCGGCAGATGAATGGCATGATGAATGGATCTCGACACGGTATCTGTGAGCATTCAAATTGCCATCGATAAAATGCAATTGTGTTCGTTGTCCGTAGCTTATGCCTGCCCATACCATAACCCCACCGCCACCATGGGGCACTCTGTTCACAGCATTGACATCAGCAAACCGCTCGCCCACACGACGCCATACACGCTGTCTGCCATCTGCCCGGTACAGTTGAAACCGGGATTCATCCGTGAAGAGCACACTTCTCCAGCGTGCCAGTGGCCATCGAAGATGAGCATTTGCCCGCTGAAGGTCAGTTACGACGCCGAACTGCAGTCAGGTCAAGACCCTGGTGAGGACGACGAGCACACAGATGAGCTTCCCTGAGACGGTTTCTGACAGTTTGTGCAGAAATTCTTCGGTTGTGCAAACCCACAGTTTCATCAGCTGTCCGAGTGGCTGGTCTCAGACGATCCCGCAGGTGAAGAAGCCGGATGTGGAGGCTCTGGGCTGGCATGGTTACACGTGGTCTGCGGTTGTGAGGCCGGTTTGACGTACTGCCAAATTCTCTAAAACGACGTTGGAGGCGGCTTATGGTAGAGAAATGAACATTCAATTCTCTGGCAACAGCTCTGGTGGACATTCCTGCAGTCAGCATGCCAATTGCACGCTCCCTCAAAACTTGAGACATCTGTGGGATTGTGTTGTGTCACAAAACTGCACAATTTTTAGTGGCCTTTTATTGTCCCCAGCACAAGGTGCACCTGTGTAATGATCATGCTGTTTAATCAGCTTCTTGATATGCCACACCTGTCAGGTGGATGGATTATCTTGGCAAAGGAGAAATGCTCACTAACAGGGATGTAAACAAATTTGTGCACAAAATTGGAGAGAAATAAGCTTTTTGTGCGTATAGAAAATTTCTGGGATCTTTTATTTCAGCTCATGAAACATGGGACCAACACTTTACATGTTGCGTTTATATTTTTGTTCAGTGTAGTTAGAATCAGCCCATTTTAATTCTGATTTTCTCATCATAGTTTTGTTGTGCTGTGAACGATACATTTATATGGGGCTGTTCTTCAGCACCACAAACTTGCGAAAACGTATGACACACGTTTTCACCTTACAATCTAATACAATTAATAAAAATAAATACAACTGTGCTTCACAAAGAATGATGAATGTCTTAAATTCTATATTCCTTGGCTGACCTGTCCTGCAACAACACCGCTCATCCGAATAAAAAATAACTTTGTAACACCCATGTGGGTCCTGGTATTAAATAATGACTCCAGCAAGGCTTCTTGTTTGATTCGATATCTACTTAGGTGAATATGTCTTACCTCCCCACAGAGCCATGTGTTTCCTTGAAGTGTCTGAAAGTCTGGTAGTCGAAGTTGTATGTTTCCCCGTGCTGTCACAATTGTTTCTAAAGGTGACTTCTTCCACAGATGATTGACCTAAATATCCAAAAATATTTTTGTTTTCAAAGAGTTTAGTTATGGCTCTCCTTCCATGTCTCTTTCTTCATGTACTGCCACTTGAGATTAGTTTATGCATTCCTTTTGATATTGTACTTGCACCCCTCTTTAACTGTAGGGTATTTACTATATGCTGAAGTAGTACATGCAACTTAAATTATATTTATTGCATATATTATATATTTTAACTTATTTTGTAACTAATTAATTTAGCACTTTTAACCTTAAACTTGGATAAAGGTGTTGGCTAAATAACTCCTCCTCTTCCTCCTCCTCCTCCTGCTACTAACACTAATACATAATAATAATCACAATAATTTGTATGCATACCTTCTCTTCTACTGTGTGCTTCTCTTCATCACCCTGATAGCTTTCATAGTTGCCTTGGCCACTAGATGTTCTCTCAACTACCAGATCTTTAAGATTGTCATCTGATTCCAGATTGTTAGAGTCACTATCAAGGGGTTTATCTCTTTTTGGACGAGGTATGGTTTTTGGTAGGTTGAAGAACTTTGACTTGGTCTTGAGGTCTACTTTATGTTGCTTTTTATTCCAACCCTCTTCAGAATGATCAGTATGCATCACTCTGTGCAAACTGGACATATCAAACTTGAAGGTTTTGTCAAGTATGTTATTGAGAATATGTTCAAGATATCGACCTTTGAGACTGACATGCATTTTCCGTACAAACTCTGCAGGCCTGACTTTAGTTTTTTTTTCTGCATTACAGAGTTTTTCACAATGTTCATCCAGCACTCCACATGACAGTTTGTATCTCAGCCAGTCACTTCTCCTTTTGTTACTTCCTTTCTCTTGTGCTTATTGGGTGGATATCTGCTTAAGTCACCAAGAAGTATCCCACTCCAGAGTGGAGAAAATGGCAAGTAGTCATTCTGCAGGACTTCAAGGATGTCCAGGTAATGTTTGCTGAGCTGGACTGATGTGGTCTGTGCTTCAGTGCAAAAAATCACAACCATGTTTTTAACAATGTCAGTGGCAGAGGCAATATCCATACTATTCTGAAGTACTGTGCAACAGTATGTTGCATACTGCACTAGGCCAATATCTTTTGACCTCCTACTGAAAGCGTCATGCACAGGTTTTATGCAGTGTGCTGCACAGATTTGCACAACTGTGATCTCTTTCAGCACTCGATTCTCCGCTGTCCCTTTAACAGTATTAATTATTGCCATAGCAAGGTAATGATGCACGTGTTCTCAATTGAATGCCAATAAAACGCTCTGGATTAATGCCCAACTGTTTCAATCCGATGAATCTGTAGTGATGTTATTGTCTTTAGGCGCAAGTTAAACTGGGACAAAAAATGTGAAATTGATGGCACTGTATGGTCATTCGTTAAAAGTTCAGCTACAGGAACTGGTGGTGTAGAAGTTTCACTGTTCAGGCTTGGCAATACTAGTGCATAAAATAAAACTCGCTTTGATTGACCAGGGACCAGGGACATCTAGATGCAACTTTGCCAGTTGCATCTAGATGCAGAGATACAGCTTTTTTCCTTCTTAGATGAGCAACTAAAATTTTAAGTGATTTCTCTGTGTATCTAGCGGAGAATGGTCTAATGTTCAGTTGCTGAATGTAACCAGGCCAGGAAACAGAGGTGGTGTCACATTCCATGAATATTTCTTGTGTAAGAAAAAGTTTGTGAAGGACATTATCATGTATGTGATTTATTTTTGTTCATTTCGCTGGCAATGGTCTTCAAGATGTCTTTTGTCAGAGTGTCTGTTGTGTTTCCACTTCTGACCGCTTCACTGGGAGTTTCAGCAAGATTTTTATAAAATGCGTTCCCCACACCTAGTTTGCCTATTTCTGTAGCAATTTGGCCTCTCTTGGGTTGACGTGCCTGACGGCCATGCTTTTCCTGTCTGGGATGACACATTTTCCCACATGTTTTAACATTTATTAAGACAGATTTTCCAATGCATGGGTTCTTATGTATAGAAAATACATATTTAGCACAACTTCTAAATTTGCATATATGCACATGCTTTAAAGTAGGGTACATTGTGCTTCCTACTGCCTGTCTGTTTCACATGTTGATAGTGAAATCTGAGAGGGCAGGCAGGGTTGAAAGCAGTATACATGATTTCGGTCCATGGTTCTCTTAACCGTTTTTCACCACCAACTGGAGCTATCGTTTTCCAACCGTTCTCTGACAGTGCTATGGTAAAATTTGGTGGTATTGATGGGATGCGCCACAGTGGAACAGAGGTATCAACACTCTTATCTTTAGTGTATTACTGGTACACACCCACAGTGTTAATACTTCTTTATTTTATTGAATTTCTTTTTTTATTGAATTTGTCAGGTGTTTATGAGTTCAGATTAAGAACACATGTGGGGTCATAAAAAGCCTCTGTAATGGCTTCTGGTGAGATATGGCCTAAACCAATTCGACGAAACACTGGAACACAGTAATCACACATTAAAAACAACAAATCCCATACTCTCCAATTTCACTGATTTATCAGTGCGATGGGCTACTCGTTTCCAGACAGTTTGAAAACTTGTGAAACCAAGACGAGGAAAATAACAAATTCTTTTCATGTGATTGGAGAGGTTTCAAAAGAAAATCGCAATGAACAAAATTCAGATATGTTGGTGTCTTTACAAGAAATGAGCAATGAAGGTATGTCAGAAGCGAACAGGGAACTTGGAGAAGGGCTATGTTAGTTACAGCGTGTTCACAGTTTTAAGAAGCAAAAGAACATACAAGTTCAACCAACAGTGGCTAAAAGATTTTCCCTGGCTTAAGTTTGACAATGTTAAAAAGAATCCATGTTTTGCACGTTGTGTCAGGATGCAGGGGAACTGATGGCAGGCAAGACTGCATTCTTAACAGGGAGCCAGGAGTTCAAACGTGAAAATATATTCAAACACAGTGCTTGAAAACGGAACGCAATGTGCAGAGAGAGGCATACACCCAGAAACATCAGCCAGACCATCCTTCAACCATAACAGGCAAGTAGAACATTCTGAGGAAGATGCTACCAGGCGGTTAAAAATCATTTAAGTTGGGGGGACAAAAAGTTGTCCATTATAATTTTGTTGATGCAAAAGTATTGAACTGCACATTATGTAAGAAAGGAAGGAAAAAAAGATTTGTAGATATCCAACAATAAATCTGAGCAAAACAGTTTGTTTTTTTTGTGTGTGCCTGTGACAGAAATATGAGTTCTGATTGTAAATCTCTCTCCCGACCTGTGAGGGCGCGAAAGGGAAAGGCTTTGGACGGGCTGGCCTGACAGTTCATTTCCTGGGTCGGGAAGTCGGTCAGTCAGGAAGAAGGCGAGACTCCGTTGCCGGAACGTATTGATCCAGAAGGTAAACGAGGTAGCAGCTGCAGGCATAGTCAGCTACAATCGTTTACCAAGGGGTCATGCATTATAGCATAAAGGGGCCGGAGAATTGTAAATCTTTTCCTTCGCTTGGGTTTAAGAGATACAAGGAACTGGAAGGACCGAGAGATTTCCTAAAATAAAAAGAGAGTTTGTGAGTGTTTTGTTTGTTTTGTCTGTTTAGTAACTGTCTGTGTTTCTGTTGTATAGCACTAGACGGCTAAAACACGAATCCGGAGCTGTCACCAAGGGCCAGCACTAAACTGGATCAACACTGCACTACAGTCACGATTAACATTGTGATCACCACTTGTTCACAGCTATAGCACGTATTATATTGTACTTCACCACAAGCACTGAGAGCACTCACTTTGGACCTGTGATCGTGTGTGTCTAATTGTGTGTGTTTTATTGTTTATTGCGGAACTGCAACCCTTTTTATTACTGTGCAATACACATTGTTGTGTATTGCCAGCTCATTATTATTTTTATTACTGTGCAATACACATTGTTGTGTATTGCCAGCTCATTATTATTTTTATTACTGTGCAATACACATTGCTGTGTATTGCCAGCTCATTATTATTTTTATTACTGTGCAATACACATTGCTGTGTATTGCCAGCTCATTATTATTTTCATTACTGTGCAATACTGTGGCAAAGTGCCCCCGTGTATATTGTATGTTACGTGTTCTGTGTAAATGTTGGTGTATAGGCATTGGTACACGGGATATAAGCGGGTCTGTGTTTCACGTGTATTTAAAAATGTAGATTTGTATTTAGGCACGAGGAGGGCACAAATCACTTCACGTGCTGGTTAAAATGTAATGTGTGGTCACGGGAGTACACTTAATTAATTCGCGTGCAGTTGTACCGAGATTCCAATTGAATGATTGACTAGCAATCGAGTCTCGGTACAACTGCATAAAAACAGCATGTTTTCACTCACTGGGGGTTGGGTGTTCGGTGAGTGGAGAACGGGTGTGGAGAAGGAGGATAATAATAAAGAAAATAGAAGCTCACCGTGTTTGTCTGTGTAGTCCGGTTTTGTTTACCTGTTTGTTTTGGCCGCAAGTGCCGTGTCCTGTTTTGTGTTCTATTTCAACCGTTTATTTTCTGTCTGTTTATTTATTAAATGCTGAGCGAAAGCATTCGCTCAGCTCCACCAAACTCCACCTCTCTCTGTTGTTTTTGTTCCTGCTTCTGCCGTGATGTCACCGCCCAGTCATCCTGACACACGTGGTGTCAGAAGTGGGATAACAGCGCCTCCAGGACTCAGGCCAGAGCGGGAACCGCAGGTTTTGTTTTTTTTTTGAAAAGGAAAAGAAATGGGGAGAAGAGGCTGGAGAGGAGCACAGGAGGGCAAAGGGAGAAAGGCGGAAGCAGGGCTGTGGTGTTTCGACTGTGGCCAACCTAGCCACACCACCATACCCTGCTCCGGCCCACAGGACCCTTCAAGAAATGGCCCAAAGACTGGGATGGGGGGAGTGGCGCCCTGGCTGTGGGGCATATGGGCACACGTTGGCCCTATGCCCCATGCAGGATGAAGAAGAGGAGCCCTTGCTGCCACATCCTATGCCTGAATGGGAGGAGCCAGAGCATCCACAGCCCAAGCGGGAGGAGCCAGAGTGTCCACAGCCCAAGCGGGAGGAGCCAGAGCGTCCACAGCCCGAGCGGGAGGAGCCAGAGCGTCCACAGCCCGAGCGGGAGGAGCCAGAGCGTCCACAGCCCGAGAGGGAGGAGCCAGAGCGTCCACAGCCCGAGAGGGAGGAGCCAGAGCGTCCACAGCCCGAGCAGGAGGAGCCCAAGCGTCCTACACCTGAATGGGAGGAGTCGGTGCGTCCACAGCCTAAGAGGGAGGAGTTTGTGTGAACACAGCCCAAAAGGGAGGAGTTTGTGTGTCCACAGCCCAAGAGGGAGGAGTCGGTGCGTCCACGGCCCAAGAAGGGGAAGGTAGAGCGTCCACAGCCCCAGTCTCCACCAGCAGAGGGTGAATTCCTGCTGGTTCCACCTCCATTGCCATGGGAGGACTGCTTGCAGCTCCCACCTCCACCAGCAGAGGGTGAATTCCTGCTGGTCCCGCCTTCGCCACCTCCATTGGCAGGAGCAGAGCAGCAGGAGCTGTCTCTGCCTCCGCCACCTCCACCGCCAGGAGCAGAGCAGCAGGAGCTGCCTCTGCCTCCTCCACCAGCAGAGGGTGCATGCCTGCTGGGTCCCTGTCCACCAGCAGAGGGTGAATGCCTGCTGGGTCCCTGTCCACAAGCAGAGGGTGAATGCCTGCTGGGTCCCTGTCCACCAGCAGAGGATGAATGCCTGCTGGCTCCCTGTCCCCCAGCAGAGGGTGAATGCCTGCTGGGTCCCTGTCCATCAGCAGAGGGTGAATGCCTGCTGGGTCCCTGTCCACCAGCAGAGGGTGAATGCCTGCTGGGTCCCTGTCCACCAGCAGAGGGTGAATGCCTGCTGGGTCCCCCACCAGCAGACGGTGAATGCCTGCTGGTAACACTTCCCCAACCAACAGAGGATGAATGCCTGCTGGTATCACTTCCCCCACCGTCATGAGGAGAGGAGCAGGAGCTGCCTCTCCCTTCACCAGAGAAACCAGGACTAGATGCTGGCGGTCCTCAGCAGCCCTTGCATAGGCTGCTGAGGAAAGCATGGGGAAGAACCGCCCGGCCGCAGTGGCCGAGAAGAGGGCCAAAACCCGCACCCCAGCTTGTCCTGACTCCCTGCCTCGCTTCGCCCAAGGATGCTTGCCTCGCTGCACCCAAGGATGCCTGCCTCGCTTCGCCCAAGGATGCCTGCCTCACTTCGCCCAAGGATGCCTGCCTCGCTTCGCCCAAGGATGCTTGCCTTGCATCGCCTGGGGTTGCCAGCCGCTCCGCATCGCTTGGGGTTGCCAGCCGCTCCGCATCGCCTGGGGCTGCCTTTTGCTCCGCATCGCCTGGGGCTGCCTTTTGCTCCACACAGAGTACAGGGTACGAGGGAGAAGTGGAGCTCCCGCTGCCGCCTCTATGGCCAGGGGCTCCCCTCCAGAGTTCGCCTCCCGAGGGTCCGCTGCTGCTGCCGTCGCCTCCCGAGGGTCCGCTGCTGCTGCCGTCGCCTCCCGAGGGTCCGCTGCTGCTGCCGTTGCCTCCCGAGGTTCCGCTGCTGCTGCCATCGCCTCCCGAGGGTCCGCTGCTGCTGCCGTCGCCTGGGGTCGCCAGGGATCCTGCTTCGCCTGGGGTCGTCGAGGGTCCTGCTTCGCCTGGGGTCGCTACACTGTGGCCAGAACCCCATGAAGGGGAGCTACCGCCATGAAGAAAGGGGAGGTCAGGAGACCAGCTCCCCAGCTACATTTCCGTGGCAGGAAACACGGTGGCCAGAGCCCCACGGAGGGAGCTGGCGGCCACGAAGGAGGGGAGGTCAGGAGACCAGCTCCCCTCGCAGCAGTTTCGCTGCCGGAGATCGTGTGGTTGGAGCCCCACGGAGGGGAAATGCCGGCCATGAAGAAGGGGAGGAGGTCAGGAGACCAGCTTCCCCAGCCGCACTTCGCGGCAGGATAGTGTGTGCGGGAGCCCGGAAGAGGGAGCTGATAGCCACGAAGAAGTGGGGAGTGGAGGACATTCCACCATGGCCACCCCCAGAAACACCTTGCTTCTCCCTCTTCCGGGACTTTAAGACTGAGGGGAGGCGGCCATTGAGGCCATGTGTGCTTTGCACAAGGGGGGGTATATGTGGCAAAGTGCCCCCCCTGTGTATATTATATGTTACGTGTTGTGTGTAAATGTTGGTGTATAGGCATTGGTACACGGGATATAAGCGGGTCTGTGTTTCACGTGTATTTAAAAATGTAGATTTGTATTTAGGCACGAGGATGGCACAAATCACTTCATGTGCTGGTTAAAATGTAATGTGTGGTCACGGGAGTGCACTTAATTAATTCGCGTGCAGTTGTACCGAGATTCCAATTGAATGATTGACTAGCAATCGAGTCTCGGTACAACTGCATAAAAACAGCATGTTTTCACTCACTGGGGGTTGGGTGTTCGGTGAGTGGAGAACGGGTGTGGAGAAGGAGGATAATAATAACAACAACAACAACAACAACAACAACAACAACTACTACTACTACTACTACTACTACTACTACTATTTCACTCACCGTGTTTGTCTGTTCGTTTTTTTGTTTACCTGTTTATTTTGGCCGCAAGTGCCGTGTCCTGTTTTTGTGTTCTTTTATTTTGTTTATTAAACGCTGAGCGAAAGCATTCGCTCAGCTCCACCAAACTCCACCTCTCGTTTTGTTTATTTATTTCCTGGCTCTGGTCTGACGTCACCCACTCTGGCCGTCTTTGTGACAAATACACATTGCTGTGTATTGCCAGCTCATTATTATTTTTATTACTGTGTAATACTGTGATAGCGAGAGAAAGGATCGATGCTGTAAATCTCCCTCCCGATTAGAAAGGGCGCTGTGTAAGGGGGAAGGTAAGCTGCCTCCTAGATCTACTACCTCGGTGGTAGCTGGAAACCGGAAGGTAACCATATTAGGAGGGGCGCGTAGCTGCAAGTACTCAGGACGATTCCATTGCAGTCAGCTGCGGGGCAGCCCTCTATTGGAGAAACCAGGCGACGCGTTGACTGCAGGGAGGAGTTTGCTGGGTACAAAGGGGAAGCAGCTACGTCAAAACCTCCCCTTGTGCTGAGGTAACGAAAGCGACCGGCCGGAGCCGATGTTTGTTTTGTGTGTATTACGTGTTGTTGTTTTGTCTGTAAATAGAGGAGCCGGAGGACGGGAGGCTGTAGCCAGCGAGCCAGCACTTACCCCAGAGCACACCCTCACCACAGAGCACAACACAGCACAGCGCACGCACCACGATCCACCGAGGAGAAGAGCACAGTTTCGTGCACGGAGGATTGTGGTTTAAGGAGTGCCTTTTTGTTTACTTTTTGAGTCGGGACTTGTTTTATTTTACCCCAATATCATTGCTGATAGCGGGGTATATTATTATTTTTCATTTTGGATTATTTTGTAATATTTTTGTTAATAATTAAAAAGGATTATTCTTTGGGAGACAACGGTCTGGACATTCCACATCCTTTGCACTGCACCATTCATCCTGTCACAAATACACATTGCTGTGTATTGCCAGCTCATTATTTTTATTACTGTGTAATACACATTGTTGTGTATTGCCAGCTCATTACTATTTGCTGGTTGCTTTTTGTTTTATATTTCATAAACATTTATGTATTTTTCAAATTAACGACAAACAAAAAAGCATAAAGTATGTACAAACAGAGCACTTTAAGAACATTATTGGTAAAAAAAATCCTCCGATCTATTATGAGTGTATGAAGGATATAGAGTACACAATTTACAAAAGGTAGAGCTATACTAAGAGCATAAGAAAGTTTACAAACGAGAGGAGGCCATTCAGCCCATCTTGCTCGTTTGGTTGTTAGTAGCTTATTGATCCCAGAATCTCATCAAGCAGCTTCTTGAAGGATCCCAGGGTGTCAGCTTCAACAACACTACTGGGGAGTTGGTTCCAGACCCTCACAATTCTGTGTGTAAAAAAGTGCCTTCTATTTTCTGTTCTGAATGCCCTTTTAATCTCCATTTGTGACCCCTTTTGTCACAAATGTAACAAGTTTGCTTACTATACCAGTGGCGTGCCGTGACAAAATGGACTGGGGTAGCAGAGTCATCGCAACCTCCCCCCTCCTTTTTTTAAGTGGCAGCTACCTGTAAGCCACAGATACCTTTCATAATTTGAATTCTGAAAGTGCCGAGTATATCCTTTCCCTTCCTGTGTCAGCACGGGGATCTGTGGTGTAGATCTCCCTTTTTTAACAATCTCCAATTTTTCAGAGAAAGTTCTCCTTGAAAAAGGATTCGTAACCAAATCGACTATGATGTCTCAGTTTTCTCATTTTTTATTTTAGTGCAAAATAAAATTCGACATAATTAGATGTTGTAAAGGTATTTGTATTTATCAATGTATATTTATAAGCAATATCGTACGAAATCCAGCTCTCCTCCTAACTGCAGTGCTAACCAAAGAATATTCATGTTTTGGGGTTGCGCACTAATGATTGGTCAGCTGTCAGAGCTTTGGCTTTCCCATTGGTTGCTAAAGCAAGGCCTGCAAGTGAGGCAAAGAATACCCTGGGAGATTTATGGCCTGCCACTGCTCACTCCTGATTGTTCACCTGTCTAAAAAAAAAAAAAAAAAAAAAGACATTCTTCGACTCGCCTATTGGTTAAACTCACTCAAGCCCTTCAACTGAAACAGAGAATACCCTCACCTGTTTTTTTTTCCTAGCATCTGGTTGTTGTTTTAGACTTTTGCGGGGGAAATGGAGATCTGTTATTGGCTGATCACATCCCTACTTCAGGAAACCCCAAGACTCTTAAAAAACCTCTAGTAAACCCTGTAAGACATCTTGGATAAAGGCGTCAGACAAATGAACAAATAATAATTAGAGTAGTATGATTCATAGTATAAGCAAGCACACTATACGCAAGTGAGTGAGGCAACGTAATGTCATTTGACTGATGGTTCACTTGGCACTGTCTGGTCAGCAAAGAATACCTTGAAGGTCCTGCCGGCACACCACCGATACCAGAATCTAAATCATTAATGATTGTAAGCATGAATCAAAATATCCTACTTCTCACACCACATTTCACACTACGGTTGCTGAAGTCCCATAAAATTACACTGTCTTTTATTTCAAGCAAGCAGAGCTTGTTTTTGATTGGCCAACACACATATTTCTAGTATGCTTATTTAAGGTGGTTTTATTGGTTAATCACACGTGTGGCTGATCTGTAAAAGAAACATTCCAGGCAATTTCAAAAAAAGCAACGGCTGAGCTCTGTCTTTAAAAAAAACACTGAAATGTTCCGTTACACTGAAACGATTGTTTAAATTATAGATGCCCACTTAACCGAGAATTAAAAATGAAATTGCTTGATATTGTGTCAAAAGTATATGAAATGTCACTATATAACACATTGCCTTCTCTGAGCATTAGTGCGATTGTCCTCTTTACTAAATGCCTTCACTCTGGACATAGGGGGATGTCTTTACTCTCAATGTATTGAGTTGTGCAGATCTACCAAGAGATGGCACTGAAGAGCATGAAGCACCTCGTGTGCTTCGGCTCAGTGAATCTTTTTGCGAACCAAATGATTCTGAGGGTTCAGTGGTTCAGGAGGCTTCACTTTCCCCGTCACAACACTCCTTTTATAAGGCTAGCCTTATAAAAGTGTCCCATAGCAAAGTGTGATAAAGCACAGGCAAGCATTGTAAAGTACAGAGAGGTCTGGTAAAGCACAGGGAAGCATTGTAAAGCACAGAGAGGTCTGGTAAAGCATAGGGAAGCATTGTAAAGCATAGAGAGGTATGGTAAAGCATAGGCAAGCATTGTAAAGCACAGAGAGGTCTGGTAAAGCATATGGAAGCATTGTAAAGCACAGAGAGGTGTGGTAAAGCATAGGGAAGCATTGTAAAGCACAGAGAGGTCTGGTAAAGCATAGGGAAGCATTGTAAATCACAGAGAGGTCTGGTAAAGCATAGGGAAGCATTGTAAAGCACAGAGAGGTCTGGTAAAGCATATTAAAAACAAACCATTTTAAAACCAACCCTTACAGAAGGTTTTAATAGTTAAAATACAGCAAAGTGTAATTTAGCACATTGAAAGCATGGTGAAATATAGGCAAGCATTGTAAAGCAAAGAGGTTTCATAAAGCATATTAATAAACATGTCAAATCAAGGTAAACTAAAAATATTAAATGCATAGTATAACCATGCTAAAAGCATAGTAAAACTGTAATACCATGGTAAACTTTTATAAAGGAGGGAAGAGAACCACACAATTCATAGTTTCATGGGACTGTCCACTAATAATAATAAGAAGAATTACAACACTAATAACAAAGAGGATTATAATCATGTAAGAACACTAACATGAGATTACACAATACCTTTTCCAAAAGGATTATTCTACCTTGTAAATGAAAATCACAAAATATGATGGTATATAAAAGATGAATAAGTAATTAAAACAAAGGCTTACAGAGAGCTGTGTGCACCATGGCTGTGCTTTTACACTGCAAGATACACGACATCAAGACCCCTCATTCCTCAAACCATTCGAATCAGCGCTTTAGTGAAAGACAGCTCTCTGCCTTCAATATATAACACTGTATAGCAAATAAGGAAAATAAGCTTAATAAAAACTGTTAAAATGTCATGTCTTGCTCTTTAAAAGCATGCTGAGCTGAATCACGCTGTGGATCTGCTGGTTTGTAACTCTGAGCTGCATCACGCTGTGGATCTGCTGGTTTGTAACTGTAACACGACTCAAACAAGCAGAGTATTTTGGTGTTGTTCACTCCAACCTGTCAACCCAGTCCCTTACTTTGTATCTTTGCAAAACTGGTTTCGAGCTCACAAAAGAGGTAGAGTCTTTCCACCTCAATGCTGATCAGTGCCATCGTTCTCAATGACTGTGCAGCGGGTTGCTGGTGCTTTGCTGATCAGTGCCATTGTTCTCAATGACTGTGCAGAGGGTTGCTGGTGCTTTGCTGATCAGTGCCATCGTTCTTAATGACTGTGCAGCGGGTTGCTGGTGCTTTGCTGATCAGTGCCATCGTTCTCAATGACTGTGCAGCGGGTTGCTGGTGCTTTGCTGATCAGTGCCATCGTTCTCAATGACTGTGCAGCGGGTTGCTGGTGCTTTGCTGATCAGTGCCATCGTTCTCAATGACTGTGCAGAGGGTTGCTGGTGCTTTGCTGATCAGTGCCATCGTTCTCAATGACTGTGCAGCGGGTTGCTGGTGCTTTGCTGATCAGTGCCATCGTTCTCAATGACTGTGCAGCGGGTTGCTGGTGCTTTGCTGATCAGTGCCATCGTTCTCAATGACTGTGCAGAGGGTTGCTGGTGCTTTGCTGATCAGTGCCATCGTTCTCAATGACTGTGCAGCGGGTTGCTGGTGCTTTGCTGATCATGCCTTTGTTCTCAGTTTATTCTCTGCTTCTGACCAGCAGCTGAGCGAATGCAGCCGGGGAGGAGATATCCAAGCTGAGCAAAATCAAACAGAACGGGCGTCAATCAAACCTGTCGCTTTCCTGTTGGTGACTGTGGTTAGCTCCGATATCCCAATCCCAACTCAGCTGATCAGAATCCACTCCTAAACTGAGTGGTGAAAGCTGCTGTGTAATTAACAAGGTGTCCCAATGAAGAACCAGTCAGATACTCTAGAAGGGGAGGGATTTATTACAGTATGCTGTGAGTCTTGAAATAAACGTTGAAAAGTAGCGAGCTCAGTTGTAATCAACGTCCTGCGGTGCTGCCGGGACAATCCAATTGAAGTTCAGCCAGCCTGAGGGCCGGGTCAGTAGAGCATGTGGGCGTGGTGAGCCACGTCATCATCCAATCCGGTAGAGGGGTGGGTCCGGGGGTGGTTCTAGGAGGGCTTTTGAATCCAGGGGGTGGGACAGGAAGCTGCTTTTCAGGCCTGAGAGAGAGAGAGAGAGAGAGAGAGAGAGAGAGAGAGAGAGAGAGAGAGAGGGATGAACTGTTACTGAAATACTGCTCTTTCTTCAATGGTGCAACTACAGTATTAAACCAAAACTGTCAGGTATTTTCTAGAGGGTCTGACAGCAAGCACAGGTCACTCAATACAAGTATTTAACCACCTCTTGGATTGTATTTCAACCGAGACGTGTGCCTACCCCTCATCTATCTATCTATCAGCAGTGTAACCCTACTCTGCATTTTGAATGAGTATCTGTGTATCTCCTCTATCAGCAGTGTGCAGGATCTCTGTGTCTCTCCTCTATCAGCAGTGTGCAGGATCTCTGTGTATCTCCTCTATCAGCAGTGTGCAGGATCTCTGTGTATCTCCTCTATCAGCAGTGTGCAGGATCTCTGTGTATCTCCTCTATCAGCAGTGTGCAGGATCTCTGTGTATCTCCTCTATCAGCAGTGTGCAGGATCTCTGTGTATCTCCTCTATCAGCAGTGTGCAGGATCTCTGTGTATCTCTATCAGCAGTGTGCAGGATCTCTGTGTATCTCCTCTATCAGCAGTGTGCAGGATCTCTGTGTATCTCCTCTATCAGCAGTGTGCAGGATCTCTGTGTATCTCCTCTATCAGCAGTGTGCAGGATCTCTGTGTATCTCCTCTATCAGCAGTGTGCAGGATCTCTGTGTATCTCCTCTATCAGCAGTGTGCAGGATCTCTGTGTATCTCCTCTATCAGCAGTGTGCAGGATCTCTGTGTATCTCCTCTATCAGCAGTGTGCAGGATCTCTGTGTATCTCCTCTATCAGCAGTGTGCAGGATCTCTGTGTATCTCCTCTATCAGCAGTGTGCAGGATCTCTGTGTATCTCCTCTATCAGCAGTGTGCAGGATCTCTGTGTATCTCCTCTATCAGCAGTGTGCAGGATCTCTGTGTATCTCCTCTATCAGCAGTGTGCAGGATCTCTGTGTATCTCCTCTATCAGCAGTGTGCAGGATCTCTGTGTATCTCCTCTATCAGCAGTGTGCAGGATCTCTGTGTATCTCCTCTATCAGCAGTGTGCAGGATCTCTGTGTATCTCCTCTATCAGCAGTGTGCAGGATCTCTGTGTATCTCCTCTATCAGCAGTGTGCAGGATCTCTGTGTATCTCCTCTATCAGCAGTGTGCAGGATCTCTGTGTATCTCCTCTATCAGCAGTGTGCAGGATCTCTGTGTCTCTCCTCTATCAGCAGTGTGCAGGATCTCTGTGTCTCTCCTCTATCAGCAGTGTGCAGGATCTCTGTGTATCTCTATCAGCAGTGTACAGGATCTCTGTGTAAATGACCTCTCCTACTCACCTGCAGGGCGGCGCTCAGCTGCACTTCCTCACTGTCCTGCTACTCCAGGGCACTAAGCTTTGGGAGGGGACAGTCATCCAAGTCCAGAGCGCTGGGAGACAGGCAGGGGGACAGATAGAGAAATTGAGAGTCAATACACTGAAACAGACAATGTCAGTCTCTGTGGAGTCTGTGTGTGGAGGTTGGTGCTGAGTACCGTTTCTTGGTCGTGTGCAGTGCTCGAATTACAAGGGTGGCCAGGCCCCCTTACTTCTTTTAACGGCCCCTTCACGTTGTTTTATTTGAAGGAGCCGGGGGGCTGTGTTTTGGTCCCCTTACTTCTCGCCAGGGATGCTAGAAATGTGTTTTCTGCGGGAAGATTTTCTATCATGCCAGACATTTCTTGTTTTATAATTTGTGGGAAAGTCCTTTTTGGCAACATAAGCAAGACAGTTAATCAACACGACTGAATGACCTGTACCTTTAAATATGTGCGAACGGAACGCGCTTTCTGCAGTGTACATGGGCATCCTCTTACAATCAAGCTGCTGTTTCTGCAGTGTACATGGGCATCCTCTTACAATCAAGCTGCTGTTTCTGCAGTGTACATGGCATCCTCTTACAATCAAACTGCTGTTTCTGCAGTGTACATGGGCATCCTCTGCTGTTTCTGCAGTGTACATGGACATCCTCTTACAATCAAACTGCTGTTTCTGCAGTGTACATGGGCATCCTCTTACAATCAAACTGCTGTTTCTGCAGTGTACATGGGCATCCTCTTACAATCAAGCTGCTGTTTCTGCAGTGTACATGGGCATCCTCTTACAATCAAGCTGCTGTTTCTGCAGTGTACATGGGCATCCTCTTACAATCAAGCTGCTGTTTCTGCAGTGTACGTGGGCATCCTCTTACAATCAAACTGCTGTTTCTGCAGTGTACATGGGCATCCTCTTACAATCAAACTGCTGTTTCTGCAGTGTACATGGGCATCCTCTTACAATCAAACTGCTGTTTCTGCAGTGTACATGGGCATCCTCTTACAATCAAACTGCTGTTTCTGCAGTGTACATGGGCATCCTCTTACAATCAAACTGCTGTTTCTGCAGTGTACATGGGCATCCTCTGCTGTTTCTGCTGTGTACATGGACATCCTCTTACAATCAAGCTGCTGTTCCTGCAGTGTACATGGGCATCCTCTTACAATCAAGCTGCTGTTTCTGCAGTGTACGTGGGCATCCTCTTACAATCAAACTGCTGTTTCTGCAGTGTACATGGGCATCCTCTGCTGTTTCTGCTGTGTACATGGACATCCTCTTACAATCAAACTGCTGTTTCTGCAGTGTACGTGGGCATCCTCTTACAATCAAACTGCTGTTTCTGCAGTGTACATGGGCATCCTCTTACAATCAAGCTGCTGTTTCTGCAGTGTACATGGGCATCCTCTTACAATCAAGCTGCTGTTTCTGCAGTGTACGTGGGCATCCTCTTACAATCAAACTGCTGTTTCTGCAGTGTACATGGGCATCCTCTGCTGTTTCTGCAGTGTACATGGGCATCCTCTTACAATCAAACTGCTGTTTCTGCAGTGTACATGGGCATCCTCTTACAATCAAACTGCTGTTTCTGCAGTGTACATGGGCATCCTCTTACAATCAAACTGCTGTTTCTGCAGTGTACGTGGGCATCCTCTTACAATCAAGCTGCTGTTTCTGCAGTGTACGTGGGCATCCTCTTACAATCAAACTGCTGTTTCTGCAGTGTACATGGGCATCCTCTTACAATCAAGCTGCTGTTTCTGCAGTGTACGTGGGCATCCTCTTACAATCAAACTGCTGTTTCTGCAGTGTACATGGGCATCCTCTTACAATCAAACTGCTGTTTCTGCAGTGTACATGGGCATCCTCTTACAATCAAACTGCTGTTTCTGCAGTGTACATGGGCATCCTCTGCTGTTTCTGCTGTGTACATGGACATCCTCTTACAATCAAGCTGCTGTTCCTGCAGTGTACATGGGCATCCTCTTACAATCAAGCTGCTGTTTCTGCAGTGTACATGGGCATCCTCTTACAATCAAACTGCTGTTTCTGCAGTGTACATGGGCATCCTCTGCTGTTTCTGCTGTGTACATGGACATCCTCTTACAATCAAACTGCTGTTTCTGCAGTGTACGTGGGCATCCTCTTACAATCAAACTGCTGTTTCTGCAGTGTACATGGGCATCCTCTTACAATCAAGCTGCTGTTTCTGCAGTGTACATGGGCATCCTCTTACAATCAAGCTGCTGTTTCTGCAGTGTACGTGGGCATCCTCTTACAATCAAACTGCTGTTTCTGCAGTGTACATGGGCATCCTCTGCTGTTTCTGCAGTGTACATGGGCATCCTCTTACAATCAAACTGCTGTTTCTGCAGTGTACATGGGCATCCTCTTACAATCAAACTGCTGTTTCTGCAGTGTACATGGGCATCCTCTTACAATCAAACTGCTGTTTCTGCAGTGTACGTGGGCATCCTCTTACAATCAAACTGCTGTTTCGGCCGCACGCAGTATGAATGACTGGAGATGCAACCAATCAAACTGCAGTATGAATGGAAATGCATGCAGCAGGAGACTGTACAAGTGAGCGGGAGTTTTAATTTCTTGTGAAGTCGTGATTGAACCACATCAAGTGATAAAAACTACTACCTACTTGTATATAATTAACAATTACAGTGACTAACATCACACCCAATTTTCATGTATACTTGGGTAAAACCGGTTGCTCCACTGAAAACCTGCTACTAGATTATCGCCCGATCAACACATCGTCAGTGTAAAATTGACCTGAGAAGTATTTTTGCAGAAATTGAGTCATTTGAGGTGGATTGCCCAAATATAAGCATGTTTACACGGTTGTCTTCTTAAAAGTAAAGCAGAAGTAAAAACTAACTGAAGCACTTCATCTTCTATTTCTGCTGTTGTCATGAATATTATTGCTCCTGTATTCATAATCTAGAGCTGCTGCTGCTGCATTTTGTAACGTGTGTAGGGGTGCTGTGTTAATGTGTTAAAATGTATGCTTGTCTTGATAAGTAGTGCGCCCCTATTAATAATTACTGTTTAAGCCGCTGCTGCATGTATATTATTATTTTTATTTGTTTATTTTAGCAGACGTCTTTATCCAAGGCGACTTACAGAGACTAGGGTGCTTTGTTAATTTAGTTTGTGATCAGTTAGTTTAGTTTGTCATTTAGTTTATTATTATAGTTTATGAACATACCCTTGCCTATTTGCTTTTCTCTTACTTATTCTGCACGCTACAAGGATGGAAATAAGACTCTCCTTGGCTCAAACTGCAGTGCAAGGAGTCTTATTTCAATTATGCAGATTTATTATAAAATACCCGTGTTGAAATTATTAGCACTGTAATACATTGGGGTAAAAAAAAAGTGGTCTGGAATGAACAGTACAAAAAAAAAACAACAGACGGGGGTTGCTGTTTTGGTGTTTTGTCTAGCGAACGCATGTTGAGTCTATATTGCTTTCCTCTGTAATATTGCAATGTAGCTCTCAATGTTTTTGCTCAATATATATGTATCTATCATATATATGTATCACGTTTAATGGTAAAAGCTGATCATTTTTCTAACCTAGCTTTTGTATGTTTTGGTCAGATGACAATAGAAAGATAAAAAAATAAGTTCTTGTTTTTCACTCTGTTTGTGGCATTCTTACCTCATTTAATAAAGTACAAGTCCAACTGTTTCTAAATAAAGTTTCCATCGTTTTTCATACGACATTAATAACAAAATACTAAATTAGACTAATTTTTTATTTTTATAAATTTAGTCGTAGCCAATTACTTTTTATTATTTTCTCCCAATTTGGAATGGCCAATTATTATTTTTAGGCTCAGCTCACCGCTACCACCCCAGCTGACTCGAGTGCGAAGATGAACACACGCTGTCCTCCGATGCGTGTGCCGTCAGTCAACCGCTTTTTTTCACACTGCGGACTCACCATGCAGCCACCCAAGAGCTACAGCGTCGTAGGACAACGCAGCTCTCAGGCAGCTTACAGGCAAGCCTGCAGGTGCCCGGCCAGACTACAGGGGTCGCTGGTGCGCGGTGAGCCGAGGACACCCTGGCCGACCTAACCCTCCCTCCCCGGCGGCGCCACAATTGAACGCCGCCCCCTGGGAGCTCCCATCCTCGGTCGACAAAGGAATAGCCTGGACTCGAACTGGCGACGTCCAGACTATAGAGAGCATCCTGCACTCCACATGGAGTGCCTTTATTGGATGCGCCACTCGGGAGCCCCAAATTAGACTAATTTGAGATTCAAGTTTTGTTGAATTTTCAGAAGACTCCACCCTTTATCAAAGCTAGGCTTCACTATTCTAGCGAGTGAAAGTAACAGCGTCTTACGGTAGCGACTGTAGATAAAACTTAGACGTCCCTTCTACCACATGTGAAAATAACAGCGTTCTTATAACTGCTACTGTTGTAAGATTTCATACCAGTGTGTCTCAGTGATATTAATTTGTTTGAGATTTTTAAGGATCTGATCAACAGAACTAGGCTTTTATTTTATATTTAATTTCTCCCTGTCTAGTTTTTTTTTTTCTTTGTCTTTTTCATTGTACATCATGAGTTAGATCTGATATGACCAAGACACAGGTCAGTTATACAAGCTAAAAAAAATTATATATTAATTTAAGTCAAAGGTAATTAGTAATACAATATTTACTGCGTTGACTCACTTTGTTTCCTTAAAGTAAAAACGCAAACATAAATAAATCAAACATAACAAATATTGGGATTACATACTGGAGTTCGTATATGCTTGTGAAGTCTGTGAGGAAAACATTGATTGGCTCACATTTTAGGGCCCCCCTACTTATTGTCCCATAATTCGAACACTGGCTGTGTGTGTGTGTGTGTGTGTGTCTGTGAAGGGGGTGAGTACGTTTCTTGGCAGTGTGTGTGCTTGTGTCTGTGAGAGTGTGTGTGAAGGGGGGGTGAGTACCGTTTCTTGGCAGTGTGTGTGCTTGTGTCTGTGAGAGTGTCTGTGAAGGGAGGGTGAGTACCGTTTCTTGGCAGTGTGTGTGCTTGTGTCTGTGAGAGTGTGTGTGAAGGGGGGGTGAGTACCGTTTCTTGGCGGTGCCGCCATGGGGGTCTGGCTCCGGTTCGGGTCAGGAAGGCGAGCTGGAAGTCATCGTCCATCGAGATGTAGGGGGCAAGCATGTCCAGATCGAGACCTTCACACTCCTGAAACAGAAACACACACATCACTACACTAAGACACTGCACTGAAACTAAACACATCACAACACTGAAACACAGAGACAGACACCTCTCTGTGGGTAGCTGCTGTAGTTCTATATAGTATTATTATTATTATTATTATTATTATTATTATTATTATTATTGTTATTATTAATTTCTTAGCAGACGCCCTTATCTAGGGTGACTTACAATTGTTACAAGATATCACATTACTTTTACATACAGTTACCCATTTATACAGTTAGGTTTTTACTGGAGCAATCTAGGTAAAGTACCTTGCTCAAGGATACAGCAGCAGGGTCCTCCACCTGGGATTGAACCCACGACCCTCCGGTCAAGTGTCCAGAGCCCTAACCACTACTCCACACTGCTGTCCACAGCAAGGCTCTGCCCAGCACACAGCAGGCACTCAATTACAACTTTATATATAGACACCATGTTGGGTAGCTGCTGTAGTTCTGTCCAGGGTTTTTGTGTTATACAGCGCAGTTCCTCCAGCATTGCTCTGTGTAGAGTACATTTCAGCTAGATGAGATCTTTATTCTACGCAGGGCTTCACAGTGTTGAAGGGTTAAAAGGAACATCAATGCTGGTTCTGTGTAGAAGGCACCAATTATACACCCTGTTTTCGGGTACAGAAGCTGTAAGTTAAGATAAAATGTATCTGTTCTCTCAGGGGAACATTCTGTGGGAAATGCATCCTTTTCTATTGAAATAGTTTGTGGTCTTGACCGTATTAGGTATTACTCCCCGAGTGAATGCAGGGCCCCAGAGGCGGAAAGAGAATGACCCCAGATGTAGCAGAACCCATTTGCTTGAAGAAGAACATAAGAAAGTTTACAAACGAGAGGAGGCCATTCAGCCCACATTGCTCGTTTGGTTGTTAGTAGCTTATTGATCCCAGAATCTCATCAAGCAGCTTCTTGAAGAATCCCAGGGTGTCAGCTTCAACAATATTACTGGGGAGTTGGTTCCAGAACCTCACAATTCTCTGTGTAAAAAAGTGCCTCCTATTTTCTGTTCTGAATGCCCCTTTATCTAATCTCCATTTGTGACCCCTGGTCCTTGTTTCTTTTCTCAGGTCAAAGAAGTCCCCTGGGTTGACATTGTCTATACCTTTTAGAATTTTTAATGCTTATACATATTAGAACTGTGTGTTAAAATGCACAGTTACAGTAACCATGGATATTGTTTTGATCAAATGTAATTTGACTATTAACATGCACCATGGTTCAAGACTTGTCATTGATTTTTAATAATTCATATTAAACAACTATTAATTAATAAACAAGGCTTTGGATATTTGATATTGGCTAATTATGAATAATACCACAACCCTACAGTGTGGTCCTGTCAGCATTGCCCTGTGTACAGTACAGCGAGGCTCTGCCCAGCACACAGCAGGCAATGCCAGCGCATTAGATCTCACACCTGTATAGAGACACCAGGCTGTGCAGCTGCTGTAGTTCTATGCAGGGTTCACACAGTGTCATTCAGTGCTAGCTCTGTGTGGGACTAACACTCATTACCTGGGTCGTGGGCGGAGCCTCATCCTCCTTCCTCACGGCGAATAATTTCTCAACCTCGTCCATATCGAAAGAGAGGCTGTCACTCTGAGAGGGGAGGGGAGAAAAGGGGAGGGGAGTAGGGTTAGCAGTTATATTAACAAAATAGAACAAATGGTCCAGTTTACTCCCATTCAACACATCCAAATGCCTCCCACAAAAACGCCTCCTACAAATCGGCTTTCCCATCTGAAGCCCTTTAATAAAGATTTTAACAGGACCATGTGAAAGACATTTTAACTGCATCACAGTGGGAGTACAGACACCCATCAGCTCAAACTAGAGGAGCCTGGTCAGTGAGTGAGCCTGGAGTGAGTGAGTGAGCCTGGTCAGTGAGTGAGCCTGGTCAGTGAGTGAGTGAGCCTGGAGTGAGTGAGTGAGCCTGGAGTGAGTGAGTGAGCCTGGTCAGTGAGTGAGCCTGGAGTGAGTGAGTGAGCCTGGAGTGAGTGAGTGAGCCTGGTCAGTGAGTGAGCCTGGAGTGAGTGAGTGAGCCTGGAGTGAGTGAGTGAGCCTGGTCAGTGAGTGAGCCTGGAGTGAGTGAGTGAGCCTGGAGTGAGTGAGCCTGGTCAGTGAGTGAGCCTGGACTCCAACACAAGACTGAATCAGAAAAACTGCAGGAAACCCAACGATTCAGCGACAGACTCTCAGAGTCTCAGTGTCTTCAGTGTAAATTCAACAACAGACGTTTACACTGGAAGTCTTTAGAAATAGTGAAATGTAATAAATTCAAAAGACAAATGTTTCGACTAGAAGTAGTCTATTTCAATCTCTTTCAGAACTGAAAAATCTTTGTCATTGAATTGATGAGGCATCTCAGTGTTTCTAAAGGTATAGAAAGCTTCCCTACATGTGGGGGCTCCAAAACAAGTTTATTATTCATATATTTCAATGGCCAGCTTACAGCAGTCTGTGTGACATCACAAAGAATCCAGAGCTCTCCACAGCGAGGTTTAATCTATAGAACAAGAATAAATGACTCATGAACTCCCTCTCCCCATCTCTCTCTGTGATTAACTTTAACTCCCCTCCATCTCCCCTCTCCCTCTCTGGTTAGCGCTTCGTTAGCATGTTCAGTGCACATGGACTCACTGGTGCGAGGGAGGGGCTGGTCTCCATGGCGACGGGGTCGAAGATGGGGGCGAGGAGCTGCCGCAGCTCTGGGGTACAGAGGTCCTGGGGGGCCGCAGGGGGGGAGGGGCCCCGAGCAGGCAGGAAAGAGAACATCTTCAGCTCAGCGGAGTCTGGAGAGAGAGAGAGTTTATGAAGAAAAAAAAGAGCCTCTCCTGTCATTGCAGTTAAATGGTTAATATTCACCTGACCCCAATGGAACTGCATTGAGAAAATCATACAATACAGCAGGGCAGGGGCAGGCGAGTGTATTCTGTACCTGTGAGAGGTTCCACACTGTCCCCTGCGGAGGGCGCTAGCTGGGTCAGCTGCTCCGGGCTCTCCTTCAGTTTGAGAAACAGCTCCGCACTCGTCTCCATAGCAACACTGTCAGGCTCAGACTTGGACTTGGGGGTCAGGGGTCGCTCCATCTGCTCGACTGAGAACACGACCCCCGACTCCTGCACCCCACTGAGAGAGAGACAGGGACTGGTAAAAACCCAAACTCACAGTTCACATGCAAAGATACAGAGGCACACAGACACAAAAACAATGACACACAGAGACACACAGACACAAACACAATGGCACACAGACACAAACACAACGATACACAGAGACACACAGACACAAACACAATGACACACAGAGACACACAGACACAAACACAATGACACACAGAGACACACAGACACAAACACAATGGCACACAGACACAAAAACAATGACACACAGAGACACACAGACACAAACACAATGACACACAGACACAAACACAATGACACACAGAGACACACAGACACAAACACAATGACACACAGAGACACACAGACACAAACACAATGACACACAGAGACACACAGACACAAACACAATGACACACAGAGACACACAGACACAAACACAATGGCACACAGAGACACACACAATGACACACAGAGACACAAAGACACAAACACAATGACACACAGACACAAACACAATGACACACAGAGACACACAGACACAAACACAATGACACACAGAGACACACAGACACAAACACAATGACACACAGACACAAACACAATGCACACAGAGACACACAGACACAAACACAATGACACACAGACACAAACACAATGACACACAGAGACACACAGACACAAACACAATGACACACAGACACAAACACAATGACACACAGAGACACACAGACACAAACACAATGACACACAGACACAAACACAATGGCACACAGACACAAACACAATGGCACACAGACACAAACACAAGGACACAGACACAAACAATGGCACACAGAGACACACAGACACAAACACAATGACACACAGAGACACACAGACACAAACACAATGACACACAGAGACACACACAATGACACACAGAGACACACAGACACAAACACAATGATACACAGAGACACACAGACACAAACACGACACACACAGACACACAGACACAAACATAATGACACACACAGACACACAGACACAAACACAATGACACACACAGACACACAGACACAAACACATTGACACACAGACACAAACACAATGGCACACAGACACAAACACAATGACACACAGAGACACACAGACACAAACACAATGGCACACAGACACAAACACAAGGACACACAGAGACACACAGACACAAACACAATGGCACACAGACACAAAAACAATGACACACAGAGACACACAGACACAAACACAATGGCACACAGAGACACACAGACACAAACACAATGACACACAGAGACACACAGACACAAACACAATGGCACACAGACACAAACACAAGGACACACAGAGACACACAGACACAAACACAATGGCACACAGACACAAACACAAGGACACACAGAGACACACAGACACAAACACAATGGCACACAGAGACACACAGACACAAACACAATGGCACACAGAGACACAGACACAAACACAATGGCACACAGAGACAAACAGACACAAACACAATGGCACACAGACACAAAAACAATGACACACAGAGACACACAGACACAAACACAATGGCACACAGACACAAACACAATGGCACACAGACACAAACACAATGGCACACAGAGACACAGACACAATGGCACACAGAGACACACAGACACAAACACAATGGCACACAGAGACACAGACACAATGGCACACAGAGACACACAGACACAAACACAATGGCACACAGACACAAACACAATGACACACACATACACTAACGGGTTCAGAGGTGAGGGGTCACTACCTGAGGATGAAGTTGATGCACACCACAGCCTCGGGCAGGGTGCTCTTGCTGCTGTAGAGGACGGTGGCCTGAGTCTCGGCCCACACGAAGCCGCCATGCTTGACCAGGAAGCGATAGTGACCGGTGCAGACTTGCCCTTTCGACAGCACTGTGGGGGGAGAGGACAGGTCAGGTCAGGCATGGAAACAAGAACCATGTGAGCTACTTTTATTTTCTTTCCTTTCTATGTTGATTTCTTTATTTTTCATTCACTCCCTTCCTCTCTCCACTCCATCCCCCCTTTCTCTCTCATTCCTCTCGGCTTGCTACACAGTTTCTCGTTCCTCTCTGCTTGCTGCACACAGTACTCTCCCTCCTCTCTCTCGTTCTGCACACAGTACTCTCCCTCCTCCCTCTCATTCTGCACAGTTCTCTCCCTCCTCCCTCTCATTCTGCAAACAGTACTCTCCCTCCTCTCTCTCGTTCTGCACAGTACACTCTCCCTCCTCCCTCTCATTCTGCACAGTACACTCTCCCTCCTCTCTCTCGTTCTGCACACAGTACACTCTCCCTCCTCTCTCTCGTCTGCACACAGTACACTCTCCCTCCTCCCTCTCATTCTGCACACAGTTCACTCTCCCTCCTCCCTCTCATTCTGCACACAGTACTCTCCCTCCTCTCTCTCGTTCTGCACACAGTACACTCTCCCTCCTCTCTCGTTCTGTACAAAGTTCACTCTCCCTCCTCTCTCTTGTTCTGCACACAGTACACTCTCCCACCTCTCGTTCTGTACAAAGTTCACTCACCCTCCTCTCTTGTTCTGCACACAGTACGCTCTCCCTCCTCTCTCGTTCTACACAGTACACCCTCCCTCCTCTCTCTCATTCTGCACAGTCCACTCTCCCTCCTCTCTCTTGTTCCTCTCTGCTTGCTGCACAGTACTCTCCCTCCTCTCTCTTGTTCCTCTCTGCTTGCTGCACAGCACTCTCCCTCCTCTCTCTTGTTCCTCTCTGCTTGCTGCAGTACTCTCCCTCCTCTCTTGTTCTGCACACAGTACGCTCTCCCTCCCCTCTCTCGTTCTGCACACAGTACACTCTCCCTTCTCTCTCTCATTCTGCACAAAGTTCACTCTCCTCTCTCTTGTACCTCTCTGCTTGCTGCACAGTACTCTCCCTCCTCTCTCTTGTTCCTCTCTGCTTGCTGCACAGCACTCTCCCTCCTCTCTCTTGTTCCTCTCTGCTTGCTGCAGTACTCTCCCTCCTCTCTTGTTCTGCACACAGTACGCTCTCCCTCCCCTCTCTCGTTCTGCACACAGTACACCCTCCTCCTCTCTCTCATTCTGCACAAAGTTCACTCTCCTCTCTCTTGTACCTCTCTACTTGCTGCACAGTACTCTCCCTCCTCTCTCTTGTTCCTCTCTGCTTGCTGCACAGCACTCTCCCTCCTCTCTGCTTGCTGCAGTACTCTCCCTCCTCTCTTGTTCTGCACAAAGTTCACTCTCCCTCCTCTCTCATTCTGCACAAAGTTCACTCTCCTCTCTCTTGTTCTGCACACAGTACACTCTCCCTTCTCTCTCTCATTCTGCACAAAGTTCACTCTCCTCTCTCTTGTTCCTCTCTGCTTGCTGCACAGTACTCTCCCTCCTCTCGTTCTGCACAAAGTTCACTCTCCCTCCTCTCTCTCTTGTTCTGCACACAGTAGCTCTGGAAAGGCGATCGGCTCCTCCAGTATCTGCAGTTCAGACGCTGACACGGTTCAGATCCAGTTGTGCAGTTTTGAAAATAATCTATCTTTTAGCAAACATGGATTTCCATTTTAAAAATAGGATATCAGATACTACACTGGGTTAAAAATCTCTGTTTGCAAGCCATGCTTTCAGGCTGCACTTGCACTTCCTGGGTTGTTTTTTATCAGTGTCTTAAAAGCAAGTTTGATACCCACTGCATTGGGAGCTTTCTGCTAATACATCAATGAGATCTCTCATAAGTCCTGAATGACATGAACTCACACTATACTGGACACTCTACAACAAAACATTCAGGGGAAAAACACTTATTTACATTTCAATGAAGCTCAAATACAGACAGACTGAGACAGGCAGCTAGAGAGGCAGACAGAGAGAGACAGGGACAAGCACCATCAAAGTGATTGGAGCTGTTTTTAATGAAGGTTTGTTATCAAACTAACATGCCAATATGTTTGATTGTTTATTAATGAACCCCCCACCACCACTCACAGATCTGCAGTCTCGTAGTCACATGATCAGTGTCGAGGGCATGGTGGTACTCGTAGGCCGAGTGGCCAATCAGATCCTCAGGACTGTATCCTAGCAACTCAGTGACCCTGCAGAGAAACATGAAGAGAAGCCAGGTCAGGAGAAAGGAGATGGAAGGAAGAGGGGAGGGCAGAGAAGAGGAGAGGGGAGAGGAGAGCTGAGTTCACCTCTCATCACACTGAGTCAAGGGGGAGGGGAAACGGTATTGGAGATGGGGTTAGGAGTTGTGGTTGAGCTCACCTCTCATCACACTGAGTGAAGCACAGGTCCATGCTGTGCCGGCTCAGGAAGGCGCTCCTGTCCAGGGGGAAGTCGATGTGTGAGGGGTCGGGGATGGGCTCGCACAGCACAGTGAGGCAGGTGAGGGGGTGCACCGCAGAGCTGTACGTGTGGATGTGTCCCGAACACTGAAGCACCTGGAGAGAGAGAGAGCGAGAGCGAGAGAGACAGAGAGAGCGAGAGAGAGAGCGAGAGAGAGAGCGAGAGCGAGAGCGAGAGAGACAGAGACAGAGAGAGCGAGCCAGAGAGAGAGCGAGAGAGAGAAATAGAGAGGCGTGAGTTATTTGTTTTGATAGACAGACGGGGGGGGGGGGTATTTTTAACCCTGCAACAGTGTTTCATAACTTGGCCTTCTGCTTTTCTGTGTTTATTAATTTAATTTTTCTGAGTTAAGCTTTCGCTTTGCATATACTGTATGAAATTATTCTTTTTGGTTACTTTCCTAAATTCTGGGCTGTTTTTGTGTCACAATATTTGTAAAAAGTGGACAGTACCTACACGCTTGTACCTTCTTTCCTTTGCTGTCTTTCACAACGCTATCCTCATTGTGTGCCTGTGACATTGGCACATTTGGCACCATTGGCACATTTGTGTGTCTAAGCATTTTTGTTTATATTTCATCACAATTTGCAATTGTTTTAAATTCCACAAGCATGTAAATCCTCCCTATCTAACGGCAATATAGCTTTAAATCTCGCGAGCAAGAACAATCCTCTGTTTCTAACTGTAATCTCGTTTTAAATCTCGCAAGCACGTGCAATAGAAATGTAGGAAGTTGCTGCCACTCAGTAGCTGGGATGGGTTTAAAGTATTCAGAACAAATCGATGATAAATCCAATCTGGTACTGGTTTTATGGTCTGTCTTAGTGGGGTCAGTACTTTGCATCCTGCTCACCTGATAGCTGAGAGTGCCCTCTGCTGGTCAAGAGACAGGCGCAGTGTAGGGTTAGGGGTCAGTGTGAGGTTAGGGGTCAGGGGTGTCAGTACCTTCCATGCTGTTGATTTGCTGCTGAGGGTGCGCCCCCTGCTGGTTAGGGTGCTCTTCATCCTCAGGAAGAAACTCCTCTCAGTGTGAACATCCTGGGACTGCTTCTTACCAACACCTGTCAATACACAGAGACCTGTCAATACATACAGAGACACACACAGAGTCAATACATACACACACCTGTCAATACACACACACAGACACCTGTCAATACACACACACACAGACACCTGTCAATACATACACACAGACACCTGTCAATACACATACAGATCTGTCAATACACACATAGACACACACAGAGCTGTCAATACATAACCCTGTCAACACACACACAGACCCTATCCCTAACAATAACCCTCACAGTGTTTCCCCACCCCCCCTCCCCTCCGATCCCCTCTCTCACGCTGGCTGGGTGTCAGGATGTCTCTCAGCTCCTCCTGGTCACAGGGGTGGATGAAATCAAACACTCTCTGCCCAACCAGGTCCAGCTGCAACACAAACACAGCACAGCACAGTGAGACGCAATACAATACAATACAATACAATACAATACAACACAACACAACACTGAGACTCAATACAACACAGCTCTGTGAGACACAATACAACACAAAACTGTAAGACTCAATACTGTGTCTCAATACTGGAGGCTGTGTGGAGCCCCGGTGTGCTGGTCAGTGTATTGTATTGTATTGCTCTGTGGAGCCCCGGTGTGCTGGTCAGTGTATTGTATTGTATTGCTCTGTGGAGCCCCGGTGTGCTGGTCAGTGTATTGTATTGTATTGCTCTGCAGTGCCCCGGTGTGCTGGTCAGTGTATTGTATTGCTCTGTGGAGCCCCGGTGTGCTGGTCAGTGTATTGTATTGTATTGCTCTGTGGAGCCCCGGTGTGCTGGTCAGTGTATTGTATTGTATTGCTCTGTGGAGCCCCGGTGTGCTGGTCAGTGTATTGTATTGTATTGCTCTGTGGTGCCCCGGTGTGCTGGTCAGTGTATTGTATTGTATTGCTCTGTGGAGCCCCGGTGTGCTGGTCAGTGTATTGTATTGTATTGCTCTGTGGTGCCCTGGTGTGCTGGTCAGTGTATTGTATTGTATTGCTCTGTGGAGCCCCGGTGTGCTGGTCAGTGTATTGTATTGTATTGCTCTGCGGTGCCCCGGTGTGCTGGTCAGTGTATTGTATTGCTCTGTGGAGCCCCGGTGTGCTGGTCAGTGCATTGTATTGTATTGCTCTGCGGTGCCCTGGTGTGCTGGTCAGTGTATTGTATTGCTCTGTGGTGCCCGGTGTGCTGGTCAGTGTATTGTATTGTATTGCTCTGTGGAGCCCGGTGTGCTGGTCAGTGTATTGTATTGTATTGCTCTGTGGAGCCCGGTGTGCTGGTCAGTGTATTGTATTGTATTGCTCTGTGGAGCCCGGTGTGCTGGTCAGTGTATTGTATTGTATTGCTCTGTGGAGCCCGGTGTGCTGGTCAGTGTATTGTATTGTATTGCTCTGTGGAGCCCGGTGTGCTGGTCAGTGTATTGTATTGTATTGCTCTGTGGAGCCCGGTGTGCTGGTCAGTGTATTGTATTGTATTGCTCTGTGGAGCCCGGTGTGCTGGTCAGTGTATTGTATTGTATTGCTCTGTGGAGCCCGGTGTGCTGGTCAGTGTATTGTATTGTATTGCTCTGTGGAGCCCGGTGTGCTGGTCAGTGTATTGTATTGTATTGCTCTGTGGAGCCCGGTGTGCTGGTCAGTGTATTGTATTGTATTGCTCTGTGGAGCCCGGTGTGCTGGTCAGTGTATTGTATTGTATTGCTCTGTGGAGCCCGGTGTGCTGGTCAGTGTATTGTATTGTATTGCTCTGTGGAGCCCGGTGTGCTGGTCAGTGTATTGTATTGTATTGCTCTGTGGAGCCCGGTGTGCTGGTCAGTGTATTGTATTGTATTGCTCTGTGGAGCCCCGGTGTGCTGGTCAGTGTATTGTATTGTATTGTATTGTATTGCTCTGTGGAGCCCCGGTGTGCTGGTCAGTGTATTGTATTGCTCTGTGGAGCACCGGTGTGCTGGTCAGTGTATTGTATTGTATTGCTCTGTGGAGCCCTGGTGTGCTGGTCAGTGTATTGTATTGCTCTGTGGAGCCCCGGTGTGCTGGTCAGTGTATTGCTCACCTGTGGCACCCCGATGTGCTGGCTCACGTTCTCAGAGAGGTACACCACGTCCCCCTCTGCCAACAGCACCATCACGAAGCCTGGTAGTGCGCGCAGGAAGTACCCATCAGTCTCCTCCTCTGACTCCGCCCCCAGCTCCTCTGCACCAATCAGACAAGAAACGGGTCAGCAGAAACAAACGGCTTCCCTTTCCCCATGGTCCCCCTGAGCATGAGTGTGTGGGAGGGCGTGTCTGTGTGTCTCTCACTGGGAGGAGGCAGTGCAACCTGATTGCCAGTGTGTGTCTCAGCCTCTGTGTGTCAGAGCTCCCTCCAGCTGCTACACGCACAGATGCAGTGTGTCAGTGTGTGTGTCTCAGTGTAGTGATGTGTCCGAGTGTGTGTGTGTCAGTGGCAGTTTCCTTGAGTCTCTCTCTCTCTCTCTGTGTCACAGCTGTGCGAGAGCAGGCTCTGGGTATATGTATCTCTCTGAGCAGGGTGTGTCTGTCTGTCAGTGTGTTTCTCACGGCTCCCCCTACCTGCTGGGAGGAGGTGCTGCACACGCAGGTAGCTCAGGGTCAGCCTTATGATGGCAGCCTTGTCGAGGTGTGATGTCACAGTGCGGGGGAGGGGCAGGGTGCGCGCCAGTTGGTAGAACACCTCCGTCTCCTGACTGCGGCGCGAGCGAGCAGCATCGCGGGAACGCAATTTCCGCAGCTCCAAGCTGGACCTGCAGGGGCGACAGAGAGCAGAGAGACAGCGAGGCTTAGACACAGGAGCACAGACACAGTGAGGTTTAGACACAGCGAGGCTTAGACACAGGAGCACAGACACAGCGAGGTTTAGACACAGCGAGGCTTAGACACAGGAGCACAGACACAGCGAGGTTTAGACACAGTGGGCCCCATTTTCAAAAGAGATGCGACGGCGCAGCGGGGCTTAAACGGTTCTTTTTTTGGGTGCAAGATCAGTAGAATAATCGTATGTCGCTGTGTTGGGTCTCTTTGACTCAGGTGTGCTTTGAGGTGTTTTAATTGAGTCACAGTTGTTCCAATGAGCCCTAAAAGTTTACTTTTATTTAGAATAGCCAGGTTTGTGTGAAATGTGTTAATGAGGGGAACACTTTTGTGTTAAGTTTGTAATTAATGACAGCATATGTGATTTTGACACAATCTGTACTTAAACAGCTATGTGGAATTGTGAAACAGACATGGCATTACGCCTTCTACAGCTTCGAATGCTTGAGGAAATACACTGGCTTTATAAATCCGTCCTTCAGATGAGGCTTTTAATCCAGGTCCTATTGTAAGTGACTCTGCAGCAGCAGTTGTGATGCATAGTTCACTTTATTAACTACTGTTCGCCATGCCTTCTTATTTTTTGCTTTACAGTGTTTTGTACGAGAGCCTTTTCCAAATAATGCTGATTCATTCTGTATTACTTTTTCCAAAATGATGTGCGTCGCTTCCTCTGAAGTTTGCTTTTCTTTTTTAGGGAAACCCGTTTGAGCCATTGTTTTTCTTTCAAACTTTTCCAGCGCAGCCTTCGGCGAGCGGGCGTGTTTGTGCTCATTTACTGTGCAGAGTCGCAGGCTTACGACTTCACATTTTCCTGTTGAAAACTGCATTTTCAGAACTGGTCGTAAGTCAGTCACAGCGCAGGCTGCATTGCATCTGCACTTAGCATAAAACTAGCCCTGTACAAAAATGACCCCCCAGTGTTTCTTTCAAAACTGCACATTTGAGACCTATGCAGTGAATGGAGGTGCAAAGAGGCTAAGATTTATGGAATTGTATTGTTAGCCAGAATCACAGCAGAGTCTATGATTTGTAAAACTGGTTCTGTTCTGTAAATCTCTTGATAAATCACTGAACACCACTGTACTGTACCAGCTAGTCAAGGAAACAAAAACAAAAAACAGCCTGGGTATAATGGAAGGGGAATGTCCTCTCAGATCGAACGGTCTGTAAACGTCAAGTACAAATGCAGAAGTGAAAATAAGGCAGGTTTGCAAACCACTGCAAGCTCCCCACACAGAGATGCTTAATTAAAACAGAATACCACAGTCGTCTAATTTATATGGCGTCCTTCATGCGCAAACATCCAGGACGCTTTACAAACATACACAGCAAGCCAAAAGAGCTCCAAACTGCTTGCTAGTGACAGGCCAGATCAAAGAGATGTGTTTAGAGCTTAGATTTAAAAATACTGACAGACTCAGCATTCAGGATACAATTTGGAACAGAGTTCCAAAGTGAAGGAGCTTGAGAACTAAAATCCTCACACCGTAGGGTTTGTGACGGAGTTCACAAGAGACCATCAATGGCAGATCTCAAAGTACAAGAGGTTTGTAGGGAGCTGACAGACAGGGCACGAACCATGAACAGCCTTGCAAGCAAGGTATTTAATGAATGTGTAAGAAAAACAAATACACTACAATAGGACAAGAGAGACATTTTTATTTCAAAATAACAGTTTCCATTTGAAAAGAATATATATTTAAGTGATAAGAGCTACAAGAGAAGGGAGGAGAAAATAGTTAGAAAGAAAGAAAGAAAAAAAGAAAGAAAGAAAGAAAGAAAGAAAGGAGTTAATCGAGTTCACTGGGTCTCCTGCCTCTCTGATAAACAGCTGAACAACACTGGACTGTGATTGGCCAGGAGCAACCCTGGCAGCAGGCTCCGATTGGCTGTGGTGAGGGAAGGGCCTCCGAGACAACTGCCAAGTCAGCATGTAGGGCGGCGGGGTAGGGGGGGCAGGGAGAGAGAGAGACTCTTCCACAGCTGCTTGCCAAACATTGGTGTACCCATGTCTGCATTACAGCAGTTATATTGGACCGATTTAGGTATTCAAAATATTTAGCTAACAAAAAACCAAAGTCAAACTGATAAATAAACTCAAAAGTACAAAATGTGCTTGCTACCCCCTTTCCTGGACTGATCGTTCACAGCGTCTCCTTATTGAAACGACAAACACGCAATGCTACTCGGGTACACAGCCAGCTCCATCTGCCCCAACCCTCCTTCCTGAGGTGCAGCGAATGAGTGTGACGCATCAAACCCGTCGGGTCTTTTATTAAGAAGTACCGAAAGTCTGAGTAATTGCTAAAAGCGAGAGTTTTACTAGTTTGCATACAATTAACTCAGCCTATTGGTAGTTTGAAATTATTGATTTAATAACATTTGGAAGTAACTTCTCTGTCGAATTTTACCACGAAGATCCATCCTAAACACTTTCTCAACGAAGTGTGTTGATTTGCCTCATTGTAACACTGATGAATAAATATGCCAGCGAGCAACGATAATTTAGCCTTCGCTACTTCAAAAAAGATGCAGTAAACCGCCTTAGCAATTGTTACATTTAATTGTGCAACAGTAAATATCAAAATGAACTATTTCCTAAAATGGATATGACTTGTTAATTACATGAACCGATCCATTAAATTGATATATTTACAGTTCAGCCTTTTAACTCGACTTACAAACAGAATTGTCCATCGACTGTATTTAGTTATTTTTGCAATGTTGCGTTTTATCATTCTTATTCATGTCCCGTTTTTTCAATTGTTATATTTACATTTTTCCTGTTATTAATATTATCGTTATTTTTGTAATTTGTAATAGGCTAATTCATGATACAACACGTCTGTTCTAACCGCCATGGAAAGCGATATGAAATACATATTAAAAGTAGGCTATTCTTTATTATTATTATTTGTTTATTTAGCAGACGCCTTTATCCAAGGCGACTTACAGAGACTAGGGTGTGTGAACTATGCATCCGCTGCAGAGTCACTTACAACTACGTCTCACCCGAAAGACGGAGCACAAGGAGGTTAAGTGACTTGCTCAGGGTCACACAATGAGTCAGGGGCTGAGGTGGGATTTGAACCGGGGACCTCCTGGTTACAAGCCCTTTTCTTTAACCACTGAACCACAGCCTCCTATTCTAAATAAACTTTCACAGCAACATGCTTCAACTAACCGGGTCTTTGGTTGCTCGATTGTATTTCATTCTTATCCGGCTAGAATCTTATAATCTATCGTCTTGGCTGCAAGACGGTCATCCTTTGTTTGTTGGTTCTCCTGAGAAATGATCAAATAATTTTTACCGAAAGAAAACCTCTCAACTGATTCATCAGAAATGGCTTTACGAATCTCGGTTTTTGAAAAAGAAAAAAAAAAAAAAGATAAATCACTTTGAAAAAGTGCAAGAAAAAAAATCGGTTAGGAAAAAAAACTAATAAACTCAAAACCAGCACATTGATGAATAGAGTCCAGTATGTGCAGCGTAACCCGATGCGGATAAACAAGTCTTTCAACTTTCACCTCCCTCCCTCCCTCTCACACACACACACACACACACACACACACACACACACACCCGCAGCCGGGACAGAATGTTCTTAAAACTTACAACACGGCGTCCTGAACACAGAGTGAAAACAATATGCGCGCTCCCGCGGGCAGGCGCGGGCACCCGCACCGCTTTAAACTGCATGACTACAGACCAAAACATTTTAAAAAAAGCACACACATATATATATATATATATATATATATATATATATATATATATATATATATATATATATATATATATATATATATATATATATAGAAATATTAAGCCAAAGGAATAATAGTATATAAAAAACGGAAGTGTGATTTTGGATTGCTGTTATAAGGTACAGTGTGTACAATGCAGGCCAGCTGGCAGCTGTAGACGCATGGATTACATTATTATTAATAGCACACAGAGCCCTGCACAGCGAGTTCCCATTCATATCGCCAGACAGCGACACGGCACGCACGCTCGTTTGTGTTTATTGTGCAAATATCTAACCATTTCCGAGCCTGCCAACTCGTGTATGTGGTTTGTTTAACAACACGGCTTCATACCCTCCCCCTCCCACTCAACTCAGCGCGAATAAATTATACTTTTTTCAACCCTGACTGTAATCTGCAAATAAAAAAAAGAAGTTTTAAAACGGACGTCTTAATTCTTAGAGGTTTGACGCCACATGCTCTCACTAAATTATTAATTTAGGGCATCGTACAATAACCAGCATGTTACGACATGAAATATCCAGGGAAAAAACACACAGCATGAAATAGGACATCAACATAGTTGGACAAAATAAACACATAACATAATTTATCACAGCTATGTTTTGTTTAAATAGTCATATTCATGTTATTTACCTGAGAGACGAATGTCCTTAACTAACAGTTAATTCGATTAAGAATGCTTCCCAGATTGCGTTTGAAAAACATTCTCGGGTGTGTTGCGAGTGATCTGTGACGTTCTGTCTAAATTCATTTCATTATACTTCTTTGTTCAGAGCAAGAGGGCGCGGGACTGTTCTATAAAACTTTAAAAGATTGGGGGTGGGAGAGACGCGCAAATCGCGGTGCTGGAGGGCCATTGCACCCCAGGTGTGTATACTAACAACAACAACAACAACAACAACAACAACAACAACAACAACTGGTGTTGCAGTTTTGTTCAATGGCTTTCAGCACCCCCACTGTAAACATTGTTCCAGCGCCCCTGGGTCCGAGTGCGGCCCTGTTTGACTTTAACCCTCCTCTGAATGCAAATAAAAAGTACATTAAATCACTCTTAGGAGTTTAGAGTGCGTTTACTGTAGCATTCTCCGGTACTCCGTCACGGGTTTTCTACTCTACTGCTTTAGTTCAGCGCTGCAAACAGCTTTCTAAACTTTCAAAGGGGTGCAATGGTACGCGCATGGTCGCATAGTATCACATTCAGCGACTAACGCGAGCCAGCAGCCTCAGCACAGCTCCGTGCATACATCATATTAAACCCGGATCAACTAGAACTAAGACGTGGCGTCTTTGCTAATGTTATTTCATTCAAATCAATCAGTGATAGCCGCATTTCTGTAAAAAAGCAATTAAACGACACATCTCCATTGCCCGATGCTCGTAACTCGCAACGTGTCTGTGGCGCTGAGGGCAACATCTTGTATATGTACACTCCTGTGACAGACAGACAGACGGGAGACATGTTGAGACGAGAGTGTTATTGAAATGCAATACACTTTGCTAGTCTGTCTCACACTATCTGCTACAGTAATACGCTTACCGCCTAACCCCCAACTCTAACCAGCATGCAGCTTTGCACTGCACTGCTCGGTCTCTTCGTCCAGTCGATTTCTTCCCTAATCTTACCTTTTTCCTCTAGGTTCTGTCTCCATGGTCTCTTGATTCAATATACTTTTCTTCTCTCCAGTAATGCAGTTTACTCTTGTTTTGTACGCATGCGTGTTAGCTCAAGCACTCAGCTTGCGCTAACACTTCCACGCCCCCTTCGAACCGCAGATGTTTGTTACCGTATAACCCCGCAAATACGCGTACAGAGCTTATACAGCGGGCACAGCATGAGCGTTCACAGAGCACTGTGGTTATTCCACGAGGGAAGAAAAAGATTTTCGATTCTACATCTTTCCACGCGTGTTGTATAAACGTTGGTCCTTATCAGAGTGTGCCATAGTAAAAAAATACAGGAAAGCGTAATAAAGCACAGAGATAGCATGGCTAAGCATTGCAAAGCACAGATATGTATGGTAAACTGTATTAAAAATACACCATGGTAAGCTAACCCTTATAATAGTGTCCCAAAGTAATAGCATAGCAAAGTGTAATAAAGCACGTTGAAAGCATGGGTACAGTAAAGCATAGGTAAGCACTGTAAAGCACAGAGTATAACCATGGGAAAAGCATGGGGCAAAACGTTAGGTTACTTACCGTAACCCTGGTTCCCAGAAAGAGAAGACGACCACCAATGACATTATGTATGGGATATGCCTGCCCATTGGGTAGGTATCGCTGAGCTCTCTATACCAGAGCTGCTGATAGGCCCCTTCCTGGGATGATGCACTTGGTCCCACCCACCAAGGGGATAAAACATCCTGAGGAAGCCATTTCTCTTTTTCCGTCGAACCCGTGAGGGAGACCGATGCGACCTCACAGTTGGTGGTTGTCTTCTCTTTCAGGGAACCAGGGTTACGGTAAGTAACCTAACGTTCCCTTTCAATTGGAAGACGACCACCAAAGACATTACATATGGGATAATATATACCAGAGCCGTCGCGAGGGAGAAGGAACGGCAGCATATGAGGGAAGCACAAGCACTGTCTAACCCAGAGGTTAGCGGTGTGAACTTACACCCTCAAGGACCCTTGTGCCTACAGAAGGCAAGGCAGGGTCTACCACATTAATGCAGTAGAACCTGGAGAAGGTAAGCGGCGTAGCCCAGCTAGCAGCAGTACAAATATCAGACATCGAGGCACCTCTGAAGAGGGCCCAAGATGTAGCCAACCCTCTAGTGGAGTGTGTGACTACCCTACCAGGTGGGGGCAAGCCAGCACCATTATACGCAGTCGAGACTGTGTCCACAATCCAGTGATAGATGTTATGATTATATATATATATATATTTATTGCAGTGATTACTCTTTTTTTCCATTTCTATACACTGCAGTTACACCTCATGTCAAGCAAGTGACTGCTGTGCTAGCAGTGTCCACAAGGGGGAGCCGTTAAAGAATGAGCAGAAGCAGCTGTAACGCCGGGCAGTTTGGCTTGATGTTAATACGGCAGTATAGAGCAGACGCGGATTGAGGGTACAGGCACAGAGCACGTGTGATTTAGTAACGCAATGCCTCAGACCAGACAGCCTAGTTCCACAGTTCCATTCTATAACACACAGGTCACAGAGTCGAGTACCTCTATTATTTAGCCTGCTGGTTAAGCCACGTTACTCCAGATACATCTAATGCAGGTCTACACAGCCCCCCATCCTCCTCTCAACTGAGAGATATTCGTTAGTAAAGGATCATTGCAAAGTGATGGATGCTGGAGCAAGCAGCAGCATTCTTTGGTTATTTATGAGCCTGCCCTGCTGTACCTTTGCTCAGTCATTAAAGCCAAGAAGAAAACAAAGAGACTGGTGATCAGATTATTGCTGCTGCACTGGGGGAGACATGAGTGAAGACTTTACAATCCTAAAAGGAGTTGACATAGTTAACCTATTACTGTGAACACAGCACAGACACCAGGACCACAGGACAGAGGGAAGGAGACACTTCTTCACACAGAGAGTGGTGAGGGGATGGAATGGGCTGCCTAGTCATGTTGTTGAAGGAGACTCTTCTTCACACAGAGAGTGGTGAGGGGATGGAATGGGCTGCCTAGTCATGTTGTTGAAGGAGACACTTCTTCACACAGAGAGTGGTGAGGGGATGGAATGGGCTGCCTAGTCATGTTGTTGAAGGAGACACTTCTTCACACAGAGAGTGGTGAGGGGATGGAATGGGCTGCCTAGTCATGTTGTTGAAGGAGACACTTCTTCACACAGAGAGTGGTGAGGGGATGGAATGGGCTGCCTAGTCATGTTGTTGAAGGAGACACTTCTTCACACAGAGAGTGGTGAGGGGATGGAATGGGCTGCCTAGTCATGTTGTTGAAGGAGACACTTCTTCACACAGAGAGTGGTGAGGGGATGGAATGGGCTGCCTAGTCATGTTGTTGAAGGAGACACTTCTTCACACAGAGAGTGGTGAGGGGATGGAATGGGCTGCCTAGTCATGTTGTTGAAGGAGACACTTCTTCACACAGAGAGTGGTGAGGGGATGGAATGGGCTGCCTAGTCATGTTGTTGAAGGAGACACTTCTTCACACAGAGAGTGGTGAGGGGATGGAATGGGCTGCCTAGTCATGTTGTTGAAGGAGACACTTCTTCACACAGAGAGTGGTGAGGGGATGGAATGGGCTGCCTAGTCATGTTGTTGAAGGAGACACTTCTTCACACAGAGAGTGGTGAGGGGATGGAATGGGTTATCCAGTCATACTTAATCACTGGGGTCCTTTAAGACAAGACTTGACAAAGTTTAGAGATCAACCAGGAACCTTCTTATGTATTCCTGTTGAAAGTGTTCAGGTGCCTTCATTTGATTGTGAAGTCCATTGTATTCACGATTGTTTCATCAATAAAAATAATTAGTGAAACTAAATTCCTCTAATACTGGAGACTAGGGCTTAAAGACTACCAATTTGACAGAATCCAGTATATTGGGTTTTAAATTGTGGAATGGATCGTTACTATTTAAAGAAACATGAATAAATCATGTATTTGATAATGTCTGGGTCTCTGTTTGTGAACGTACTGTTTCATACCACTGTGCTGTGTGTGCAATATGCTTGGGGTTTTTTTACAGTTTATTTGTGTTTTTAAATGTCATTTACATGATAATGGACTCCATCTGAAACCGCACGCTTCCCAATTACTTCCCATTGCAATTCAAGCAGCGGAATACAATTAGAATACACGATGCGGGGCTGTCTACATGGTGTCTACATGGTGTTAACAGAACAGAGTGACGTTTAGTTGCCTCCCAGTTTCTCGGTGGACTGTTAGCACCAGGGATGGGAGCACCTTTATTTACTGAATAAACACACACAAGCAGCACAGAGGAATCTAAAGAAAGTCCTGTCAGTGTGTTTTCATCGTTGTTTTATTTTTGTTCTCCACAGCACACTGGATGGTCAATGACTTTTTTTTTTTTACAAACAAACAAACTCGTACTTGTATGCCCCTGATTGATTCTGGATACGTCTCTATAGGTTTTCCTCATCCTCAATTCTGACAAAGAGAGGTTCACTTTGTCATGATGCTTTAAGATATGTTAGCATTTCAACAGATCCTGCCCTGCCCAGACTGTAAAAAACTCACCGCAAACCCTGTCTAATCCAGCCCCTCTACAGATCAATCACATCCCTATTGAAATGAACGGAGTGATCCCCTCTACAATCCGGAACCTGGCTATTCTAGAATCCGGCATGATTCCAGAACACCGGCTCATGGGACACTCATTTCTACTTTAATTTTGTTTAGGTACAGTATTAGATTTTCCAGTACCTCTGTAAACTGCACATATTATCTATAATCCGTCACAATTCTCCGGTCCCAAGCGATGCTGGATTAGGCTGTACTGTGCTGCACATGTATTATGAGGTATAACTGGGGCTTGAACTTTCCGGTTTTTATTTTCCAAATCTCTACCTCCTTTTAAATGTTAATTAGTCGTTGTTAAGCTGTCTCTGCATCGTAATAAAGAGACAACAACTAATTAAAGACTGGGGTTAAGATATTTCTTTTCTTTGCTATAAATCAAGAAGCTTTTAAATGCTGGACTTGTTATATCAGTGTACACTCTGTACTGGGTATTTTATGTTGAAAAGAAAATATGTTGGGACAACTCTGTTAAACGAGTGAAAATACGAAATGCACAACGATAAACTCGGCGACTGCAAGAATGAAATTAGGATCAGCGATGAGCAATTAACCTAATTTGTCACGTCTGTTTGAAATAAAACTTAAGCGAAACAAAATGAGTGTTCTGATGCTCATACTCCTAATCGCTTTTAAGTATTTATCAGCAGGTATTAAGCAAATCCGTTAATTATTGTGTTGATTTCAATGTTTTAAAAGGCGATTGGAAGAATATTTTGGCAGTGAAGATGTCAGCGCCCAGGATGAGAGGAAAATTGGCTTCCAGTCGGCTTTTAAAGAACTCAATTAATTACCATTGATTGGTGCGCAGTTGTAAACTGAGGAAAGGACAGCTTTTCTTGTTTTGAAATGAACACGTTAATGAATGGATTTGTTTAGTATTGGACGCTAAATACTTCTTAAAGGCAATTCCAAGTGTCAGCACCCTCTACTAACAATGTAACAGGAGATCATCTTTGAATAAACGCTTTGACTAGAAAAAGACTTTGTGAAAACGTTTGCCAAATGAAGCGTTTCCTTCTTCGTTCCAGCCCCTTCATCCTGTGAGCGTTGTGTGGCCTTGCCCCGCGTCAGTGCCCCCCCAGGAGAGGCGGGTGGCGAGGGAGCTCCTCGTCTGAGCTGGGGTACCCCCCTCTCCCAGGGGAGCCCAGCGGATGCGCCCCTCTCTCACCTCCCTCCCTGCAAGATAGAGAGACACACACACTGAACACACATCAAGAAACACACACTGAACACACCAGCCATACCACACGGACAGAGCAGGAGAAGGTACTTTTAATAAGTAATGCTTACAAATTGTCAGTTACATTGACTTAGCCTATTACTTTGAAAAACATGTTACAGTTACAGTTACAAATAGCTACTTCTCAGGCACAGTTTACATTTTAAAGGGTTTTTTTTTGTTTGTTTGGTCAGACTGCAGCTCGTAATATTCTTTGCAGATCCAGCTATCGAACCCCCTCGTTCCCTCCTCTAGCAAGATGCCTGTTCAAGTGACATGTAAGGTTTGACTTGTATTGCTGAAGCGCTTTCTGGTTTCATGCATTAGCCGTAGTCCTTTTTTTAAATGTAACTAAAACAATGTTATTATGTCACATAAAATGTAACGCATTACCACATTCCGTTAATAGAACCATTACAGTTACAAGGTCCTGAAAAATGTAATGAGATTACAGTAATGAGATACATGTAATGAGATTACAGTAATGAGATTACAGTAATGAGTTACATGTAATGAGATACATGTAATGAGATTACAGTAATGAGATTACAGTAATGAGATACATGTAATGAGATTACAGTAATGAGATTACAGTAATGAGTTACATGTAATGAGATTACAGTAATGAGATACATGTAATGAGATTACAGTAATGAGATACATGTAATGAGATTACAGTAATGAGTTACATGTAATGAGATTACAGTAATAAGATTACAGTAATGAGATACATGTAATGAGATTACTGTAATGAGATTACAGTAATGAGTTACATGTAATGAGATTACAGTAATGAGATACATGTAATGAGATTACAGTAATGAGATACATGTAATGAGATTACAGTAATGAGTTACATGAAATGAGATAACAGTAATGAGTTACATGTAATGAGATTACAGTAATGAGTTACATGTAATGAGATTACAGTAATGAGTTACATGTAATGAGATTACAGTAATGAGATTACAGTAATGAGTTACATGTAATGAGATTACAGTAATGAGATACATGTAATGAGATTACAGTAATGAGATACATGTAATGAGATTACAGTAATGAGATTACAGTAATGAGTTACATGTAATGAGATTACAGTAATGAGTTACATGTAATGAGATTACAGTAATGAGTTACATGTAATGAGATTACAGTAATGAGATACATGTAATGAGATTACTGTAATGAGATTACAGTAATGAGTTACATGTAATGAGATACATGTAATGAGATTACAGTAATGAGATACATGTAATGAGATTACAGTAATGAGTTACATGTAATGAGATTACAGTAATGAGTTACATGAAATGAGATAACAGTAATGAGTTACATGTAATGAGATTACAGTAATGAGTTACATGTAATGAGATTACAGTAATGAGATACATGTAATGAGATTACAGTAATGAGATACATGTAATGAGATTACAGTAATGAGATTACAGTAATGAGTTACATGTAATGAGATTACAGTAATGAGTTACATGTAATGAGATTACAGTAATGAGTTACATGTAATGAGATTACAGTAATGAGATAACAGTAATGAGTTACATGTAATGAGATTACAGTAATGAGTTACATGTAATGAGATTACAGTAATGAGTTACATGTAATGACATTACAGTAATGAGTTACATGTAATGAGATTACAGTAATAAGATTACAGTAATGAGATACATGTAATGAGATTACTGTAATGAGATTACAGTAATGAGTTACATGTAATGAGATTACAGTAATGAGATACATGTAATGAGATTACAGTAATGAGATACATGTAATGAGATTACAGTAATGAGATTACAGTAATGAGTTACATGTAATGAGATTACAGTAATGAGTTACATGAAATGAGATAACAGTAATGAGTTACATGTAATGAGATTACAGTAATGAGTTACATGTAATGAGATTACAGTAATGAGATTACAGTAATGAGTTACATGTAATGAGATTACAGTAATGAGATTACAGTAATGAGATACATGTAATGTGATTACAGTTATGAGATACATGTAATGAGATTACAGTAATAAGATTACAGTAATGAGTTACATGTAATGAGATTACAGTAATGAGATACATGTAATGAGATTACAGTAATGAGTTACATGTAATGAGAGTACAGTAATGAGATTACAGTAATGATATACATGTAATGAGATTACAGTAATGAGATACATGTAATGAGATTACAGTAATGAGATTACAGTAATGAGTTACATGTAATGAGATTACAGTAATGAGATACATGTAATGAGATTACAGTAATGAGTTACATGTAATGAGGTTACAGTAATGAGATTACAGTAATGAGATACATGTAATGAGATTACAGTAATGAGATTACAGTAATGAGATACATGTAATGTGATTACAGTTATGAGATTACAGTAATGAGTTACATGTAATGAGATTACAGTAATGAGTTACATGTAATGAGATTACAGTAATGAGTTACATGTAATGAGATTACAGTAATAAGATTACAGTAATGAGATACATGTAATGAGATTACAGTAATGAGTTACATGTAATGAGATTACAGTAATGAGTTACATGTAATGCGTTACTCCCGGACACTGCTTATTGAGTTTCTACTACTTTACCATGCTTACACTGTGCTTTTACTATGGGACTCTTCTATAAGAGTGACGTCAAGGGCTTTACAAGAAGCAAAGTCATTATCTTCAACTGTGGAGTCAAGTAAATGACGTCACAATCGGTCACCTATCCTGACGCTGTTCTCTTGAGTAACCTTTCCCCTCTCTTCAATGAGAACCACAACGGACTGAAGAAAGATTGTTCAAGAATAGAAAACTAATACTTTTAACTGGACAGTTACAGACTGTGAGCATCTGTGTATAGTGTATATGAACAGTGAGACAGACAGACATACAGACAGACAGACATGCAGACAGTGTGCCTCAATATAACATCTGCTATGCTACTGTGTGTGTTCTCTGTCATTCTCCAGTGGAACTAGTCCAACAAAACAAAAACAACCCCCACCCGAGAGCGGAATTCCTGAAGTGATGCAGTTTGAAAAGTGACCACTAGGAGGTGCAGCAGGGCTCCTCACCTGCCCCTGTCATTGTCCCACTCTCTCTTTATTAGGGCTCCTCACCTGCCCCTGTCAGTGTCCCGCTCTCTCTTTATTAGGGCTCCTCACCTGCCCCTGTCAGTGTCCCGCTCTCTCTTTATTAGGGCTCCTCACCTGCTCCTGTCAGTGTCCCACTCTCTCTTTATTAGGGCTCCTCACCTGCCCCTGTCAGTGTCCCGCTCTCTCTTTATTAGGGCTCCTCACCTGCCCCTGTCAGTGTCCCGCTCTCTCTTTATTAGGGCTCCTCACCTGCCCCTGTCAGTGTCCCGCTCTCTCTTTATTAGGGCTCCTCACCTGCTCCTGTCGGTGTCCCACTCTCTCTTTATTAGGGCTCCTCACCTGCTCCTGTCAGTGTCCCGCTCTCTCTTTATTAGGGCTCCTCACCTGTCTCTGCCGTTGGCGGCCCGGTCTCTCTGCCGTCGGTTCTTGAACCAGTTGCTGACCTGTGTGGCGGTCAGCCCCGTGACTCTGGCCAGCTCGCGCTTCTCTCTCAGGGAGGGGTAGGGGTTCAGAGAGTAGCACTCCCTCAGGACATTGCGTGACCTCTCCTGGGAGGGAGGGAGGGGAAGGGAAGGGAGGAAGGGGAGAGGAGTAGGGAGAGAGGGAAGGGGAAAGAAGGAGAGGGAGAGAGGGAGCAGCTGAGAGATAACCATAATAATAATAATAATAATAATAATAATAATAATAATAATAATAATCACTGTATTATATATAGAATTTATATAAACAGGAGGTTCAAAGTATGGTGTCTAAGACTACAGCTATGGCCAAAAGTTTAGCATCACTCTTTAGAATTAACAAATTTTGCTTCATAAAGTCGAATGAAACCTGTTGAATAATGTTACGTTAACACATTGAATTGCATACCGCTTTGTAGTTTTCCGTATACTTAACGAAAAACTGACAAAAATGGAAAAATGTGGTATTTCAAAACCTAACATGAAATACTGTTAGGATCATGGCTTTTGGTAGACTTTTACAATATCAGTCAGTAGTTTGTTTGACTGCATGATGTTAAATAAAAGATCGAAATCATGTTCATACAGTTGTTTTTATTATTATTATTGTTATGGCTCAATCCTAAAATTCTAGGTGATGCAACACTTTTGTCCAGAGCTGTATTATTGACCCCAGGGCTGTAGTGAGTAGGGGGTGTGGAAGCACAGGACACACATGCCCCACCCCGTCGTGGTGCTAGGCTGCAAAGCAGTTTGCATGTATTTGCATGTTGACATGTTCAGACTGGACTCGGCTTGCTCTCTCTCATCTGGTTTGCTAATCAGGGGCTTGTGATCGGCAGCTGTTTTACAAACTCTGTTAAATAATCTCACAAAACCAAAAGCAGCAGTTTCAGTGCGCAGCATTGCTCAGGGCTGGGGATCACTGGACAGTCCTGCCAGTGCAGTGCTCTGATCCAGAGCAGCAGACACACAGGCAACTCGTATTCAACACACAGCCGACTCATATTCAACACACAGCCGACTCGTATTCAACACACAGGCGACTCGTATTCAACACACAGACGGGTATCAGACACACAGCCGACTCGTATTCAACACACAGCCGACTCGTATTCAACACACAGACGGGTATCAGACACACAGGCGACTTGTATTCAACACACAGGCGGGTATCAGACACACAGGCGACTTGTATTCAACACACAGGCGGGTATCAGACACACAGGCGACTCGTATTCAACACACAGGCGGGTATCAGACACACAGGCGACTCGTATTCAACACACAGGCGGGTATCAGACACACAGCCGACTCGTATTCAACACACAGGCGGGTATCAGACACACAGGCGACTCGTATTCAACACACAGGCGGGTATCAGACACACAGGCGACTCGTATTCAACACACAGGCGGGTATCAGACACACAGGCGACTCGTATTCAACACACAGGCGGGTATCAGACACACAGCCGACTCGTATTCAACACACAGCCGACTCGTATTCAACACACAGACGGGTATCAGACACACAGGCGACTTGTATTCAACACACAGGCGGGTATCAGACACACAGGCGACTCGTATTCAACACACAGGCGGGTATCAGACACACAGGCGACTCCTATTCAACACACAGACGGGTATCAGACACACAGCAGACTCGTATTCAACACACAGCCGACTCGTATTCAACACACAGCAGACTCGTATTCAACACACAGCCGACTCGTATTCAACACACAGCAGACTCGTATTCAACACACAGCCGACTCGTATTCAACACACAGACGGGTATCAGACACACAGGCGACTCGTATTCAACACACAGACGGGTATCAGACACACAGCCGACTCGTATTCAACACACAGCCGACTCGTATTCAACACACAGACGGGTATCAGACACACAGGCGACTTGTATTCAACACACAGGCGGGTATCAGACACACAGGCGACTCGTATTCAACACACAGGCGGGTATCAGACACACAGCCGACTTCAGTATTCAACACACAGCCGACTCAGTATTCAACACACAGGCGGGTATCAGACACACAGGCGACTTGTATTCAACACACAGGCGGGTATCAGACACACAGGCGACTTTGTATTCAACACACAGGCGGGTATCAGACACACAGGCGACTTCGTATTCAACACACAGGCGGGTATCAGACACACAGGCGACTTCAGTATTCAACACACAGGCGGGTATCAGACACACAGCCGACTCAGTATTCAACACACAGGCGGGTATCAGACACACAGGCGACTTCGTATTCAACACACAGGCGGGTATCAGACACACAGGCGACTTCGTATTCAACACACAGGCGGGTATCAGACACACAGGCGACTTGTATTCAACACACAGGCGGGTATCAGACACACAGCCGACTCAGTATTCAACACACAGCCGACTCAGTATTCAACACACAGGCGGGTATCAGACACACAGGCGACTTGTATTCAACACACAGGCGGGTATCAGACACACAGGCGACTCGTATTCAACACACAGGCGGGTATCAGACACACAGGCGACTCGTATTCAACACACAGGCGGGTATCAGACACACAGGCGACTCGTATTCAACACACAGGCGGGTATCAGACACACAGCAGACTCAGTATTCAACACACAGCCGACTCGTATTCAACACACAGCAGACTCAGTATTCAACACACAGCCGACTCGTATTCAACACACAGCAGACTCGTATTCAACACACAGCCGACTCGTATTCAACACACAGGCGGGTATCAGACACACAGGCGACTCGTATTCAACACACAGGCGGGTATCAGACACACAGCCGACTCGTATTCAACACACAGCGACTCGTATTCAACACACAGGCGGGTATCAGACACACAGGCGACTTGTATTCAACACACAGGCGGGTATCAGACACACAGGCGACTCGTATTCAACACACAGGCGGGTATCAGACACACAGCCGACTCGTATTCAACACACAGCCGACTCGTATTCAACACACAGACGGGTATCAGACACACAGGCGACTTGTATTCAACACACAGGCGGGTATCAGACACACAGGCGACTCGTATTCAACACACAGGCGGGTATCAGACACACAGCCGACTCGTATTCAACACACAGCCGACTCGTATTCAACACACAGACGGGTATCAGACACACAGGCGACTTGTATTCAACACACAGGCGGGTATCAGACACACAGGCGACTCGTATTCAACACACAGGCGGGTATCAGACACACAGGCGACTCGTATTCAACACACAGGTGGGTATCAGACACACAGGCGACTCCTATTCAACACACAGACGGGTATCAGACACACAAGCGACTCGTATTCAACACACAGACGGGTATCAGACACACAAGCGACTCGTATTCAACACACAGACGGGTATCAGACACACAGGCGGGTATCAGACACACAGGCGGGTATCAGACACACAGGCGACTCGTATTCAACACACAGGCGGGTATCAGACACACAAGCGACTCGTATTCAACACGCAACTGTGGGGCATATTCCCTGAATATGATAATAATACATGAACGTTTAACAGAGATGTAATTGGATTCATTAATGAAACTGTGTGTCTTGAGAAACAGGGCAAACTGATGTGTCTTAAGAAAAAGGGCCCTTTGGTTCCTGGCAGACAGACTGAACTATGTGACCGACTGATTAGAGGACCGACGCCTGAACTGGATTAGGCTGAGCGGACAGTTGAATTATGTACAGATAATTCACACGTGCAACAACAATCATTTTGACGAAAGGAAGACGTAAACTAGCGATGTCCCAGTGGAAAAGGACATTAAAACATCAGAGGACTGTGAGTTTAAAAAAAGGCAAGATACACAAATGATCTCATGAAAGTGGCTATCTAGCAGAGTGAGAAAGACTATAAATATCCAAGCAAAACTCAACATTTTGCACTCCACATCGAATGCTAAACAAGGTGCTGTCACTCTGCTAAGCAAAGCTGCAACTCCTGAAAACAGACCCAAGACGAGGAAGCAAGCTGCAAGCGAGTCAATACCACAAGCAACGAGACTGAGGCCCGGCTGGAGGACGGCCGTAAAACTTAAATTCCAGTTGCACTTTCCTTTCATTGAACTAAATTAATTCATTGTAACACATTCACATATAGTTGAACTGTTAATTATTTAGTTTGCACATTTTGAGTGTGAAATATATAAGTATACTATAAGTAATCTACCTCATATTGTTGTATGAAGAATTTCTTTAAAAGTAAACTTGCTATATCCTTCATCTATATACCATTAATACGCTTAATGTGATATATTCTAAGATTGTCTGCATCATCTCAGTCCAGGCTGTGTGCTTGTATGTGGGCGTGTGTGTGTGTGAGCAAGCTACAGCTACGTCACAGCTTGCTCGAGCTGCAGCTTATGTATGAGGAGTCAGGCGGTGTCATATTTCAATTGCCTGCTAGCCAGCATGAGTGTAGTGAGAGTTTTTTGACTTGGACTTGTGCTTACAGCCTAAGAGATTTCCTTTCTGACTTTTCTGATTTCTGTTTAATATTTGTGTACTTAATATAATACTACTGTTGATTAATCATTCACTATGTGTGTTCATAGTAAATCCTCAATCTTTGTAACACGTCAATTAAATACTATTATTAACTGAACTAATCAACCCAGATAAACATTAAATGATCAATTATTGAATTGTTCCTACACAGCCAACTTGTATTCAACACACAGGCGGGTATCAGACAACACCAGAGACACTGAAGACACGCTTTTATATTTAGTTATATTAAATAATAAATGAAGACAACAGCAGTCATTTGTTAGAAACTGGAGAGATCGAGGGAGAAGAGGCCGAGAAAAAGAGAGAGAAAGAAAAGAAGGGAGAAGGAGTGTATGTATGAGACAGGAACAGAGTGATAGAATGATAAAGGGACAGGGAGAAAGAGAGGGGGGACAGAGTGAGCTGGTACCTTGAAGCAGTAGCTGGTCTCCTCCCCGTCCCAGATAGTGAGGGGCAGGGGTGCTTCTCTGACGCGGTACTTGCCGACGGCCCCCAGGGGCCGGCCCTCAGCCTCTGCCTGCAGGTAGTGCGCTCGAGCCACAGCTGCTGCAGGGCGGGGTGGCTGTGGGGGGAGAAGGGCCGGCTCTGCAGCAGGCGGTACAGCTCCCCGAACTCCCCGCAGTGAAACGCCAGCAAAGCCCGCGCCTTCAGCACGCTCTCGTCATGCTGCAGCCAATCACAGGCCGGCAGGGAGCACAGGAAGTGCCCCAGCCGCTCCATACTGCCCCCTCTCTGCAGCACCTCGCACACGCAGACCACCTGCTCCAGAGTGAATGGTGGGGGGGACATCGCAGGCTCCAGGGTACGAGGGGGGGCTGTTTGGTTTCTTCTGTTTCTTCTTTGATCCACAGAGTCCAGGGTTAGTTCAGGGTTTGTAGGTAAAACAGGAACCAAAAGCTGTTTTTTTTGTGTTACTATTTATTTATTTATTATTTGTTACATGATATTGAAACAAAACTCCTTTCCAGGTGTGCTGTCTTCTATCAAGAGACTGATCCACAGAGTCCAGGGTTAGCTTGTTTGTTTTCTGCTTGTAGCTCATAGATCAGGAACCAAATTGTTTTTTTCTTTAAATGATATTAAAATATATTTATTTACAGGTGTGTTCTTTCAAGAGTGATCCACAGAGTTCAGTGCAGCTCACACAGAATCCAAGATCCACATTATTATCTCCTCTCCTCTTTTCCAGCTCTGCTGCTTCAGAGTAGCAGGACAACAACATCCAGAAAGAGAGTCTGAGTTTGACACATTGTTTGAGTGGCTCAGTAAAAAAAGGTAGTTTTGAACTGTAGTTGACTGCTTGAAAAAGCTGAGGTGAGACTGCAGCTCAGAGTCCCAGAGACAAGGAGAGAAACAAGCCTGATCTGACCCGATCAAACCTGCTTGCCCTTCTGAACTGGAACTGTGAGGTACAGACAGGCAGGCAGACTGGTAGGCAGTCAGGTATAGCGTGTCCCAGGACTCCTCCCTCGCTCCTGGTTTCTGATTCAGGCCTGTCGCTCCTCTTCGGTTCTTGCTCACTGATCTCCTCACCTGCCTTCCCTGCCGGCTGTTTATTGGATCTCTGGCGAGCGGCGGGGCGACCCATGGGGTCTGGTTTCACCCCTCAGGTAACCTGATCCAGTGGAGGGGGGGCATTCTCCCTGTCCCAGCGCTCCACTCCAGAGTCTGTTATGCAAAGCTGGATTTGACTGTGAAGTCACAGCATTGCCTTCCTCTCGCACTCCTACTCTGTCAAATCCAGTTTGCATAACAGCGCCTGCAGTGAGCCTGGAGTGGAGCTTTGTTTGTTTTTTGTTGTCGGGTGCTTGGTGCGATAATAGCATTTACAAATCCTCAAATTAGATTTTATTTGCAGTTGGGGGATCTTACAATATCCCCCTCACTCCTCTCTCATACAATCCTTCCCTCTCTCATTCTCCCTTCATAGTGAAATGAGGTCTGCAGAAAAGCAGCTTAATCAACTTAAGGTCAACTGGACAGAGTCACCGATATCGGTGAGATCACACAGATAAATGGACCGGTCTTGTGTCGAGACATAAACATCTCGATATGGTAACACCTAATTGAAATATTCTCACACTCTCAGCAAATCAGCAATCAGTCCAAGTGTGTTGGTTTGTAGAGGTACACACACACAAGCACACAGACAGACACGCACACATACAGACAGACACAAAGACAGGCAAGGCTGCGTCTGGTAGTGTTTTTTAAATTTTTATTATAATAATACAGTAAAATGGTTTAGAAAAATAAAACAACCTTTGAGTACAAAAATGGAAGACATAAAAATATTCACATTGCCCCTCTTTCCCTTCGTTCAGAGACAGAAGCTGGCCGGCTGATCTTTGGTATCATGGTGCTGTCGGGGTGGGGGGGTTGGGGAGCGCAGCAAAGCATAAAAACAGGCAGACAGGCAGAGCTCTATATGCAGAGAGAGAGTGAGAGAGGAATCATACACCTGCGGGTCACAGTCCCGGGCCCCTCTCTCTCTCCCCCTCCAGATCGGAACCCACGCCTGCAGAGGAAGGTGAAAGGAAGGAGTGAGAAGCTTGTCTGTGCCTCTTAGCCCCCATCGTCTGTGAACTTCTCAAAAGGACAAAATGCAAACCACTCGTTCAGGACAACAGTGTGAGCCATGAACTGAAACCATGTACAGATCTGAGACAGAGCGTTAGCTACAACAGTCTAATAATGCTGCATTCAAGACACTGGCTTCACGTTTCAATATATACTGCTCACAAAAATCAAAGACGGTACACGTGGGGGTCGCAGGCGTCTTCCCAGGGTGCACCAGAGGTGTCTGTAGGGTTTAGGTCGGGGGTCATCGAAGGCCATAGTAAACGATTGATTTGGCGCTGAAGGAAATCAGTCTGGCGCTGTCATCCATGAAGATGAAGCCTCGTCAATGCCGCTGTGCAAATGGGACAACTACTGGTAACGCAAACACGTGTCCTCCCATCTTTGTAGTCGAGATGAAACTTTGATTCATCAGATCACAAGGCACTGGCCCAATTTGACTCCAGATGGTTACGGCATCATTGAAGTGGAGCCTGATGGTGGTGGTTCATCAAAGGAAAAGGATACATGCCATGGCTCTGTCGGTGATTTCTGACTGTCTGGATCGATACATTGGAGCCAGCATCCTGACAGAGTTGTGGCATTTCTAGTGTGATGTCTCAGACCTGAATTGATGAATCTTCTATCTTGTCTGCCATTGGTCACTTTTGGCCGCCCATTTCGAGGTCTATTGGCTGTCCGACCAGTCTGTCTGTACTTCATCCACAATCTGCTGACTACAGCGCAATGATCTGCAGGTACCATGCACAGAGAAACGGCGGTTCTGCTTCATTGAACAGCGATCGGGGGCAGGCGTGCCCATCAAGGTCGGCAGGGCAATGGCCTTGGAGCAGGGGCAATACACAAACTGTTTCACTTGAATATATGACATTCCAAGAATATGCTTAACTTTTTGTGAGCAGTATATTTTATATTTGAGCTTGGGAGTTTTATTTTATTATTTTGGGGGGCGGGTGTGGTTAGTCATTTCCCTTAAGAGAGCACACATGAGATGAACTTGAACCCGCTATGGGGGTGGGGGTTCCTAATACAGTGGCCTGTGTGTTGCAATACCATGACCCTCTCCATCTCAGCAGAAGATCAAGGTTACATAGAAACACCGCTGTCTGTCTGCCCCTTACGGGCGCGCTGGTGAAGGCTTTCACATCCACTCCGCCTCTTACCGTCTGCAACACATTATTGCTCTCGATTAAACATAAAATCCAGGGCTACGGATTATCAATCAAATTGATCCCCATTTTCTCCCCAATATAATATGTAAATAAAACAAAGTATTGAATTCCAGGGATCTGTGGATTTGAAAGCCTTGGACCAGCCTCTGTTTGAAATTAATTCGTTTGACCCCCACCTCCTCCTCCTCATCATCATCCTCCTTTCTTTATAGAAACGTAACAGAGAGTAAACAGTGCACCCCACTTCACGGTACAAGGGGTGTGGAAGGCACTGGTATTTACAGGAATATTCAGTTTCACTTACAAACAGAAACAAAATAACAACAATAATAACAATAATAATAATAATAATAATAATAATAATAATAATAATTTGAATACAAAAATCCCTAGAAAGCTAGTTGGAAGTGTCTTTGCATAGAGTGCTGTTGATATTTACAGGTAGCGTTTGCTCCTCTCTAGTCCTACTGTAGTAAACGTGTGGACAGCTGAGAGACGGGCAGAATAAAGAAGAGCAGGATTGAATCACTGGGTCAATTGCAACAGACTAAAAGGAGCTCAAGAGTCCCCCAGCTGCATATTAAAATGTTTCTCAATTACAACAAACCTAAAGTAACCACTGCTGCCCTCCAGGATACTAAAGGTCTGGTCACGCGGGTGACTTCTGTCCATGGCAAAAAGGGGAACAGATGTTACCGGTTTGTCGCTTGGTGTGACCACCCTGGTCAACACCCCGCGACGTCGGTCCCACTTTAGGACGATGTTCTATTTTTCAGGCGACACAACATTTTCAAACCAGCCAATCAAATTTGATAGTAGTTTCACATGATAGCAAGGCTATAGACAGCGTAAGTCAGCCAGACAGCGGATATGGTACATTCCGATTCCTGCATTTCATTCAATTAATTATATGTAGGCTTATACATAGGCTATTTATGTTGTTTAATTGGGATACAGTATTTTCAAATGATGAAGGGAGATTGCTTTTCAGAGCAAGACAGGTTAGTGTAGCACAGTGCAGCGAGTATGTGATTACACTGTGACTTGAACAAATTGCGTAAACCATGCTGAAGTCTTGAAGGAGCTGCTGAAGTCTCAGGCTGCTGTTGGTGTGTCAACATCACAGGTGGGATTAATTTTTTTTAGGAATAAAAAAAAAACAGACTTGTATTTTAAATTATGTTTTTAACATTTAATCATAATGCAATGTGATTTCATTCTGTTCATTGAGAATCAAAAACAGTGTGACTCAGGTCGTCTCAACTGCCCCTCATTTAACTGGGACAGTCGCTTATTCGGGAGATTTTTCCTTCTCCGGAGGCATCCCGTGTGTGGATAAGCGAATGTTAATGTCCACGACTACAATAACACATTTAAGCTATGAATAAAATTCTACAATAATAAAATCTGTGTACCATATTTTTTAAAATGTTTTATTTTAAGTTAATTTGCCATGTATGCAGCATGGCTGTCATTCCTACTTTAACCCCCAATCATAACCTCTTTCATTTTAACAGCAAACGAAGTGAAGAAAATTTAAGGTCTGCCTTCTTGCTCTCGAAAGCCTTGTTTAGGATAATGATACCGATATATTTATTATGTAGACCTACTACTAATGTACACATTTTTATTTAAGAAGGAACTACATAATGTAATTAGTACATTTTTATATGGTAGTCTTCCTTCGCAGCATGCTTATGTCTCGTGTCAAAAGCGTGTATTATCATTGGTTTGCATTACGTTGTTCAGCCTCTTCCGCAGATGTATTTAATGCGCTGCTGTACCTGTCTGCCTCTCAGGGAAGGCATCATTAAACCTGCTTACAGGTGGACTCCACACAGCGTGCGCTGCCTGCAGAATCGCTGTGGAATCCTTTCAGCCGTCCTCCACAGTTTCAATAAAATCTTTTACACTCTATGAAATAAAGGTTTTACTCTATTGTATAATTTTGCACACGACTACTGGCCATGATTGCCTTCTGATTCGATTTACACATTTGGTCCTATAAACCAATGCGTTTGTTTTGTGTGTGAATTAAATAATGAGGACTATTACAAGTTTTGTTTGTCCTCTAACGCAGCTTCATTCATTTTGGTGGTGTTTTAAAAAATTAGATTACACGTGTGAATTTGGTTTAAGAAAATGGGAAAATATTCTGATGCAATTCAGCCTTAGTATTCACTTTTGTGCGTAAATACATTTCTGTACATCATTTTCTTAAGTTCAAAAAATGTAAATTAAAAAACAATAATTAAGATGTTAGGTTTCTTAAAAAAATAAAATAAATAAATAAATAAAAACATGTCAATCGAAAACTGTAATGAAAACTAACACACTCTTAAAATATGAGTAGGGCTTCTGTTTTTCGGGTTTTATTAATTGTATTTTTCTGTGCTTATTTTTAGCTATTTTCGAGTTTTATGTCATTTTTTTCGGGGCTTTCGTTTTTGATATGCTGTATGAAATTAGTGTTTTCGGTTACTTTCCAAAATGCTTGAGCATTTTTTTAGTAACTCGACAGTACTTGCACACTTAAGTACCTTCTTTCCTTTGCTGTCTTCCACAGTGAAATCCCTACGGTCACGGGCACATTCTTCTGGGGTTTTTGCCCAGCAGCACTGGGAAATGTATTTATTATTATTTTTGTAGTAGGTTTTCTTTTTTTAATGGGAATAGCGTAAAGTCAACATGAACTGATTAACCATTTCCACAGTTTTTCCGGTGCTTGCCTGTGCTGTTTATTGGCTATCCACCAATTTATTTATTTTTTTTTTGTATCAGGGGTGTTTTATCAGTTAAAACTGAAAACTAGAAGCCCTAAATATAATTAGCTGGAACCAATCACTCAGATCTTGAGCCCTCCCCCCCTCCTTCAGTTCCTGTTTGGTAGCACACTACAATAAAGAGCTTAACCCTGAGCTCTGTACCATAGCTGGGGATCAGCTAGTCCCCAACTTTGTTCCCCATCTTTTTTCGTTGCAATTGGTACTAAGTTAGTAAGCAGCTGGGGATGACCTTGAGATAGTACCATATTAGCTAGTCCGCAACTTAGTATGCAGGTCCGTACTAAGTCTCCAAGTTTGTTGCAATTGACCCACTGTGACTAAGAACTGAACTGTTAAAACACACGGAGGACAAAAACACACACACACACACACACAGGGATATGGACACAGGCGCACACACACACATTGTCTTCTTCTCTAATGTAATTTGCATAACAGACTTTTCCATGGTTAGTCGACAAACGCTTTGCAACTGACAGCAGCCACACACACGGACAGACACAAAGACAAGTAGACAGAGATTCCTTTAAATGGGAGATTCAAACAATGCAGCGAGACCGTGTCCCGCTGCACACTTGTCGTGCGTAAAATGAATCGGAAATGTCCCAACCCAGTCTCTCCCATTGACCTCGTGGGACGGTATGCTAGCTGTCTTGCTTGCTCATTAAAATCTCTTGCGTGAATCTGAAGAGGGGTCGAGTATCTGTTCAGGGACAGCAACATATTTTACTGAGCAAGAAAAGCAAGGGCTCCGAGTAGTAGTGGGGGAGTCCAGCGAGTACCCAGTGTTAATCGACTGGGTTAAACCCCGGATTGTCACAGGTGGGGTCTGTAGTGCTAATCTCAGATTATCCAGTGTTAATCCGGACCATAATCCTATTGTGTAAAATGACCTCTTTAGCTCATATCTATTGAAAGGGACCTTTATCAATGGAGACCGTCCTTTCTAGTGTGGCGACAGCGCTCGGTCATATTCACTGCCCATCCAGATAGACAACGACTCCTCTCCAGTTTATGCTTCCAGGTCCTTTTCAATGGGACTGTAGTGAAATGGGTTTTTCTAATTTCATATTATCCACACTAAATCAATACATGATAAATCATTTTTATTTTATATACCAGGTCCCTTTCAAAGAGGTTTTGCTAATCTCATATACTCGCTGTTAATCCAGATTGAAATCCCATCGCGATGCAGACTAGATTAAAATCTGCAGAGATGGAGACTGTAGTGAAACAGGCTTTTCTAATCTCAGATTATCTGATGCTAATCTCATAATCGTATTGTGTAAAGAAACATCTTTCATTAATACTCCTATGATCCTTTTCAATGGAGGCTGTCCTTTATAGTGTGGTGGCAGCTCCTACTCTGCTCAGCTCCCCACTGTCCAGTTTATATGTCCAGGTCCTTTTGGAAGGGACTGTAGTGAAAAGGTTTTACTCACTTGAGATGCACACAGTAAATCCATGCTGAAATCCCCTGTGATAGAGAGTCTTCTTTGGATTGTTACCTAGGTCTGCAGAGATGGAGACTCTAGTGAAGCAGGTTTTACTAATATCAGATTAAACGCTGTAAATCAGGATTCAAATCCGTACATGATGAATCCTCTTCAGTTCGCATGGCCAGATCCTTTTCACTAGTCATGTATAGTGTTGTGGCTAGTGCTGCATGAACCGATTGTTGGATTATTGAGATCGAGTTCCACAGGTGAGGATCGCTGCTGTTAATCGGGCTAATTTGCCATTCCAAGTGAAACAAGTGAAGAAACAACTGCTTGGGTTTGTATGGATTTCTGTTCTCCACACAGTGAGAAAAGCAGCGATCACCACAAACCCAAGCAGCTGTTTCTTCCCTCTGAATGATATGAGCCCGATGGACACCAGTGACCCTCACCTAACTGTCAGCACCTGATTTCATTGGAGAGCTTCATCCTATTAATCGGTTCGTGCAGCACTCGTGCTGACTGCTCTCGTTCATCTCAGATACTCACGCTTAATCTGGATTACAATCCCATCACCATAGATACGTTTCTTTAGTTCACATACCCAGGTCTGCCTGGAGTTTATCCAATGTTAATCCGGACTGCACTCCCATTGAGAACAGTAACTGTGAAGAACTTGCCAATCTCCTGACGAAGGAATATCTGTTCAGTCCCCACCCCAGGGGCCCTCTCAATGGAAACTGCAGTTCAAAGAGCCGGCTAATCCCAGATACAGTCCAGTCTGGGTGGAGACGCCTCCCTCCTACAGCCCCAGATCCACGTCGACCGGGACAGGCTGCAACTGAGTCAGCACCTTGGCATCGCACTCCATGTCTTCAGGCTCCTCTGCACCCCCGCCGCCCCCCCTGAGTAGATCCTCCCCCCCGGCCAGGCTCAGCAGACCCCTGGGCTCTCCCTCCCCTCACCCAAGTGATCCCCTTCCTCAGCTCCAACAGAGCAGCAATGCCAGGCTGGGAGGAGGGGAGAGTTGAGCAGGCTCCACACCACCTGGGGCAGCTGGGAGGAGGGGAAGAGCTGGGCAGGCTCCACACTACCTGGGGGCTGGGAGGAGGGGGAAGAGCTGGGCAGGCTCCACACTACCTGGGGGCTGGGAGGAGGGGAAGAGCTGGGCAGGCTCCACACTACCTGGGGGCTGGGAGGAGGGAAGAGCTGGGCAGGCTCCATACTACCTGGGGCAGCTGGGAGGAGGGGGAACAGCTGGGCAGGCTCCACACTACCTGGGGGAGCTGAGAGTTCGAGACTGGGAGGTGGTGGTGGTGGCTGCTGGTGCTTATTGGGGTGAGGGGTGCCGCCAGTTCAGCGGCAGGGCTGGGAGGGGGGAGCGTGGAGGGAGCTCCGGCAGGGTACAGGCTGGCAGAGTTTATGAAGGTGACAGAGCCCTCTGTCTGAAATGCCGAGACAGAGGAGGTGGGGCTGGAGTAAGAGGAGGAGGGAGTCAGAGAGATCACCCCAGAGACCGGGGCTGGGCTCGGGAGAGGACCGGGTGAGGAGGAGACCCCCAGAGCTGGGCTCCTGTTTGAGGGGCAAGGCGGGGGAGGGGAGCAGCATGCCAGCGGGGAAGGTGGCAGTCAGGATGAGCCTGCCAGGCTGGAAGGACACGCCCGTCAGGAAGGTGCTGCCCCCTGCTGGATTACTCAGGAGGAGGTTACCTGGAACAGCAAGGGAGAGGAGACTGAGGCGAACGTGCAGGCCAGTGCCTTCACCAGGGGTATGAAACTAAACTGAGTCAAGCAGACAAGCGTTTGGGCTCTAGTAGGGGTGCTAGATTCTGTTTAATTTAATAAACATTTCAACTTTTAAAAATATATAGTTTAAACTTTAAAATAAAAACATGTCCCCCTCGATGTGCAGTCTCGACAGCAGGAGAAAACCGGAAGTCGGACATCTTGGGGGAAGTGCATTATCTGCAAGGGCTCTGAGCATTTTAAAATATATAGCTTTCTATAAATTACAGCATAGATGTCTACAAATAGGTCTTTCACATCTGCTTTTCAACTCTCCTTAAATGCAATTGATACGTGTTAATCCATTCGTGTATCTCAGTCACAACTGAAAAACACAGTTACTCGTCATCAGGATTCTAATAGCGTGTCCAGCAAAACCCCTTATTGTTCATTCTAGCTTCAATAATGATTAGTCACTTATTAACATGCTGTGATCTCGTATGTACGTGAACAATGAAGGCTTGGTCGATTTAAAAGCCCATTAAGTTGTTTGACAGAAAAAAATAACTAAATTAAATCAAATAAATTACTAAATTAAGCCCTATATATAAATAAATGTACAGTATATAAACAGTGAAGCAATATTAAATATTAGCATCAGCGGTATTATAATGGTCTGTTTTGATTAGAGGGCGAGCATTAATGGCATTATTATAGAAATGTTATGCACTCTAATTATTCAAACAGAGCTACAATCTAAATCTTTAATTTATCCTACTTACTGGATATAAAAGAGACAAGAACTAGTTATGTTAGTAGTGGTTAGGGCTCTGGACTCTTGACCGGAGGGTCATGGGTTCAATCCCAGGTGGGGGACACTGCTGCTGTACCCTTGAGCAAGGTACTTTACTTAGATTGCTCCAGTAAAAACCCAACTGTATAAAAGGGTAATTGTATGTAAACTCTAAATGATTTACACCCCTAGGCTCTTGTTATGAAACTAAACTGAGTCAAGCGTTTAGGCTCTAGAGCCTTCATCAGTGTCACTGAATCTAAACTGAGTCAAGCGTTTAGGCTCTAGAGCCTTCATCGGTGTCACTGAAACTAGCAAAAACTGAGCGCTTCAGTTAGGGCCTTCATCGGTGTTATTAGGATTAGAGTCAAGCAGACAAACAGGGACGGAGGAAGGAGGGAAGGGAGACTCACCTTGAGCCCCAGAGGGCAGCTGGAACAGGCCTGGGTTAATGAGCTGCACCCCAGCAGGGGCTCCACCGGGTAACTGGAGAGGACTGGGAGTGCTGGGAGCGCTGGCCAGGATTTGCAGAGTGCCAGTAGGGGAGGAGAGAGAGACAGCCTGGGAACAGGGCACCACCTGGGGCAGGAAGAGGGTAGTAGAGGGGGAGGTGGAGGAGGAGAGAGGGGGCAGGGAGAGGGCAGTAGAGGGGAGGAGGACAGAGGGTCAGGGAGAGGGCAGTAGAGGGGAGGAGAGAGGGTGCAGGGAGAGGGAGTAGAGGGGAGGAGAGGGTGCAGGGAGAGGGAGTAGAGGGAGGTGGAGGAGGAGAGAGGGGCAGGGAGAGGGTGGTAGAGGGGAGGTGGAGGAGGAGAGTGGGCAGGGAGAGTGGAACAATCTGCGAGGGGTCTGTGGCAGTGTCTGGAGGGTGTGGATGGTCTGGGGGTCCTAGGAGGAGTGGAGGGGCTTCCTGCTCGCCCTGGATCCCCAGTGAGATGGAAAGCTCTGGGGCTGGGCGAGGAGTGCAGGGCTGACTGGGGCTGCCGGGACAATCTGGGGGCAGGGGAGGGGAGGAGGATGAGGGGGAGCTGGGAGATGGGGATGCCCTGGATTGAGGGACTACCTGCGGCGGGACAGCAGGCCATGGGGGTTCACCTGAGAGGGCAGCGGCACTACCTGGCTGGACTGGGGAGCTGGGCGAGAGACAGGGGCCAGAGGTTTGAGCTCCCCAGCTGGGCTGTGGAAGGTAGGGGTGACAGTCAGGGTGCTGGGAGGGGGGGGGGAAGAGGAGGAGGAGGAGGGTGGGGTGGGGCTCTGCATGCCTGTCTGTAGCACTTCTATCTTGGGGTGTCCCCCGTTCTGGAGGCCCGCGGGGCTGTGCTCCCTGAAGAAGGCAGAAGGCAAGCCCTTGCCCTCCCCAGCGGTGAGCAGGAGTGTGGGTAGGGGAGGCTCTGCCTCAGGCTGCCTGGCTCTGTTCAGCAGCAGGGGGTTGTCGACGGGGCTGAGGGTGAGGGTCTGCCCCTCCGCCAGGGCCAGCCCGTTGATGATCACACCCCGGACCCCATTCAGCACAAGCGGCTGGGCCCCGGCCCCAGGAGGCCCCGTTCAGCAGGATGTGGCCCGAGCTGGCTTGGAGCACTGGGAGTGTTGGGATCTCCTCCGCCCCCCGGCTGGACTCGTCCTCTGTGCTGGGATTGCCGTCCGACTCGCTGAAGAGAGAGAGGAAGAGATTTAAAACAGGCCCCAATGCATGTTATCAGTTAATATGTACTGTCCACTCTGTCTCTACTACTAGTTAGTATGCACTGTCCCCTCTGTCTCTTCTACCAGTTAACATTAGGGGTGCACCGATAATCGGTAGTGTATCGGCATGGCACCGATATAAGGGGAAAAAACACAAATCGGCTATCGGCAGTTTTTGTTATTTTAGCCGATAATGTACACCAATATTCATGCTTGAATTTCTTCCAGAACAGAATTTAACATTTGGTCAGGAGTGCTTACTAATGACACAAGAACACTGTGTAACAGAGCTGTGTAACGTGCGACCAAAATGCAGTAAATACGTCTTTTAAATATCTGAAGACAACAATAGAATAGCGAGTTGTGTGCAGAACAGACTTGATGCCACATTAAATCCAAAGATGAACTGCGAGTAGAAGATTATTCTAATGTTAAAAAAAAAAAAATAGGTTGAATCCTAAATAACACTGATAGGTTAAGTTATTATTATTAGTAGTAGTAGTAGTAGTAGTAGTAGAGTACATATAGTCTATACAGTTACCAGACTAACATTCATCCCAAGTAATACTTTGTAGTTGGTTTCAGGCTGACAAAACTGTAATAAATATAGGGCTATTTATTGTTCGTAAGAAAATAGTATTAACCAGGCAAATTATTGTTCAAATGCAGCATTGAGGCGCGGTTAGTTACAACACTGCCTCTGCGATGTCTCTGCTCTGTCTCTCTCTCTCTTTGGTCCCCCTCCATAACTCACTTGACCAAATCCTTAAATGTAAACAGTTTCGCTGAAAAGCACTTTTTTTAAAACCATGACTACAGCAGCAATGACAACAATCTCCCTAACTTCCAAGGCGTTGTGGGCTCTCTAAACGTCAAGTGGGAATTACCTTTTGTCATTTTTGTTTATCTTGCTCTGTTTATTTATCTTAATCTGCATTGGTTGCGGGTGTATTAGGCGACATTTTGAAGCTGGAATTGATTACTGTGCCGTCTTGTTTAGTAACAAATTGAAAGTTTGACTGAATTTTGTAACCGGATATTTTCATGATAAAGTGAACAATTTAAGTTGGGCTGCATTTTTAAGCAGTGTATGCTTACAATAAGAATTTAACTGACGTTGTTGTGGTTGACATTGCGTAGGCTATTTTTTTTCTACAGTACAGGTCAAAGTTTTAATACGCAATGTTTGACAGCAAGTGGCTATAAAAAATGCCACATTATATATTTTTTCTACAGAAGTCGGCCAAGAAAATCTTATCTGTGCAGCCCTAGTTAACATGTCCAGCTGACCCTGTCTTGTATCAGTTAACATGTCCAGCTGACCCTGTCTTGTATCAGTTAACATGTCCAGCTGACCCTGTCTTGTATCAGTTAACATGTCCAGCTGACCCTGTCTTGTATCAGTTAACATGTCCAGCTGACCCTGTCTTGTATCAGTTAACATGTCCAGCTGACCCTGTCTTGTATCAGTTAACATGTCCAGCTGACCCTGTCTTGTATCAGTTAACATGTCCAGCTGACCCTGTCTTGTATCAGTTAACATGTCCAGCTGACCCTGTCTTGTATCAGTTAACATGTCCAGCTGACCCTGTCTTGTATCAGTTAACATGTCCAGCTGACCCTGTCTTGTATCAGTTAACATGTCCAGCTGACCCTGTCTTGTATCAGTTAACATGTCCAGCTGACCCTGTCTTGTATCAGTTAACATGTCCAGCTGTCCATGTCCAGCTGTCCCTGCCTTGCATCAGTTAACATGACCAGCCGACCCTGTCATGGATGATAAACTCATCGAGGGCTCTTGTTATTGCAGCATTAACCCCTGGACATACTCCGTTAACTCTCATTAATATGAATTTCATGGGACCAGCAATAAAATGTGTCTTATCATTAATTCTTATTATCAGGAGTCTAAGCCTAATGCTTACTGTCAGTTTGTATTGAAGTTACAGTAACACTGAAATCAAATTTCAATGACACTGCAATAAAAAGTATTACACATTTAAAAACAGTTTGCAGTTCATAGCCTGTATTATGGTACCCTACTTTTTCAGAACGGTTGGTAAAGTGTTTGTGGGAATATTGAACTCTTTCTTTCTCTTGTTCAGTGGTGCGTTATCCATGTTTTATTCAAATCTTTCTTCCCGGAGGTGGGAGGGCTCCAAAATAATTTGCACAAACAGGAAATTTGTGTTCAATGAACTCCTATTATAGAAGCCATTTACAAGAAGCTAAAATTGGCCGGGAACATGTCGATTTATTATTATTATTATTATTATTATTATTATTATTATTATTATTATTATTATTACTACTACTACTGTCTCAAATCGTAAAATTCTAGGTGATGCAAAACTTCTGGCCTCAGTTGTATTACACTCTGGGCAGAAGAGAATTCCAGTGTGAATTTAACAATGACTTACACTTTAGGGGAAAAAAATGTCTAATGTTCATTTCAGACCACCTGATATTCACAATTATTAAATCACACGCACACACATACTTTTGCATGAACCTAACAAACATATTTTAGAGAGGGCAGAATTGATTCCAGCTAATCATTTATTTTAATTATTGTATTATATTAATAGCATCATTCTTATTATTAATAGTAATTGTATTAGCAATAGTATTTTTAATAGCTCTATTATTATTATGAACAATAATAATAGCATCAGTCTTATTATTAATAGCAGTATTAGTATTATTAGTAGCCGTAGTAGGATGGCAATAAGACTCCTATTGCATAGCAGTTTCACCTATTCATTTTTTTACTATAAGTTTGATTAGTGTGTAACAACTCCAACTGAAACCAGGAATGGATCAAATTGCTATGCAACTGGAGTCTTATTCCCATCGCTGTAATATATTTAATACCATAATTATTATTAAACTACGAATTATGCCCCCTTTAAATCGTAACAACCCACCAGCTGTGCAGTGCACTCGGCAGCGGCTCAGCGAGTCACCCTCCCTCCCCACGTCCCCTCTACGGGTGGCGCGGTGTCAGCTTTCGCGGACCGGCTCGCCCCGTTCACAAGTTGACGAGAGAAACATGACCCGGACCGGGACTGTCAGCTCACATTTCACAACATCAGGACACGTTTGCTCTCAGCCTTGCCTTGCGACGAGTCCGCGGTAACATGACGAGGACATGATCCAGGCAGCGTGGCTATCCTACCAGCAAACACAAACACAACGTGTTTATACACCCGGGAGTGTGCTGGGTTTACTCGTTTTTGAAACGGAGAGGGTCTTTTTGATATCTTTTTTTTATAAAAGAAGGATAACTATCCAACCTGCTCTGCTTTTAATAATGCTAGTGATAAGAATCGTGTTTATTTTGAACAGGCTACAAGAATCGTTCAACTTTAAACTGCCGCTGGCTTGTGTTGTTAATTGTAAGCAGCAGTGGACACACGCTTAAAACATTCCTCCTAACTTTATATTTTTTTTATTTTTGTGTACTATTTCCTAGTAATTTTATTTGATCCCATATAATGTTGGTTGTAGTCCGTTTCTTTTAATAAAGGCTCTTACACACGGTGTTAAAATGCATTGCGATGTTACATTTTCTTATTTGTATTTTTAAATTCAAATGCCATTGTTGTGGGTTCTCTTTTTCATCACTGCTGTGTATCGATCGGTTTGTTAATTTCAAAGTGTATTATTTAAGAGAGGGATTGCGCGACCTACCCTCCTCCCTCCCTCTCTTTGTTTCTCTCCTTACCTTTTGCTGGTGGCCCCCGAGGGCGTGCGGTCCCGCTGCCGCCGGTTCTTGAACCAGTTGCTGACCTGCGTGAGGGACAGCCCGGTGACTCTGGCCAGGTTGCGCTTCTCGTCCGGGGTCGGGTACCTGTTGCTCTTGTAGCAATCTTTGAGCGCGTTGCGGGACCTCTCCTTGAAGCAGTACACCGTCTCCTCGCCGTCCCAGATGGTTTTGGGCAGGGGGTACTTCTTGCGGAGACGGTATTTGTCCACGGCGCCCAGGGACCGGCCCCGGGACCTTTCTGCCTCCTTGTAGCGGGCTCGCAGGAACAGGTCCTGGAGAAACGCGTGGTTGGCTGCCTGGAAGGGGTGGCTTTCCAGGAGCGCGTACAGCTCCTTGAACTGCTCCTGGTGGAAAGCCACCAGCGCCCGGGCCTTGAGCAGAGTCTCGTTGCCACGTAGCAGCTCCTCAGAGAGGGGGACGGCGGAGAGGAACCGGCCCAGGCGCTCCACATTGCCCGCTTGCAGCAGCGCCTCGCAGACGCACGAAACCTGCTCCGCGGAGAAACTGAGCCCGGAGGAGCTCTGCAGAGTCTGCAGCAGCCGCTCCGAGGCCTCGTCCAGCGACCCCGCCGCCTCGTCTGGGGGGCTCCCGGGGTCCACGGCGGCTGCCTCTGCTGAAGGACTCTCTTTTTGGGCTGCAGGCTCCAAAGGAAAGGAAGCCATTTTCAGCCTAAGTTTTTTTTCTCTTTTTTTCCTAAGTTCCTCCCCTCCCAGCTCGTGAATGTCTGTGTGTTTTTGAAGTGACTGAAACGTCACGCCCATAGTTTGCAAACTTTACAAACTCGTCTCTCCCCGGAGCCCCGTAATTACTGCTTGGGCGAGAAAAGTTTGCGAGATTGCAAACAACGCCATGACGCAGACACTGACTGTTTTAAGGTTTATGGCGTTCCTTACCCCCTCGCTTGTGTCTGCGATTATTTGGGGTATAATCTTAATCGCTTTGTAAACCTTGATTCATTTATTTTTGTGCAGCACCGCAACATTCGCCCTGCATTCGCCATGCCCTTCCCGATCATCTCCCATTCTTTAATGAATATGGCCGGTAATGTTGTTTGAATAATAAAAACAAAACTAACACGAACTGTGATTTCGAAAAAAATCTCTCTCTCTCCACAACACAAACTTAAAACAAGTTGTTATTATTATTAAAACCCCGGATGTAGTTTATTTGCACTACCTCACAGGACGTATAGTGTACAGTGTCAGTAGCCTACCAGTTCACTGCTGGTGTAAGGTACTCTCTGTACGGAGCTGTAATTTATGGAATAAAAATTCTCTGTAAATACATTATCGCTGTAAAACAAATTAGTACATACATTAAACATAGCGTGTTGCCTAAAAGCAGCATTTGTCAATATCTACATTAAATTATATCTATATTGATCCTTATATAAACGAAAATGTGTTTTTGTATGTAGGCAAACGCTTTAAATAATTTAAAAAATAATTTATTTCAGGCCGTTTCTAACAAAAGCCATTCAGAGATAAACATTATGTTCATGGCAACAGACCCCTACTGGAAAAAAGAAATCCTGGTGACTAATATTTCTTTCATATTAGACTCCTTGCTACGTCATCACCTTCAGTGTGCAGTGCCTCCCTGTGCCGTTTAATGTCAACAGCCGCCATATTTATCACTAATTACAACAAGCCCTGTAAAACAAAGATGGACAACTAGAAAAAACGAGGGTCACACCAATAATATAATAATAATTTAAACAAATCTTTTAAAAGAGCAAGAAAATAAAAATACAAGAAGAAAAACACTGAGAGAAACCTCACAAAGTTTGCAGTATTTGCGTTCAGTGGGAGAAGCGAGAATTTCACTAGATACCTGAAAAAGACCTGGCCAAACACCTTTCAAATTTAATCCTGTCAGTTTTTAATTTTCCAGTTTCCTGCGCAGACATAACTATGAATGCAGCATTTTCCAGAGCAGCCGTCGTAGTTTATACAAACAAGAAACTACCACAGCCAAACAAAAACAGCTTAATAAAGACGGTAAGAAACATAACATAGTAATATGGGTCAGAATATATTACACTAACTGACCCATATGTTATTCTATATATATATATTGCAGTGTATACAGAATTCCTCTGGTCCTCACTTCTCACCCTACCAACAGAAACATACAGAACATCGTGCAAAGAAACTTAAGACCCGTCTACAGCACCTCTTCAAGATTCTGAAGCCCCTTTCACACTGGCATGCTATACCCGGGTCTAAGCGTTTTCACACTGCTTTCTGAAGAAGACCTGGGTGACAGAAGCAAGTACACAATGATCGGGAAGCAGCAACGTTCACATGACCACGTTTGTTTTTTAGTGTGCTTTATTACACTTCACTGTGCTTTTACTATGGGAAACCTTTATAAGGGTTACTTTACCATGTTTGTTTTTTTTTTAATTTGCTTTACCAGACCTCTCTGTGCGTTACAATGCTCACACTGTGCTTGATCACACTTTGCTGTGCTTTTACTGAGGGACAGTCTAAGGGTTGTAAGATGGGTTTCAGAGAGTTTCTGTCACGGCTGAGCTGTTGCAGCCTGCCCTCCGCTCCACACCCACAATGAGGGTCTTGCCTGGGGCCATAGCAGCAGCCACAGCCCCCTCCCTGTGAGAGAGACGAGCGCTTCAGCCCTAAAGAGCCACAGTGAACATTGTTATTATTATTATTACCATTATTATTTGTTTATTTAGCAGACGCCTTTATCCAAGGCGACTTACAGAGACTAGGGTGTGTGAACTTTGCATCAGCTACATCAACTACGTCTCACCCGAAAGACGGAGCACAAGGAGGTGAAGTGACTTGCTCAGGGTCGCACACAGTGAGTGAGCTGGGATTTGAACCAGGGACCTCCTGGTTACTATATATATACGTATATATATATATATATATATATATATATATATATATATATATATATATATATATATATATATATATACAGTCGCTTCCAAAATTATTGGCACCCTTGATAAAGATGAGCAAAAGACTGTATAAAATAAATAATACCAGTACTGAGCTATATTCTAATTTTCCAACATGTGGAATATATTTGACTTTATTAATGATTCAGTGAAATCAACCAAAATTACACATTTCTCAAATTATAAATTTATTTCCAAAAAAAATGAAGTGTCACAATTATTGGCACCCTTGTTTTCAGTACTTTGTGCACCCTCCCCTTGCAAGGATAAACGAGTCTTTTTCTATAATGTTTAATGAGATTGGAGAACACATTGGGAGGGATCTTAGACCATTCCTCCATACAGAACCTTTCCAGATCCTTGATATCCTTCGGTCTGCGCTTATGGACTGCCCTCATCCTAGTACTGGGTAGAGTTCATGATCCTGTTGACCTTAACAAGGGCCCCAGGACCAGTGGAAGCAAAACAGCCCTATAACATCAAAGATCCACCACCATATTTTACAGTAGGTATGAGGTTCTTTTCTGCACACGCATCCTTCTTTCGACGCCAAACCCACCGCTGGTGTGCGTGGCCAAAGAGCTCTATTTTCGTCTCATCTGACCATAGCACCCGGTTCCAATCGAAGTGCCAATGCCGTTTAGCAAACTCCAGGCGCTTACGTTTGTTGGTTGCTCTCAAAGGCTTTTTTCTGGCAACCCTTCCAAATAGCCTATTGGCATGGAGCTGAAGTCTAATTGTAGATTTGGAGACGTGGTGACCCCAAGATGCAACCAAGTTCTGTAATTTTTCAACTGTGGCCCTTGGATTTCCCTTTGCCTCCCAAACCATCTGCCTCACTGTGCGTGGGGGCAAGATAACCTTGAGTCCTCTACCAGACACGTTTACCACTGTTCCAGTGGTTTTGAACATCTTAATTATTGCCCTAATAGTGGTAAGTGGTATATTTCGTTTTTTAGCTATTGTTTTGTACCCATTGCCTGATTTATGAAGGTCAACAACCATTTGTCTCTCTTCATTTGTGAGTTCTTTGCCTTCCCCCATGGTGATGGATGACAAATGGATTTCATATGCGTGTTACCTCATTTTTATACCCCAGTGAAACAGGAAGCCATGGAAGGCCACAATTAAGTTCCTTAAGACTGAGATGAACTTAAAGAAGTAGAATGTTAATGCAGATTTAATTTTGTTTGATTTTATTTATAAGAATCTTTAGGGGTGTCAATAATTCCTGCACCTATCTTTTTGAGAAAAAATGTTATTACTTGTTAATAAAAAACTTTTTCTCTGAGCATTGTATTGGAATAAAAGAATATGGTTTTCCCATATATTTGAGCATAAAATATAGCTCATTACCTGTTTTGTTTATTTTATACAGCCTTTTTTGCTCATATTTATCAAGGGTGCCAATAATTTTGGAGGTGACTGTATATATATATATATATATATTTTTTTTTTTTTGTTTATTTAGCAGATGCCTTTATCCAAGGCGACTTACAGAGACTGTGTATATATATATATATATATATATATATATATATATATATATATATATATATATATATATATATATATTCAGTGTTTGGGAAGTTACTTTAAAAAAAAAAGGAAACAGTTACAAGTTACTTGGACGTAATTGTAACTAGTTACAGTAACGGATTACTTTGAAAAATTGTAACTGCAGTTACAAATAGTTACTTCTCAGGCTCAGTTTACCTGTTACAGAGATGATTTTTCGGTTTGGTCAGAGTGCAGCTTGAAATATTCTCTGAAGATCCAGCTATCGAACCCACTTGTTCCCTCCTCTGGCCCTGTTTTCCAGTGAGATGAGATGAAATAACTGGTAAATCAGCCCGATCAACAGCAATGGCCCTCACCTGATTGCCACCACCTGATTTCTCTGGAGAGCTCTAGTTTGTAATGTTTGGATTTCTTTGCCTACAGGGGGTTTTGAAGTTGAGCTCAGACTCAGGACTGGTACTGTGTGTTGTTTTATTCAGTTTATTTTATTATTTATCTTCGTTTCTTCCTGTTTCTACGCTCCTGGATATTTGGCCTGGTTAATAAAGCATATCTGAGCAAGCCTGAACAAGGTGGCATTGCAAACGATTCAAAACCTCTGCTGGTTTGTGCAGCTGAGGCATTTGCAGCCCATGAATCCATTACACTGGCTTGCTAAAGTATCTCTGTACCACTCCACAGATAAGCACCCCTCTTTTAAACTCACGAGATTTCAATCAGCAAGACACCAAGACAGCCCCTTATCGGTGTCCCTCAGTAAAAGCACACCAAAGTGTAATAAAGCACAGTGAAAGCATGGTAAAGCACAGGGAAGCACTGTAAAGCACAGAGCGGTATAGTACAGCATACTAATAAACAAACCATGGTAAACTAACCATTATCAAAGTTTCCCACAGTAAAAAGACACCAAAGTGTAGTAAAGCACAGTGAAAGCATGGTAAAGCACAGATCAGTATGGGAAAGTATATTAAAATACTTGGTAAACTATGGTAAATGCATAGTATAACCATGAGGAAAGCATTGAGTAAAGCTGAAAAAATACTGTGGTGAACTTTTATAAGGGAGGTGCAAATTGCAGTTTGACCAAAATCAAACACAGCCCCATACCAATCACACACCTCCATACCAATCACAATCACACACCCCCATACCAATCACAATCACACACCCCCATACCAATCACAATCACACACCCCCATACCAATCACAATCACACACCCCCATACCAATCACAATCACACACCCCCATACCAATCACAATCACACACCTCCATACCAATCACAATCACACACCTCCATACCAATCACACACCCCCATACCAATCACAATCACACACTCCATACCAATCACAATCACACACCCCCACACCAATCACAATCACACACCCCCATACCAATCACAATCACACAACCTCCATACCAATCACAATCACACACCTCCATACCAATCACACACCTCCATACCAATCACAATCACACACCCCCATACCAATCACAATCACACACCTCCATACCAATCACAATCACACACCCCCATACCAATCACAATCACACACTCCATACCAATCACAATCACACACTCCATACCAATCACAATCACACACCCCCATACCAATCACAATCACACACCTCCATACCAATCACAATCACACACCCCCATACCAATCACAATCACACACCCCCATACCAATCACAATCACACACCCCCATACCAATCACAATCACACACCACCATACCAATCACACACCCCCATACCAATCACAATCACACACCCCCATACCAATCACAATCACACACCCCCATACCAATCACAATCACACACCTCCATACCAATCACAATCACACACCTCCATACCAATCACAATCACACACCTCCATACCAATCACAATCACACACCTCCATACCAATCACACACCCCCATACCAATCACAATCACACACCCCCATACCAATCACAATCACACACCCCCATACCAATCACAATCACACACCCCCATACCAATCACAATCACACACCCCCATACCAATCACAATCACACACCTCCATACCAATCACAATCACACACCCCCATACCAATCACAATCACACATACCAATCACAATCACACAACCCCATACCAATCACAATCACACACCCCATACCAATCACAATCACACACCCCATACCAATCACAATCACACACCCCATACCAATCACACACCCCCCATACCAATCACAATCACACACCCCATACCAATCACAATCACACACCCATACCAATCACACACATCCATCACAATCACACACCCCATACCAATCACAATCACACACCCCATACCAATCACAATCACACACCCCATACCAATCACAATCACACACCCCATACCAATCACAATCACACACCCCCATACCAATCACACACCCCCATACCAATCACAATCACACACCCCATACCAATCACAATCACACACTCCATACCAATCACAATCACACACCCCATACCAATCACAATCACACACCCCATACCAATCACACACCCCATACCAATCACAATCACACACCCCCATACCAATCACAATCACACACCCCATACCAATCACAATCACACACCCCATACCAATCACAATCACACACCCCATACCAATCACAATCACACACCCCATACCAATCACACACCCCATACCAATCACAATCACACACCTCCATACCAATCACAATCACACACCATCCATACCAATCACAATCACACACCCCATACCAATCACAATCACACACCCCATACCAATCACATCACACACCCCATACCAATCACAATCACACACCCCATACCAATCACAATCACACACTCCATACCAATCACACACACTCCATACCAATCACAATCACACACCCCATACCAATCACACACCTCCATACCAATCACAATCACACACCCCATACCAATCACAATCACACACCCCATACCAATCACAATCACACACTCCATACCAATCACACACCTCCATACCAATCACAATCACACACCCCATACCAATCACAATCACACCTCCATACCAATCACAATCACACACTCCATACCAATCACAATCACACACTCCATACCAATCACAATCACACACCATACCAATCACAATCCATACCAATCACAATCACACATTCCATACCAATCACACACCTCCATACCAATCACAATCACACACCCCATACCAATCACAATCACACACCCCATACCAATCACAATCACACACCCCATACCAATCACAATCACACCCATACCAATCACAATCACACACCCCATACCAATCACAATCACACACTCCATACCAATCACAATCACACACCCCATACCAATCACATACCAATCACAATCACACACTCCATACCAATCACACACACATCCATACCAATCACAATCACACACTCCATACCAATCACAATCACACACCCCATACCAATCACACACCTCATACCAATCACAATCACACACTCCATACCAATCACAATCACACACTCCATACCAATCACAATCACACACTCCATACAATCACACACTCCATACCAATCACAATCACACACTCCATACCAATCACAATCACACACCTCCATACCAATCACAATCACACACCTCCATACCAATCACAATCACACATCCATACCAATCACAATTCACAATCACACACTCCATACCAATCACAATCACACACCCCATACCAATCACAATCACACACTCCATACCAATCACAATCACACACCTTCATACCAATCACAATCACACACTCCATACCAATCACAATCACACACCTCCATACCAATCACAATCACATACCATACCAATCACAATCACACATCCATACCAATCACAATCACACACCTCCATACCAATCACAATCACACACTCCATACCAATCACAATCACACACTCCATACCAATCACACACCATCCATATCACAATCACACATCCATACCAATCACACACTCCATACCAATCACAATCACACACCCTATACCAATCACAATCACACACTCCATACCAATCACAATCACACACTCCATACCAATCACACATTCCATACCAATCACAATCACACACCCCCATACCAATCACAATCACACACCTCCATACCAATCACACACCTCCATACCAATCACACACCCCCATACCAATCACAATCACACACCCCACACCAATCACACACCTCCATACCAATCACAATCACACACTCCATACCAATCACAATCACACACCCACACCAATCACACACCTCCATACCAATCACAATCACACACTCCATACCAATCACAATCACACACTCCATACACAATCACACACTCCATACCAATCACAATCACACACTCCATACCAATCACAATCACACACTCCATACCAATCACAATCACACACTCCATACCAATCACAATCACACATCCATACCAATCACAATCACACACCCATACCATACCAATCACAATCACACACCTCCATACCAATCACAATCACACACTCCATACCAATCACAATCACACACCCATACCAATCACAATCACACACCTCTATACCAATCACAATCACACACTCCATACCAATCACAATCACACACCCCATACCAATCACAATCACACACCTCCATACCAATCACAATCACACAACCCCATACCAATCACAATCACACACCTCCATACCAATCACACACCTCCATACCAATCACAATCACACACCCCCATACCAATCACAATCACACACCCCATACCAATCACAATCACACACCCCATACCAATCACAATCACACACCCCATACCAATCACAATCACACACTCCATACCAATCACAATCACACACCCCCATACCAATCACAATCACACACCCCCATACCAATCACACACCTCCATACCAATCACAATCACACACCCCCATACCAATCACACACCTCCATACCAATCACAATCACACACCCCCATACCAATCACAATCACACTCCATACCAATCACAATCACACCAATCACAATCACACACCTCCATACCAATCACAATCACACACTCCATACCAATCACACATCACACACCATACCAATCACACATCACCCATACCAATCACAATCACACACCTCCATACCAATCACAATCACACACCATACCAATCACAATACATACCAATCACAATCACACACCTATACCAATCACAATCACACCATACACAATCACACACCTCCATACCAATCACAATCACACACCCATACCAATCACAATCACCATCACAATCACACACCTCCATACCAATCACAATCACACACCCCATACCAATCACAATCCATACCAATCACACACACCCCATACCAATCACAATCACACACCCCATACCAATCACAATCACACACCCATACCAATCACAATCACACACCCCATACCAATCACAATCACACACCTCCATACCAATCACAATCACACACCCCATACCAATCACAATCACACACCCCATACCAATCACAATCACACACCCATACCAATCACACACTCCATACCAATCACAATCACACACCCCCATACCAATCACAATCACACACCCCCACACCAATCACACACCTCCATACCAATCACAATCACACACCCCCATACCAATCACAATCACACACCCCATACCAATCACAATCACACACCCCATACCAATCACACACCCCCATACCAATCACAATCACACACCCCATACCAATCACACACCCCATACCAATCACAATCACACACTCCATACCAATCACAATCACACACCCCCATACCAATCACAATCACACACCATCACATCACCAATACACAATCACACACCTCCATACCAATCACAATCACACACTCCATACCAATCACAATCACACACCCCATACCAATCACACACACTCCATACCAATCACAATCACACACCCCATACCAATCACAATCACACACCCATACCAATCACAATCACATACCATACAATCACACACCCATACACAATCACACACTCCATACCAATCACAATCACACACCCCATACCAATCACAATCACACACCCCATACCAATCACACACACTCCATACCAATCACAATCACACACCCCATACCAATCACAATCACACACCTCCATACCAATCACAATCACACACCATACCAATCACACACCTCCATACCAATCACAATCACACACCCCATACCAATCACAATCACACACCTCCATACCAATCACAATCACACACCCCATACCAATCACAATCACACACCCTATACCAATCACAATCACACACCTCCATACCAATCACAATCACACACCCATACCAATCACAATCACACTCCATACCAATCACAATCACACACTCCATACCAATCACATCACACACCCATACCAATCACAATCACACACTCCATACCAATCACACATCCCATACCAATCACAATCACACACCCCATACCAATCACAATCACACACCACATACCAATCACACACCCCATACCAATCACAATCACACACCTCCATACCAATCACAATCACACACCCCATACCAATCACAATCACACACCTCCATACCAATCACAATCACACACCCCATACCAATCACAATCACACATCCATACCAATCACAATCACACACCTCCATACCAATCACAATCACACACCCCATACCAATCACAATCACACCTCCATACCAATCACAATCACAACTCATACAATCACACCATACCAATCACAATCACACACTCCATACCAATCACAATCACACACCTCCATACCAATCACAATCACACATCTCTATACCAATCACAATCACACACTCCATACCAATCACACATCACATACCAATACTAATCACACACCCCATACCAATCACAATCACACACCTCCATACCAATCACACACACACCCATACCAATCACAATCACACACTCCATACCAATCACAATCACACACTCATACCAATCACACACTCCATACCAATCACAATCACACACCTCCATACCAATCACAATCACACACCTCCATACCAATCACACACTCCATACCAATCACAATCACACACCCCATACCAATCACACACACTCCATACCAATCACACACACCTCTATACCAATCACAATCACACACTCCATACCAATCACACATCACATACCCATCACCAATCACACACCTCATACCAATCACATCACACACTCCATACCAATCACAATCACACACCTCCATACCAATCACAATCACACACCCCATACCAATCACAATCACACACACACCATACCAATCACACATCCCATACCAATCACAATCACACACATTCCATACCAATCACAATCACACACCCCATACCAATCACAATCACACACCTCCATACCAATCACAATCACACACCCCATACCAATCACAATCACACACCCCATACCAATCACAATCACACACCTCCATACCAATCACAATCACACACCTCCATACCAATCACAATCACACACTCCATACCAATCACAATCACACACCCCATACCAATCACAATCACACATCCATACCAATCACAATCACACACCTCCATACCAATCACAATCACACACCATACCAATCACAATCACACACCTCCATACCAATCACAATCACACACCCCATACCAATCACAATCACACACCCATACCAATCACAATCACACACCTCCATACCAATCACAATCACACACCCCATACCAATCACAATCACACACCCCATACCAATCACAATCACACACCCCATACCAATCACAATCACACACTCCATACCAATCACAATCACACACCCATACATCACAATCACACACCCCCATACCAATCACAATCACACACCCCCATACCAATCACAATCACACACCCCCACACCAATCACAATCACACACCCCCACACCAATCACAATCACACACCCCCATACCAATCACAATCACACACCTCCATACCAATCACAATCACACACCTCCATACCAATCACAATCACACACCCCATACCAATCACAATCACACACCCCATACCAATCACA
>CM060302.1:764377-796877 GCA_030684275.1 Acipenser oxyrinchus oxyrinchus
GAGAATACATTAAAAAAAATGATGCAAAGCTGGTACATTCGTATCTCAAGAGAAACTGGAGAGGATCGGGAAATTAAAACAAGGTAAAGGCAATCATCCAAATAAAGCTGAAGCTCTAACGGACAGTGACACTGAACGTCTGTTCAGCACTGAAACACGATGTTAAACATTTCAGTACATTTACTACTATAACTTTGGCAATGAGAGAGAGAGGGAGACACAGAGTGTGGTACAAACAGCCAGGTACTGCAGTGATGTACTACTGCATATTTACACACAGGAATCAAAAGACAGACTCTGTGTGTGTGTCTGTATCTCAGTGTGTGTCTGTATCTCAGTGTATGTGTGTATCTCAGTGTGTGTGTCTGTATCTCAGTGTGTGTGTCTGTATCTCAGTGTGTGTGTCTGTATCTCAGTATGTGTCTGTATCTCAGTGTGTGTGTCTGTATCTCAGTGTATGTGTGTATCTCAGTGTGTGTGTCTGTATCTCAGTGTGTGTGTCTGTATCTCAGTGTGTGTCTGTATCTCAGTGTGTGTGTCTGTATCTCAGTGTGTGTGTCTGTATCACAGTGTGTGTGTCTGTATCTCAGTGTGTGTGTGTATCTCAGTATGTGTCTGTATCTCAGTGTGTGTGTCTGTATCTCAGTGTATGTGTGTATCTCAGTGTGTGTGTCTGTATCTCAGTGTGTGTGTCTGTATCTCAGTGTGTGTGTCAATATCTTAGTGTGTGTCTGTATCTCAGTGTGTGTGTCTGTATCTCAGTGTGTGTGTCTGTATCTCAGTGTATGTGTGTGTCTCAGTATGTGTCTGTATCTCAGTGTGTGTGTCTGTATCTCAGTGTATGTGTGTATCTCAGTGTGTGTGTCTGTATCTCAGTGTGTGTGTCTGTATCTCAGTGTGTGTGTCTGTATCTCAGTGTGTGTCTGTATCTCAGTGTGTGTGTCTGTATCTCAGTGTGTGTGTCTGTATCTCAGTGTATGTGTGTGTCTCAGTATGTGTCTGTATCTCAGTGTGTGTGTCTGTATCTCAGTGTATGTGTGTATCTCAGTGTGTGTGTCTGTATCTCAGTGTGTGTGTCTGTATCTCAGTGTGTGTGTCTCAGTATGTGTCTGTATCTCAGTGTGTGTGTCTGTATCTCAGTGTATGTGTGTAGCTCAGTGTGTGTGTCTGTATCTCAGTGTGTGTGTCTGTATCTCAGTGTATGTGTGTATCTCAGTGTGTGTGTCTGTATCTCAGTGTATGTGTGTCTGTATCTCAGTGTATGTGTGTGTGTGTCAGTATCTCAGTATATGTGTGTATCTCAGTGTGTGTGTCAGTATCTCAGTATATGTGTGTATCTCACTGTGTGTGTCTGTAACTCAGTGTGCCTCGGGGCTGCACTCACGATGCTGTTCAGCAGAGTGGTCTCTTCCGCCTCCGGGGTGCTTGGTTCTCCCATGAGCTCAGCGAGGTGGCGCGACCCGTACAGAGAGTCAGTGGCAGTCCACTCCTCGAAGGCCTCCTCTCCATCGAAGAACACCAACTGGAGAGTCAACACAGCCTTCTGCACCAGACAGGAGAACAGCAGCGAGGCTGTCAGTGAGTATTCCCTCCCCTCCCCTCCCCTCTCCTCTCCTCTCCTTCAATCCCATCTCATTCCTCTCACCCGGTGTCGCGCTGCTCTCAGCGTGGTGTCCAGCACAGAGGCGAGCTCCAGCAGCATGGCACAGGGCACGGCCGAGTCGCTGGCCCCGAGGAAGGGTCCCCCTGGAAGCTTCTTGGAGTCATAATGACAGGCCAGCAGGAGGCGTCGGAGCTCGGATCCAGCACAGCCAGAACATTGGAGAAGGAGACCCGGCCGCGAGGCGTGAGAGAGGAGAACGAGTCAACCTCCACCGTCCAGCCAGCAGAGAGGGAGCGCAGAGAGGAGAGGAGGTGCTGAGAGAGAGAGGAGAACGAGTCAACATCCAGGAGGGGGGAGTGGTAGAGGATGGGAGGGTGTTTCAGAGTGTTCACCTGTCTCACTGCGCTGCTCCCCGGACTGCCAGGCAGCCTCTCCACCAGCAGGGGGCGCAGATGAGTCTCCCAGAGCCGGCTCAGGTCCACACGAGACACCAGCCGACGAACCTGGCTAGCAGAGACCCTGCTGGGCAAGTGAGACAGCTGGGAGAGGGGAGAGAGAGGAGGCTCAGAGTGCTGTGCAACAGGAATCTTATTGTTATTATTATTTGTATTACTACTATTAAATTCACAGAGTGAATGTAAAATCTGGACTGGAACTCCACTCGTGTGCAATGGGAGCCTTGTTATTATATAGCAACTAGAATGCGAAGTTGCTTATATAATCTCAGTACCTTCAGATGTCACAAACCCTGTTGAAGTAAGAGCTGTTTGAAGCTCCTGCGCTCACCTTTGTCTCGTCCAGTCTGGGGTGTGGACGACGCTGTCTAGCGGTCAATAGACACGCTACACTCCCAGCAAACCCGCCACAGCTAGAACCATGCACAGCCCACACAGCAGCACCTGGGCCCGGGGTCTCCCGACCGGGTCACACCGGCCCATCAAGCTGTCTGGACTGACCGGGGGCGTGGCTCTGAACCTCCGCCCGCCTTTCGACATCTTCAAACCCACCGGGACTTGGAAGAGCAGACAGGAGCCTAATGCAAACTACTATTAACTAATGCTAACTAACATCAACGTACCTAGTGACTCACATTAACTTATGTAGCTTACTTCAGTGCTCATGTTAATTTGGCTGAATAACTAACAAGTGCAACAACAAAAGACTTGAAAAGAAAGAAGGCACTTTTTATTTTATATTCTTTTCTTTTATTGTTACTTATTTGAAAAACAGTATTTGAACGGGGGTTCGGGAAAAAAATCTCCGACTTTGAACTTGGAATTTCACCTTCCTTCGCGCAATATGACGTCACCAGCATGTATAACTGTGCAGTGCGCTGCGTGGTATCGCTGCAGCGCGACACGCTGGGACCCCTTGTGGTGGCGTGGCGGTTGTATTTTAAAACAAAACGTTGTTTTCATTTGGAGACCCCTCTCATCCTGTGACGTGTAATTCAAAAATAATATTCCATTCCGATAGCAATGGGTTAAATGGGTAACGGACACAATCCTATAGCCCTATTATTATTATTATTATTATTATTATTATTATTATTATTATTATTATTATTTATTTGACTCAGTTAATTACTATATCGCCGTTATCAATGCACAGCAGGTCATGTTAAAGCTTAGGCGATGCAATAAGGATACCAATTTCTGTACAGTAAAAAGAAAATTCAGCGACCACAGCAGCGCACACAGTAAACCTATTACAACAATTATGTGATTTATGTTAACTCTCACTAATCCCCGGTGTACTGAATTACACTGACAATGCGCAATAACCAGTCCAGATGCAAAGCGATACAGGCTGTCAGTCTGTCTGAAAGTTAGTCGGTATTCAAACGCTCTGCAGAAAAAAAAACTTCCCGCGACAACACAGTTGCTATATTATAACTACGATTAACAATGAAATGAATCGGTTTTCATATTTCCTGTGAATTCCGTCTCCAGCCCTCAGCCATCTCGTTTGTTTAGGTACTCGTCTCCCTCCAGCCCCGCTTCCTGTGCTAATATTAATAACAACAGATTGCAACAAGAATCTCCGCGCTCTACTGAACACAGATCTTCCGGCTTCCTTTCCAAAACGATGACGAGCCACACACGGCTCTTAAAGGGGCAGCGTATGAAATATCGACAAGCTTCCGAAATACACCTCCTTCAAAAAGGAAGTTTATAGTTATATAAACTCTCCGCAAATATGTAAAACAACATATGCCGAAAAAAAATACGATTTGTGTTTTATAACATTGCTTCTCTGATATAAACAAACAAAACATGCACCGTTGTCGTGCTGTGCGGTGTGTTTACATTGCGTATCGCCACTAACGTACTGTGTCTAATGTAAACATTATTATTTCCACGCACATGTCTATTTTCTTGGGTGATGGCATTTCATATACGACTAGAAAAATATGGGATCCCCATGCTTGTTTATAGGGGCCGTGGTCAAAAATGGGGACCCTTATACTCTCTCTGTCTGACTGCCTGTCTACTTTACTATTAAATATTAGCTTAGGGAACATGCTGAATGGCAAACATGGCTGAAGAATTGAAGACATTCTCCTCCCAACTAAACACACTAAACCCTGCCAGCTGTACAGAAGAGAGTGGAGAATAAAGTTGAAACTAACAGAAACCTTCAAGACTGTTCTGATAAAAGTTCACCAGGGGTCATTTCGAAGTTTTGCCCTATACTATATCTTTACATAGTTTACCGTGCTTTTTAAATATGCTTCACCATACCTCTCTGTGCTTCACAATGCCCTCATTGTGATTTATTACACTTTGTGGGAAACTTTGTATAAAAGATGTCATTTTATGTCCCAAAACCAAAATAAAAGAAAGAAGACTCTCAGGGTCCCCTTCATGAGTTTGAACTTTAGGTTTCCCCTCTTCGCCTGCTTGCAGGATGATGCATGAAAGGGATGTGCAGTAACAGCGGTATCCACACACAGGCACTGCAGGGGAAGCACACAGTAACACCCACAGGACTGAATGAGACTCTAAACAGCACCTTTACTAAATCAATATAAGAACCCATTCAACTGCTTTATATGAGCTACCATTGCCACTGTGTTCCTTTAAAACCAAGAAGAAAAGGACTGAAGAAACTCAGAATAAGAGGCGCAAACTTAGTTTAGTTTCATATTATTTATTTACTGTCTGTTTTTCACAGAAAAATCAAACTCATTTCTCATCTCCATAGAGGTGAGGAGCCTCCACCCCTCACCCTGCCCCTCTAGTGGTTCTGAAGGCCTAGGAAGGAGGCTCCCTATCCCTGCCCTGCTCTCTTTGAGCCGGCCCCTGCCCCCTGTCTCCTCAGGGTCTCTCTCCTGCCCCCTGGTGGATGGTGTGGCAGTAGCCCCTCAGGGTCGGTAGCTTGCCCACTCTCGGATGGAGCTGTGCAGCTTGTCTCCGGGGCACTGAGTGCTGCCCAGGTCACGGTGCCCCTTCAGGGTGAAGGCAGGGAGCAGGTACCCCAGAGACACCCCGCAGTGAAGCAGCCTGCGGGCCGAACAGAGAGCCTCCAGGCTGGGGGCCGAGTCTATAACACACAGTCAACACAATACACAACATCAAGACAACGACACAACATCAACACAACGACACAACATCAACACAACGACACAACATCAAGACAGCCACACAGCATCAACACAACGACACAATATCAAGACAGCCACACAGCATCAACACAATACACAACGACACAATAACACGACACAACATCAACACAACGACACAACATCAACACAATGACACAATATCAAGACAGCCACACAGCATCAACACAATACACAACATCAACACAACGACACAATATCAACACAACGACACAATATCAAGACAGCCACACAGCATCAACACAACACAACCTCAAAGCAGCAACATAATACAGCATCAACACAATACACACACACACAACATTAACACAATACATAACATCAACACAATATACAACCACACAGCATCATCACAATACACAACATCAGCACAATACAGCATCAACACAATACACAGCAACTCAACATCAACACAACCACACAGCATCAACACAATACACAACATCAACACAACGACACAATATCAACACAACGACAATATCAAGACAGCCACACAGCATCAACACAACGACACAATATCAAGACAGCCACACAGCATCAACACAACGACACAATATCAAGACAGCCACACAGCATCAACACAACGACACAATATCAACACAACGACACAATATCAAGACAGCCACACAGCATCAACACAATACACAACCTCAAAGCAGCAACATAATACAGCATCAACACAACACACACAACATTAACACAATGCATAACATCAACACAATATACAACCACACAGCATCATCACAATACACAACATCAGCACAATACAGCATCAACACAATACACAGCAACTCAACATTAACACAATACATAACATCAAGACAATACACAACCACACAGCATCATCACAATACACAACATCAGCACAATACAGCATCAACACAATACACAGCAACTCAACATTAACACAATACATAACATCAAGACAATACACAACCACACAGCAGCAACACAATACACAACATCAGCACAATACAACATCAGCACAATACAGCATCAACACAATACACAGACACACAACATTAACACAATACATAACATCAACACAATATACAACCACACAGCATCACCACAATACACAACATCAGCACAATACACAACCTCACAGCATCAAGACAATATACAGCATCAACACAACACAGACACACAACATTAACACAATACATAACATCAAGACAATACACAACCACACAGCATCAACACAATGCACAACATCAGCACAATACAACATCGGCAGAATACAGCATCAACACAACACAGACACACAACATAACACAATACATAACATCAAGACAATACACAACCACACAGCATCAACACAATGCACAACATCAGCATACTAAGAACCACAGACACACATACAATCTCAAAGAAAGGCAACAAGGCCAGACTGTGCAGCCTCACCGGTGAAACAGCCCATGAGCGCGATGCCCAGCGCCTTGTTATTGAACATGCGAGTGTGAGCGCCTTCCACACCCCAGCCCCGCCCCTCATACACTGTGCCGTCCGGACCAATCAGGAAGCTGCAAACACAACCACAGCCAATCAGGACACTGCAGAACACACTGGCAAAATATTAATAGCCAATCGGGCAAAACAGACACTTTGGCGGATCTATGTAATTGCAAAAACAGAATTATGTCACGCAGACCTGTGCAGAGTGTCCTTGTAATCACACAGCATCCAACAGGGTACATATCCATCACAATAAAATCAAGCTTAGCAGATTGCTGAAAGATCAAGGTAGTTACTGTGTTCACTGTGTACAGAGAAACACAAAGAGACAGATGGACAGACAGGCAGACATGCAGACACAATCAGATCATCAGGGTGCCTGTATTTTGAATGGGGCTCCTGAAAGGGAGTGAAGTTTGCAGCTCCTTGCTCTCTGCATGTTATCCTAACCAGGGTCGGGGTCAATTCCTTTTCTTCAATTCCAGTTCCATTTGCAGTTCCTTTTTAAAATCCTAATTTTCCAATTCTAATTCCCATTCCCTTTTAGTCAGTTCCAATTTTACGACGTAGGCTTTATTGAGCAAACATACATCCAGCTTGTCAAACACGTGTACACCTTGTAGAACTGCATGGTTTGTTAACAAGGTTCACATGTGTTTGACAAGTTGTATGCATATTTGCTCAAAAAAGCCGTTAGCCTGGAAATGGAAAAAAAATTAATTGACCGCTACCCTGCTCCTGCCCCAGACCCCCTGCTCCTGCCCCAGACCCCTGCCCCGAGTGCTCTCCTCTCTCACTTGTAGCCGATGTCGTTCCAGCCGCGCTCGTCCATGTGCAGCCGCTGGATGTTCCGGAGCTGCGCGCAGCAGGCGGGGTGGGTGTGGCCAGGCGGCATGGCGGTGTGGTGAATCACTGCCAGCGCTGCGGGACCTGCATGCTCTCGAGAGCCTCGGAGGCCGGGCCCCCCACTCCGAGCGAGGCACCACAGGGGGGCAGCCCTCCACAGCATCTGAAACAAGAGGATGAGTTCAGAGACCAGCACACAGAGAGAGGAGAGGAGAGGAGGGAGGAGGGAGAGAGGAGGAGAGGAGGGGAGGAGAGGAGGGGAGGGAGAGGGAGAGGAGAGGAGGGGAGAGGGAGGGGAGAGGAGAGGGGAGGAGGGGAGGGAGGAGGAGAGGAGAGGAGAGGAGGAGAGGGAGGAGAGGGAGAGGAGGGAGAGGAGGAGGGGAGAGGAGGAGGGAGGAGGAGGGAGGGAGAGGGAGAGGAGAGGAGAGGGAGGGGAGGGAGGAGGGAGGAGAGGAGAGGAGAGGAGGAGGGAGGAGGGAGGAGAGGAGGAGAGGAGGGGAGAGGAGGGAGAGGAGAGGGAGGGAGGGAGAGGGACAGGAGGAGGGAGGGAGAGGGAGGGAGAGGAGAGGGAGGGAGGGAGAGAGGGACAGGAGAGGAGGGGGAGGGAGGGAGAGGAGAGGAGAGGGAGGGAGGAGGGAGAGGAGAGGAGGGAGGAGGAGGGAGAGGAGAGGAGGGAGAGGGAGGGAGAGGAGAGGAGAGAGGGAGGGAGGAGGAGAGGAGGGAGGGAGGGAGAGGGAGGGAGAGGAGAGGAGAGGAGAGGAGGGAGGGAGGAGAGGAGAGGGAGGGAGGGAGGGAGGGAGAGGAGAGGGAGGGAGAGGAGGAGGAGAGGAGAGGGAGGGAGGAGAGGAGAGGGGAGAGGAGGAGGAGGAGAGGAGAGGAGAGGAGGGAGGAGAGGGAGAGGAGAGGAGGGAGAGGGAGGGAGGAGGAGGGAGGGAGAGGAGAGGAGGGAGGGAGGAGGAGGGAGGGAGAGGAGGGAGGGGAGGAGGAGGGAGAGGAGGGAGAGGGAGGGAGAGGAGAGGAGGGAGGGAGAGGGAGAGGAGAGGAGAGGGGAGGGAGGGAGGGAGGGAGGGAGAGGAGAGGGAGGAGGGAGGGAGGAACAGGGCTTCCAAACCTCAGGGGTCTGTCTGTGCTGAAGATACAGCCCCACTCACAGCACTCACACACCATCAAAGACCAAAATGTGAAACTTGGAATTGGTATAAAAAATGACAAGCCATCTGACTTGTTTCTTTACAGTGACACATCACTGCCTCTGATTGCCCTGGCATCGACTCTGTCTTATCCAGCCAGTGCTTTTGTTATGCTGATAACGTGTTCCAGGAGACGCCCTGCAGAGTGACGCTGTTCAACACAGGACGAGGTTTTAATGAGCTTCACAATCTGTGTGGAGCGCGATGTAAGTGAGCCGCGCCCTCTAGTGGACAGACGTACAGACAGACACGCCCCTATAGCCCCGGACTCTGATCACTCTCATAAAAGTAATGTTAAAAACAAGTTTCATGTCAGCGGAATAAGTGATTGTCAAGATATATGTACATACAGACATGTGACTGTAGTGACACACACTTCCAATATAGTCGGAATCTGATCCTCTCAATAACTTATGTAAATAATGTTATTACCAAGTTGGTTAAGCGACTATTGACACTGCTAATGGTGTCGATTGAATGCAGCCTCTGCTGGTATTAAATTCACTGTTTTATCGATCAGCGAATAATTAGTTTAAGTTATTATTAAAAGTGAAACTTCTTGCACTAAACTAACAGGGCTGTATCGGAAGTCATCTCTAAGTAAACTCTTCGTATAGCAGGAGAGCTGTTGCTCCTTGTTAGAAGTGCCGGCAGTGACATCGAGTAAAACTGCCCCAGTTTGTGAGAGTGCATGTCCTCACCTGCCCGCTGCTCCTCCGCTCCCCGGTCCCCGGACTCCGTTTTATCGGCTGCCGGCTCCATTCTGTCACGACCAACGCGCATGCTCGGTCCTGGGTTTCGAGTCAGCCAGAGCTGCGCCGTATAGCCCTGCAAACACGCGCAGAGGCTGGGTCTTGTGGGTGTGCCTCTATATCTTATATAAACGCGTCTGTATTCGATTTTCTAGCGAAGTGGAAGAGGGGGGTCTCCATACATAAACACCGGTGATAATGAAAGTTTACCACGGAAAATGTGTATAGTGCTTTATTTCACTTTGCTGTGCTTTTACTGTGGGAAACGTTGTGTATAACCTCTCTGTGCTTTACAATGCTTCCTTATGCTTTACCACACCTCTCTGTGCTTTACAATGCTTCCCTATGCTTTACCATACCTCTCTGTGCTTTACAATGCTTCCCTATGCTTTACCAGACCTCTCTGTGCTTTACAATGCTTCCTTATGCTTTACCACACCTCTCTGTGCTTTACAATGCTTCCCTATGCTTTACCACACCTCTCTGTGCTTTACAATGCTTCCCTATGCTTTACCACACCTCTCTGTGCTTTACAATGCTTCCCTATGCTTTTACCAGACCTCTCTGTGCTTTACAATGCTTCCCTATGCTTTACCAGACCTCTCTGTGCTTTACAATGCTTCCCTATGCTTTACCAGACCTCTCTGTGCTTTACAATGCTTCCCTATGCTTTACCAGACCTCTCTGTGCTTTACAATGCTTCCCTATGCTTTACCATACCTCTCTGTGCTTTACAATGCTTCCCTATGCTTTACCAGACCTCTCTGTGCTTTACAATGCTTCCTATGCTTTACCATACCTCTCTGTGCTTTACAATGCTTCCCTATGCTTTACCAGACCTCTCTGTGCTTTACAATGCTTCCCTATGCTTTACCAGACCTCTCTGTGCTTTACAATGCTTCCCTATGCTTTACCACACCTCTCTGTGCTTTACAATGCTTCCCTATGCTTTACCAGACCTCTCTGTGCTTTACAATGCTTCCCTATGCTTTACCAGACCTCTCTGTGCTTTACAATGCTTCCCTATGCTTTTACCAGACCTCTCTGTGCTTTACAATGCTTCCCTATGCTTTACCAGACCTCTCTGTGCTTTACAATGCTTCCCTATGCTTTACCACACCTCTCTGTGCTTTACAATGCTTCCCTATGCTTTACCAGACCTCTCTGTGCTTTACAATGCTTCCCTATGCTTTACCAGACCTCTCTGTGCTTTACAATGCTTCCCTATGCTTTACCAGACCTCTCTGTGCTTTACAATGCTTCCCTATGCTTTACCAGACCTCTCTGTGCTTTACAATGCTTCCCTATGCTTTACCAGACCTCTCTGTGCTTTACAATGCTTCCCTATGCTTTACCAGACCTCTCTGTGCTTTACAATGCTTCCTATGCTTTACCAGACCTCTCTGTGCTTTACAATGCTTCCCTATGCTTTACCAGACCTCTCTGTGCTTTACAATGCTTCCCTATGCTTTACCAGACCTCTCTGTGCTTTACAATGCTTCCCTATGCTTTACCAGACCTCTCTGTGCTTTACAATGCTTCCCTATGCTTTACCAGACCTCTCTGTGCTTTACAATGCTTCCCTATGCTTTACCAGACCTCTCTGTGCTTTACAATGCTTCCCTATGCTTTACCAGACCTCTCTGTGCTTTACAATGCTTCCCTATGCTTTACCAGACCTCTCTGTGCTTTACAATGCTTCCCTATGCTTTACCATACCTCTCTGTGCTTTACAATGCTTCCTATGCTTTACCAGACCTCTCTGTGCTTTACAATGCTTCCCTATGCTTTACCAGACCTCTCTGTGCTTTTACAATGCTTCCCTATGCTTTACCAGACCTCTCTGTGCTTTACAATGCTTCCCTATGCTTTACCAGACCTCTCTGTGCTTTACAATGCTTCCCTATGCTTTACCAGACCTCTCTGTGCTTTACAATGCTTCCCTATGCTTTACCAGACCTCTCTGTGCTTTACAATGCTTCCCTATGCTTTACCAGACCTCTCTGTGCTTTACAATGCTTCCCTATGCTTTACCAGACCTCTCTGTGCTTTACAATGCTTCCCTATGCTTTACCAGACCTCTCTGTGCTTTACAATGCTTCCCTATGCTTTACCAGACCTCTCTGTGCTTTACAATGCTTCCCTATGCTTTACCAGACCTCTCTGTGCTTTTACAATGCTTCCCTATGCTTTACCAGACCTCTCTGTGCTTTACAATGCTTCCCTATGCTTTACCAGACCTCTCTGTGCTTTACAATGCTTCCCTATGCTTTACCACACCTCTCTGTGCTTTACAATGCTTCCCTATGCTTTACCAGACCTCTCTGTGCTTTACAATGCTTCCCTATGCTTTACCAGACCTCTCTGTGCTTTACAATGCTTCCCTATGCTTTAACATACATCTCTGTGCTTTACAATACGCGCCTATGCTTTAACATACATTTCTGTGCTTTACAATGCTTATCCCAACCGTTGTTTCCATCATATTGTAGCGATCTCGGTTCGGGCGAGTCAATCCAAACACAGGCGGAGGGTGAACCCGGGACCTCTCGCACTGAAGCATAGCGCCGATACCGCTGTACAAAAGAGCCGGTGTTACAGCCTAATTCTCACCCCAGGCTAATCTCACCCTGTCAGGTCAATTCTCACCCCCAGGGCTGCGAAGGTTTTTTGAGATTTTAGCAATCAGAAAGACAAGAGGATATGTGTCCTTAGTGTGATTTAACCTTTTTGTTACGTTAATTAATTAAGATTGATTATTTTATTATTTAAATTTAATTTAATTTTAGTCACGGAGTCAGATTCACGTTTGTATGTGTATGTGTGGGTCATTTGTTTTATTGACAGTTACATTTAAATTGTTATATTTTAATAAGTAGTACATTATATATATTCGTGGCCTGTCAGAGTGTGTTATACCGTCTCGCCAGGTTTAAAATCGCTGGCTGTGAGCCCCCAAGAGAGCGAGCCACAGCACGCTGCCCTCGTCCAGCCTCCAACATGCCGATCGCACGAAGGCGCTGCTCTCTTCAGACGTGGCATGTTGTTGTTTTTTCTGTGATTTTCTTTATTGCTTTTATTCAAGCTTGCAATTCAACAGCTGAAATCACTCCATATCCAGCGTCCAATCAACTGTGTCACTAATTAGGTGATTAAGTGCATATGCTTCAGTCATAGTCACTCAAGCGTGTCATGGTCAGGGATGAATGATCGAGTGATTAAAAAGAAACCAAAGACATTTCGTCAATGTCCATCATTTATATACCTTTTTTTCGAAAATAAATATATTATAATAGTGATAAGTTTATTTTAATGCTCGGTATGTCTGCGCGTGTGTGTATATATAAAATGATGTGATGTGATGTTGTCCAGGCTTGCTCTAAACAAGATGATTGGTTTGCAGTTTATGAGACATTTTTGTTCTCACTATTATGTTCAACAAGCGTTGCTTATTTTGCCTACGTCAGTCTTTTCCCCCGTATCTTTTACAGTGCATTCACAAATATGTGTCCTGCTGATTAGCTTAGATTAGTTATCGTACAATGAAAATGACTGTGCTATGTACAGAGTACTGGGGTGAGAATTGGCCCGGGCTAATGTTCACCCTCCCAGAAGAGTAGTGAGAATTAGCCTGACAGGGTGAGGATGAGCCTACAGAACTCACCCGGGGTGAGAATTAGCCTGTAACACCGGTTCCTTTGCAAGGAGCGTATATCGGGTTTATGTCTTCGTGTGTGACTGTGTCACCTACCAGCCTGCTGCTGCCTTCCCCGTACACGCTACGGTCTCTCCGGCCAGCCTCAAGTCTGCCCCGGACTTGCTCACCAGGCTACAGTCCGACGAGCCGGGGTACGTGTGTCCACCGCTGACCCCACTGTAGCAATGCCGAGTTCGCGCCCGCCCTCCGCCTGTGTGTGGATTGCCTCACTTGTGTGATGCGTTAACCGAGATCGTTACAAAATAATGAAACACTTTTCTGCTGTTTTCAGACAGGTGGAATGGGTGCAATTCACGCTCCCCGACGGTCCGAACAACTTTGATATTCAGGGACATTATCTCTGTGCTGGTTCCATGTAAAATGTTCCTAGTATAGGGAGAGGAGGGTGTATAGATATACAGAGAGAATATATAGAATGAACTAGATACAGAACAATATATAGAGAAATAGGCTAACAGAGACAGAGAGAAAGAACTATAGAGAGAGATAAACGAGATCGAGATAGAAAGAGAGAATATAAAGCCTATATATATATATAGAGAGAGAGAGAGAGAGAGAGAGAGGGTACACATATAGACTGAGAGGTAGGTAGATATATTGAGAGAAATAAATAGATATAAAGAGATAGAATGAGGACCCCAATGTAGTGAACTACTAAGACCGAGGCTGCAGTTTAACATTGAGTCCACTAGATGGCAACGCAGCGCCACACACATGCACACACGCATTCTAAACAGAAACATTGAATTCACAATCCTGGTTAAGTTAGGGTATAATATTTATAGCATAAAAACAATTTGTGTCTAGACAGCAGTGTTTAATTGCTCGATCCCTGTGGCCTTCTGTTCAGAATGTGACACCTAAACAAAGGGGACCAATTGCAACAAGCTTGTAGATTTAGTGAATCAGGGCCACCTCCTCTCACCCCCACAGTGAATCAGGGCCGACTCCTCTCACCCCCACAGTGAATCGGGGCCACCTCCTCTCACCCCCACAGTGAATCAGGGCCGACTCCTCTCACCCCCACAGTGAATCGGGCCACCTCCTCTCACCCCACAGTGAATCAGGGCCGACTCCTCTCACCCCCACAGTGAATCAGGGCCGACTCCTCTCACCCCCACAGTGAATCAGGGCCGACTCCTCTCACCCCCACAGTGAATCAGGGCCGACTCCTCTCACCCCACAGTGAATCAGGGCCGACCTCCTCTCACCCCACAGTGAATCAGGGCCACCTCCTCTCACCCCACAGTGAATCAGGCCACCTCCTCTCACCCCCACTGTGATTCAGGCTGTCTCCTCTCACCCCCACAGTGAATCAGGCTGTCTCCTCTCACCCCCACAGTGAATCAGGGCCGACTCCTCTCACCCCCACAGTGAATCAGGGCCGACTCCTCTCACCCCCACAGTGAATCAGGGCCGCCTCCTCTCACCCCCACAGTGAATCAGGGCCGACTCCTCTCACCCCCACAGTGAATCAGGCTGTCTCCTCTCACCCCCACAGTGAATCAGGGCCGACTCCTCTCACCCCCACAGTGAATCAGGGCCGACTCCTCTCACCCCCACAGTGAATCAGGGCTGTCTCCTCTCACCCCCACAGTGAATCAGGCTGTCTCCTCTCACCCCCACAGTGAATCAGGCTGTCTCCTCTCACCCCCACAGTGAATCAGGCTGTCTCCTCTCACCCGTCACTCCTGCCACTCCAAACGCATCACACAGTCCTGTTCATACGTGACGTGGTGCTGTTACTCACTGCTGTGCAAACAGTGCAGTCGAGTCTCGTGGTGCCTGTGATACCCGGGGACACGATGCTCAACTGCAAAAGAGCTGACCAGGAAACCACTCCTCTCCTCACAAAACCAGTAAACAGCAAACCTGACCCTGTCTCTCCTCTCCTCACAAAACCAGTAAACAGCAAACCTGACCCTGTCTCTCCTCTCCTCACAAAACCAGTAAACAGCAAACCTGACCCTGTCTCTCCTCTCCTCACAAAACCAGTAAACAGCAAACCTGACCCTGTCTCTCCTCTCCTCACAAAACCAGTAAACAGCAAACCTGACCCTGTCTCTCCTCTCCTCACAAAACCAGTAAACAGCAAACCTGACCCTGTCTCTCCTCACCTCACAAAGCCAGTAAAGTCCCTGATACAGTCTGTCCCTCCTGTCGTACATAGCAGAGAAACACTGACAGCGTGTAGCTGTGCCGGAGCGCTCACAGGGAAACACTGACAGCGTGTAGCTGTGCCAGAGCGCTCACAGGGAAACACTGACAGCGTGTAGCTGTGCCGGAGTGATCACAGGGAAACACTGACAGCGTGTAGCTGTGCCGGAGTGATCACAGGGAAACACTGACAGCGTGTAGCTGTGCCGGGGTGCTCACAGGGAAACACTGACAGCGTGTAGATCTGCCGGGGTGCTCACAGGGAAACACTGACAGCGTGTAGCTGTGCTGGAGCGCTCACAGGGAAACACTGACAGCGTGTAGCTGTGCCGGAGAGCTCACAGGGAAACACTGACAGCGTGTAGCTGTGCCGGGGTGCTCACAGGGAAACACTGACAGCGTGTACCTGTGTCGGAGCACTCACAGGGAAACACTGACAGCGTGTAGCTGTGCCGGAGTGATCACAGGGAAACACTGACAGCGTGTAGCTGTGCCGGAGTGATCACAGGGAAACAGAAACACTGACAGCGTGTAGCTGTGTCGGAGCGCTCACAGGGAAACACTGACAGCGTGTAGCTGTGTCGGAGTCATCACAGGGAAACACTGACAGCGTGTAGCTGTGTCGGAGCACTCACAGGGAAACACTGACAGTGTGTAGCTGTGCCAGAGTGATCACAGGGAAACACTGACAGCGTGTAGCTGTGTCGGAGTGATCACAGGGAAACACTGACAGCGTGTAGCTGTGCCAGAGTGATCACAGGGAAACACTGACAGCGTGTAGCTGTGTCGGAGCGCTCACAGGGAAACACTGACAGCGTGTAGCTGTGTCGGAGTCATCACAGGGAAACACTGACAGCGTGTAGCTGTGTCGGAGTGATCACAGGGAAACACTGACAGCGTGTAGCTGTGCCGGAGTGATCACAGGGAAACACTGACAGCGTGTAGCTGTGTCGGAGTGATCACAGGGAAACACTGACAGCGTGTAGCTGTGCCAGAGTGATCACAGGGAAACACTGACAGCGTGTAGCTGTGTCGGAGCGCTCACAGGGAAACACTGACAGCGTGTAGCTGTGCCGGAGTGATCACAGGGAAACAGAAACACTGACAGCGTGTAGCTGTGTCGGAGTGATCACAGGGAAACACTGACAGCGTGTAGCTGTGTCGGAGTCATCACAGGGAAACACTGACAGCGTGTAGCTGTGCCGGAGTGATCACAGGGAAACACTGACAGCGTGTAGCTGTGTCGGAGTGATCACAGGGAAACACTGACAGCGTGCTTTACCATACCTCTCTGTGCTTTACAATGCTTTCCTATGCTTTACCAGACCTCTCTGTGCTTTACAGTGCTTCCCTATGCTTTACCATACATCTGTGCTTTACAATGCTTCCCTATGCTTTACCATACCTCTCTGTGCTTTACAATGCTTCCCTATGCTTTACCATACCTCTCTGTGCTTTACAGTGCTTCCCTATGCTTTACCATACCTCTCTGTGCTTTACAATGCTTCCCTATGCTTTACCAGACCTCTCTGTGCTTTACAGTGCTTCCCTATGCGTTACCATACATCTGTGCTTTACAATGCTTCCCTATGCTTTACCATACCTCTCTGTGCTTTACAATGCTTCCCTATGCTTTACCATACCTCTCTGTGCTTTGCAATGCTTCCCTATGCTTTACCAGACCTCTCAGTGCTTTACAATGCTTCCCTGTGCTTTACCAGACCTCTCTGTGCTTTACAATGCTTCCCTATGCTTTACCAGACCTCTCTGTGCTTTATAATGCTTCCCTATGCGTTACCAGACCTCTCTGCTCTTTACAGTGCTTGCCTATGCTTTACCAGACCTCTCTGTGCTTTACAATGCTTCCCTATGCTTTACCAGACCTCTCTGTGCTTTACAATGCTTCCCTATGCTTTACCATACCTCTCTGTGCTTTGCAATGCTTCCCTATGCTTTACCAGACCTCTCAGTGCTTTACAATGCTTCCCTATGCTTTACCAGACTTCTCTGTGCTTTACAATGCTTGGCTATGCTTTACCAGACCTCTCTGTGCTTTATAATGCTTCCCTATGCGTTACCAGACCTCTCTGCTCTTTACAGTGCTTGCCTATGCTTTACCAGACCTCTCTGTGCTTTACAATGCTTCCCTATGCTTTACCAGACCTCTCTGTGCTTTACAATGCTTCCCTATGCTTTACCACACCTCTCTGTGCTTTACAATGCTTCCCTATGCTTTACCATACCTCTCTGTGCTTTACAGTGCTTCCCTATGCTTTACCATACCTCTCTGTGCTTTACAATGCTTCCCTATGCTTTACCAGACCTCTCTGTGCTTTACAGTGCTTCCCTATGCTTTACCATACCTCTCTGTGCTTTACAGTGCTTCCCTATGCTTTACCATACCTCTCTGTGCTTTACAATGCTTCCCTATGCTTTACCATACCTCTCTGTGCTTTACAATGCTTCCCTATGCTTTACCATACCTCTCTGTGCTTTACAATGCTTCCCTATGCTTTACCATACCTCTCTGTGCTTTGCAATGCTTCCCTATGCTTTACCAGACCTCTCAGTGCTTTACAATGCTTCCCTGTGCTTTAGCAGACCTCTCTGTGCTTTACAATGCTTGCCTATGCTTTACCAGACCTCTCAGTGCTTTACAATGCTTCCCTATGCTTTACCATACCTCTCTGTGCTTTACAGTGCTTCCCTGTGCTTTACCATACCTCTCTGTGCTTTACAATGCTCCCCTATGCTTTACCAGACCTCTCAGTGCTTTACAATGCTTCCCTGTGCTTTACCAGACCTCTCTGTGCTTTACAATGCTTCCCTATGCTTTACCATACCTCTCTGTGCTTTACAATGCTTCCCTATGCTTTACCAGACTTCTCAGTGCTTTCCAATGGTTTACATGCTGTCAGTGTTGTATCATCCTTCCATCCCTTTCTCCCACTATCCCTCTCTCCCCGGCGGTTTAACACTGGACCCCGGCCCCTCTCCCCGCGCTGGTAATACAAGACGGCACACAGAGGAGCAGAGTGTCACTCACATACCTTCTCCATTCACGAGTTCAACCAGCCGTTTATTTAAAAGCTGTCCTTTTTTGTTGGAATAATATCACGTTTCATGTCGACACGGTCGGCTAAGAGCCATCTCGTGCCCCGTCCCGCGAGGCAGGTGACCCCTGTCGCTCGCTTTGTGCTGAGCGCCGAGTACAAGAAATGAGCGTCACTGCCACCCAGCTGCACCCAAACAGCGGCCGAGACACACCCACACACCCACACGGGGCCGGACGAGGGGTGTGCTGCGGTGCACAGCGGGACATGCTGCACAAGCCGTCCCTTCACACTGCTTTACCAGCAGAGAATTCACAGGAAACGATGCAGATTGAGAAATAATTTTTTTAAAAAACTCAAGAATTTAAGCGAGCTTGTTCAAAGCGTATCCTCCGTTCTTTAAATAACTTCTGTTTCTTGAAAGGAAGCCACCCGAAAGTTTTCCTTAGCCCCCCTCCCCTGTAGCCCAGCCACCGAAACATTAAAAAGGGTTATCTCAAATGTACGATTTATCGACGTGACTTAACGTTGTGTAAGTTCGGAGACTTCCCTCCAGGAAATGCTCTCCCACAAACTCGTGTGTTGATTCCATTTCTGTACTTTCAAAAGTTCCTACTAGTTTCTATTAAAAAATATATATATATATATATATATATATATATATATATATATATATATATATATATATATATATATATATATATATATATATATATATATATATATTAATGCAAAACACAATTAGCAACTCTTATATTTAAAATTAGATTTACTGTAACTTTCATTTGTAAACAATCAGTGTTATTTAACTTTTCTAATTATTTCAATTTCTCCCCCTTGCTTAAACGTGTAAATATAACCTCTACATGTTCCAGTTCTTTGTTCACTTCGGTGACTTTTATTAGTGTAACGGGCAGTGTTGTGTGGCGCACTGCAGGTACAGATCCGTACAGGTACAGGTACTGTGTCGATAATGGCGAATAACAATGAAGTTTGGAGATTTTTTTATGATATCTCATTTGTGTTTAAGGTTTTATTTCAACATTGTATAGCGTGCGCTATGTGGGCAGTAAAAGTGATACGACAGATACAGTTCAAAAGGAGACGAGCTTTTCAATACCAGAGATAAAAGATGCTCAATCAATGTATTTGCCTTCCAACAGCGTTTCCCCTGAGCAGTGAAATGTCGAGGTTTGTAAACTACCTGCAATCTTGAACAAAACGGTCTTCAGATGTGTTCTCCCATAAAACATGGAATCAAATATAGCTGGAAACTTGTGTTTCTGCCATTTCTCAATCAAAGGCATTGGCTGGTTTTGTTACGTTATACTGTCTGTAGGATTTATCTTCTTTGCTTTTGTATAATTGCAACACGCAGCAATACAATGTAGCAACTATGAAGAATTCCATAGATGAAAATTGCAACTTTGTATAGAACTGTGTACCAAACCAGACTTAAACAAACAGCATGCATGTATCTATTTACAATCCGCTCGCTCTGCTTTCAAATCTGTATGCTTAGCTGTATGCTTAAAAACTCAATTCAAAATAATAATCAAATAATAAACTAGGCTACTTATTACCGAATGACCCCGCAGAATAGATGCGATTTCCACAGCTAGCAGAAACTTCACAACCTCGGCCCTGTTACAACAGCACGTACTTCATACTGCACTGAAACACAAAGATGTCTGTTTATTATTATTATTATTATTATTATTATTATTATTATTATTATTATTATTATTATTATTATTATTATTATTAACAGGCCCTTAATCTGCATTATATTCCACCATACGGAAGTTTTGCGAGACAAGCATTGGCACTATACGTGCCCACACAACGTGCAGTGTAGCCCCCTCAGATTTTTGCCTTGACCCCCTCAGAGCTCCCTCACCTAGGAGAGCCGGGCGCCGCCACTGAACATGACCTATAAAATATAATATCAATCCCGGTATTTTATACAAGTTATTTCACACTCTACAATATTGGTTTTAAAGTTAGAAATACTAAAATACACTTCATAAATTCAATGCAAACGTTTCGGCTTCTCAGGACGTTGACAATTTGAATTCAGTACGTTCATTTTCATATTTCTAAACAGTTATGACACAGCGTTATTATTTATTTATATTAAGATTACTATACAGCACGCACATGACTAAATACATCTAACATGGTGTCCCGGTCCTAGTGAGAGTGGATAGTCGTATATAAACTGCATCTTTTGCCTGGGAATTGAAGCGAAATAAGCAGTGGCCATTTCTACCGCGCTCCGCAGCTTGTGAATTTGAGTGAACCCGTGACCGAGGCGTGTGTGAAAGAAACACCAAACACCACGTGTATTTGATCAAGTAATTTCTTAATCTCATGATAAACGGCATTTTAAAGAAAAAAATAGATATTTTGAAGTCATAATACAAAAAATGTTGTATAGATGTAAAACAGATTTATAAACCACAGGATCTACATAGAACACATAATAATAATAATAATAATAATAATAATAATAATAATAATAATAATAATAATAATAATAATAATAATAATGTAGTTGTAAATCGGCTGATGTCCATTTCAGTGTTTCAAGCCGTGTTTATATACATTGTATTTATATTCTATAAATTGGGCCGTTTGCAAAAATCCGAATGCAATGAAACGTTACTAACTTAAAGAAACGAAGTGAAATAATATAACCCGCTTGTATGAATGCTACCCACCTAATCAATATAAACATGTCTTGTGTGACTCACGAAGCAATGCTAATTATTATTCATATTCATATTCATATTCATATTCATATTCATATTCGTAATAAATTCGACATTTCATGATAAAGGTGTCGTAAGTATTTTCTGTATCTGCAATGATTGCTAATATCAAACAGATTATGAATAGGCTACAGTATATTAAAAAATCCAAAAGATTTATTTAATTTCTGTGACAAAATTTCTCTTTTTTTTAAACACAGACCTCCCCTCAAAAAGTGGGAAATGAACAAATACGTGGATGGATGCCCGGGTCCGCAATCAGATCATTATATTGGGTTTGTAATTGGGAGCATGGATACTATATATTTCATGTTCAGATTTCTATTTTATTTTGCTACAGAAAATGGGAATGTGGGAAGATTTTCCCAGGAGACTTTTCAATTTACCAGGAATATTGAGTGATTTAAAGATATGCACGGAAACAAATACATAATAATAATAATAATAATAATAATAATAATAATAATAATAATAATAATAATAATAATAATAATAATAATAATCGGGGTCGTGCCTCATTGCTGGTGTCGGGGTTTTAACATAATCATCAGGTTTGAACAATACAGTCCTTTTATTTTTGGTTTATTTTCTTTTTGGCTCCACTTTTATGACTAAACGTAAAGAAAGAGTTTCATAACCGTTCTGCTGAGACTGTTACTATTTTAAAAAACAAAACTACACTTCAGCTAATTTCAAATGTGTATCATAAACCGCAAGTTTAGCATAGCTCCCATCATTCACAACCATACAGTATTGTGATAAGTACTGTCATGTATGGATGTGTTTCCTCTCTTAGTAGAAATTATCACAGCAGCAGCACCCGCTTGACTACCAGTCAAAATTATGGGTGCAGCAAATGATTTACAAAATGAATTGAGGGCGGACTTTGTGTTGCCCATTTTTCCTTTACTAATAAAATAACTTGGTATCTCTGATTAGATAATTGACTCCACTTTATATGGGTCATAATAACGGTACCTCCACACTTGTGAAATATCTTGCTCATTACAATCTTTTGCATATTTTTTTAAAAGAGACAATTATCTATTCAGGGATATCAATGTATTTTATAAGGGGGAAATGAGCAATTCAATTAAGTAACGTTTGTCGAGTTCCGCAGAGTTCTAAGAAAATAGTTCCGGACATTTTTTAAATAATAAAAAAGGATGAGATACACATAAAGAGAAAAACAATTAGTTTTGATTTAGTAAATCGATTTGTTATTAACGTGTTAGGGTTTTAAACTCTTATTTCCAATCTGGACATTGCCTAAGGAATGAACGGAGCAATTACTGGACAGTCCGTGTACGATGGAGTCTGAACTACCAACACAATCTCTCATTAAATATCACTCTGAAATGCCTCCTAACTCACCATGTTTTCACTTTCAGCCAAAGCCTTTCTCTCCTGAATCTATATACGAATGGAGCGATATCACTGAACTGTCTGCGTCTTGCTTTGTTGCTGTTGCCGTGTGACTCCAGTCGAGCTGTGATAGGCTCGCGGTAGTTGCAGGTACGGGTTTGTGAGCCGATTGATTTTAAATTTGATTCACACAGTTGGTGCTGAGACGTTCCAGCGGGCATCTACTGTTAGTGCCCGCTAGAACTGGAAACGGATTGGTTGACGGTACTGAATCGTTTTCTAATTGTAGAACATGAACCGTGACAACAAAGGTAGTTATTGACCGGACTGGCGCTCAAACAGGAGCTCACTATCAGAGTAACAGATTGCCAATCTGTAGGCACGACTATAGCGAGAAAAAATGAATTCGTTAAATTCTACTGTGTAGTAATTTAAGACAAGTTATTATTATTATTATTATTATTATTATTATTATTATTATTATTATTATTATTATTATTATTATTATTATTATTATTATTATTATCATGAATTTCCGTTTATAAAAATGAAATAAAGTATATCAATGTTCAATACGGATATGTTGAAACAGTATTGATTTGTGTTTTCGCTTATGAGTTGTATCGAATGCTTCTGGACGATGCATACGTTTTGAGATTCAGTCACGTGTTACTCGATAGATTACTGTCTCGTTCACAGGCATCTATAAATAATGTTAGAATATGTGTTGTTGGGGAAAAAAAAAACTTTTTTTTAACTGATTCAGATTTTGCTGCGGATGTATTTATTTTCATAAAGTCTTCTTTAGGTTAAGTGCCGCAGCTGTGCTGCGAGAGTTTTATTTATTTATTTGTTCAACGACCTTAAGTACCTGCATTGGTTTGAACAGAGTAACCTCTATATAACATATTTATGTTGAAGATGATCTGCTCCAAGCCTATTAAATAATATGCATGGGGTTAAATGTGTTTAAAGGAACTGCTAATGGTGTTATAAATACGTTATAAGCATGGTTAGCTGTATAGTCCAGCAGTCACAGTGAGCAGGGTTAGCTGTATAGTCCAGTCACAGTGAGCAGGGTTAGCTGTATAGTCCAGCAGTCACAGTGAGCAGGGTTAGCTGTATAGTCCAGCAGTCACAGTGAGCAGGGTTAGCTGTATAGTCCAGCAGTCACAGTGAGCAGGGTTAGCTGTATAGTCCAGCAGTCACAGTGAGCAGGGTTAGCTGTATAGTCCAGCAGTCACAGTGAGCAGGGTTAGCTGTATAGTCCAGCAGTCACAGTGAGCAGGGTTAGCTGTATAGTCCAGCAGTCACAGTGAGCAGGGTTAGCTGTATAGTCCAGCAGTCACAGTGAGCAGGGTTAGCTGTATAGTCCAGTCACAGTGAGCAGAGTTAGCCTCTACAGTATGTTTATATATCCACAGAAACACAAGACTACAGTCATGCATAAAACCACAAACAGGTGCTCATAATATACAGTCATAACACTACTGCTATTATCACTAGGAATAATAATAATAATAATAATAATAATAATACTAATAATAATAATAATAATAATAATAATAATAATAATAATAATAATAGATAACAAAACTTAGGAAAAACTATAATAAATAAAGTCAAGTAGACGAACGTTTCGGCTAGTGCATTCTTTAGTGAACTGTTTTCCAAACCTTATGAAAAATACACCTTCAACACAACCAGAAAAACCAGAGCAACGTCGCCCTACCTGCACAAGCAATCGATTCGACAAACAGCAAACCGCATGCAAGTCACTTAGCTACAATGGCCTATACGGGGATTGCAATGCATGTAAAGGTCAATTTTAAAGGGTGAAACAACTGGAGGCATTCCAGTCGAGCGGGCGTGAACGCTAACACTGCAGGACTAACCTGAGCCTGTGCGCAGCCCGACACAACACCGGCAGAAGAGTGCCCGTTTACACAAGAGTCCTCTTCACTCCCAGCAAGCTGCCGGAAGGGGTGTCTTACAGGACATCAGTCTATTTGCTAAACACCAAAAACATTTTAAAAAATGGCAGGCACTTTTCCGAAGATTGAATGAAACAGACCCGCTGGGAGCGGGGGGCGGTGGGAGGGTGTTGAAAGCCGGCTCATTGGTCGGAAAGCAGGCGAGCGTGTTGTGTTACAAAGTGCTAGGAAGTGCTCTAATTCAACGAGGAGTTCCGCGACGACACAGAGAGATTGACACCTGAATGGAGCGGCTTACATGAAGAATACCTCCTGCCGAGCGTGTATGGGTCTGCGTGCAGCAGGGGGACCGCGCCTTCTCGTTCTCTTCCTCTGGCTTTCATGCTTGCTTCCTGTGATTCGCTTGATTTGGTGGGATGTGAAATGCTGGACATGGAGCGCTTGAAAGAGGCCCCCGGGATTGTCCGCGCGTCTTCATTCAGCATCAAGAGTCTCTTGCAGGAGGAGGCGGGGAGTGACGGCAGAGCCCCTGACAGCGGCGCGCAGGGCGGTACTTCCAGGGGACTGGAGACCCAGCGCACAGGCAGCCCTCATCCCGGGGCGCCGAGGCGGGACAGGGGCGCCACGACAATACTAATAATAATAATAATAATGAGGAGGATGAAGAGGGAGAGCGAGGAGGAGACGACAAGACCAAAGGGTTGGAGCAGGACAGAGAGGGAGAGAAGGCAGCCACGTGTGACAAACCCCCGTTCAGCTATAACGCGCTGATCATGATGGCGATACGCCAGAGCCCGGAGAAGCGCCTGACTCTCAACGGCATCTACCAGTTCATCGTGCAGAATTTCCCCTACTATAAAGAGAACAAGCAGGGCTGGCAGAACTCCATCCGCCACAACCTCAGCCTCAACAAGTGCTTTCTCAAGGTGCCGCGCCACTACGACGACCCTGGGAAGGGCAACTACTGGATGCTGGACCCCTCCAGCGACGACGTTTTCATCGGCGGCACCACGGGCAAACTCCGCCGGCGCTCCACCGCCTCCTCCAGGGCTAAGCTCGCTTTCAAGCAGGGAAACAGGCTGGCGTCCTCCGCCGCTGCTGCCGCCGCGGCCGCCGCAGGCCTAGCATTTGCGGGGTCCCTTTACTGGCCGGTCCCGCCTTTCCTGTCCCTTCAGCAGCCTCACCCTCACCACCACCCAGGCTCCACTCTCGGATACAGCTCGTCCTACTTCGGACACCCGAGCTCCTACGCTGCCTCGATTCTGTCCCAGACCTCACATCAGCTTAGCGCCACGGCCGCCGGGGTGGACCGGCTACTGCAAGGCGCGGCCGAGTCTTCTTACGCGGGTACCGCTGTGGGGAGCCACCATCATCACCAAGTCACCGCCGCCGCCTCGTTCGCCGCGTCTTCGCTGCCCTGCGGTCTGTCGCTGCCCAGCTCCTTGAACCCGTGTTCGTTCAACCTCCTGGCGGCCGGACAGGCCAGTTATTTCTTCTCTCACCACGTCCCACACCACCCAGCCGTGCAGGGGACACAGCCCCTGCCTGCCCCTCTCCAGTGCTCTCCTCCGAAGGGCTCCCCGGTGGAACAGCACCTGCACTGCTGGAGCGGGTCGAGCACAGCCGGGGGCCCGGCCGCTTCGGACTTCCCGGGTCACTTCACCCAGAACCACCAGACGAGCTCGTTCAACTCGCTTCTGCGCTGAGACTTTCTAAATGGAGGGGAGAACGGAAAACATGTTAGAACATTTACGGGAAGACTGTAGCTAAATTATTTTAAGCCACTATTGGACTCCGCGATGAGTCAGGTATCTGCGTTACATTGCAAAGCTGCGGAACTGAACGTCTATAGCAGACAAGACCTGTTGTATATCCGAGAATAAACTACAGCATAATGCGCTTGTCTAAACTTACAGTTTGTTTTTAACAGTGCATACTTTCTAATTTCAAAACTCGTTGCTCCACAAAAAATATGCCCCATTTTTTAAAATCAGAACAGAAATGAAATGTTGTGATGTTCCAAATGGATTAGTTGCACTTCACTGAAGGGGCCGGGGACTCAGTACGCGTTGTCGATGTGTATCACTGCCCCGTGACGCGTCTGCTTGGGAAGGGGTCCAGATGGCGAATCCATCGATCACTACAAGGTTTTCTTAGAGCTATAATTCGATGTGATTGAACTCTTTTTATTTTCAATTTAAAATTGCGTGTTTCTCTTCTCAATGCATTAATAATTCATCTCTCTGGCGAGTCGATTCGACCCCCTAATTTATGAATCCATATGAAAATAAACTGCTGTTTCAAATATGAACAGATACAGCCAGTCAAATCCACATACTATACTGTATATATATATATATATATATATATATATATATATATATATATATATATATATATATATATATATATATATATATATATATATATACAATTTCTTAATCCGAGTTTGCATTTAGAATACTTTTAAAATATATGAAAGTTATAGGATACATTTAAGATAAAAAATATGAAAGTTGCCTAAATATATAGGCTACATTTCAAATGTAGTTTTAGATAGATCATTTTAATATGAAAGCTCGAATTCTTTCCTCTATCATTTGATTTATTATTTCTATTATTGGAAATTTACTGAGATGAGACCAGATTTCCCCAACTTTGAGTTTTAGTTTCAAAGAATTCAGCCGAAGTTATTATTATTATTTGTTTTTATTAATATTATTTTGAAACAAAAAGGTGCATATTTTTTACTGGAGCAAAATATATATATATTCGTTAATATTTGTATGATGTTGTTTTATTTTGTTTGTAACCGAACTGCAGGGAATTTTAAGGTCGAATAATAATAATAATAATAATAATAATAATAATAATAATAATAATAATAATAATAATAATAATAATACGAGTGTTTTGTAATCTATCAATGGCAGTGTTATTGTGTATTAGATGGTATGCACACTTTATTTTAAAAGCAGCATTGTTTCAAACATGAACGCTCTCCAAATCTGAAAAAAAAAATGCTATGAATTTATCATGTTTTAAATACACACCTGTCTCATTTTAAAAATATGGTTTGTGGTGTGTGCTCTTGGTTTGTAAAGCGAGTTTTGCAGCAGTGCAGGGAATACATCGGAGTAAACTATTCTGAAATTAAGTTTCCCTGTAGACGCTGTCGCGCTCGTACTGTGAAACACGCATGCACTTTGGTTTCGCAGATGTCGTTTTAAAAGCTACGAAAACAGTGTTTTTTTGTTTGTTTGTTTGTGTATTCCTCAGTACATGTTTACAATTCATATTCAGGTTGCATCTTAATAAGCACACGGACATGAACGTGTCTTTTGATTTGTGTTTGTGGTTACTGCATGGCAATATGACAATTCTAACACCGCGGCTTTCATTTAAGAAATATTAAAGCGATGACTTTTATAAATGAGCACAGAGTCATTTTGCAGTTTCCACCCATGCTGTTCCCATGGTTATACTATGCATTTACTATACTGTTGTTGTTTTTTTTAACATGCTTTACCAGACCCCTCTGTGCTTTACAATGCTTCCCTATGCTTTACCAGACCTCTCTGTGCTTTACAATGCTTCCCTATGCTTTACCATACCTCTCTGTGCTTTACAATGCTTCCCTATGCTTTACTAGACCTATCTGTGCTTTACAATGCTTCCCTATGCTTTACCAGACCTCTCTGTGCTTTACAATGCTTCCCTATGCTTTACCATACCTCTCTGTGCTTTACAATCCTTCCCTATGCTTTACCAGACCTCTCTGTGCTTTACAATGCTTCCCTATGCTTTACCAGACCTCTATGTGCTTTACAATGCTTCCACTTTGCCATGCTTTCATATGCTTTATTACATTGCTAGGCTTTTGCTGTGGGAATTTTTTCATAAGGTTAATTTCTACATATATTTGAACGTGGTCTCGGCACTGTAAACTTAAGAACTGAACATCAATCTCCTGGAATAGAACACAGTTTAATTGTAATATTTATGCACTGCATGCTGTAATGTGGATTTTGTGGGTGTCTTAAATATATCTTAAAACAATTCAAATAAAGAATAATCTTTATATGTATTTTGATTGTGTTTAGACTCTTTTATCTGCAAATTAAACAGTAAAACGGAGCTTATTTTCTATTGCGTAAGAGTTATGTTTGAATATTAAAACATTCGGGCCCAAATTCACCAATCATTTCTAGGAGAAGGTTACTATCTGCAACAGGAAAGGTGGCGTGCTCTGAAATGAACACTCGCGTAGGTCATGTGAAGTTTTTAACAGTGTTTTCATTTTAGAAAGACATTGCGTTTGCTTAAAGCTCTGTGTTTATGGGACTCTGAAGCGCAGTCTTTGAAATAACTTCCCATGCCACTAATAATCTTCGAATGAGTGACGCGTTTGTTGGTTGCTGTCTCCGCGTTGAAATTATAATGCTGGAGTGTGAGTTCTGGAGTTCGGGTCTGTAACGAAATAACAGAAAGAAAAGCAACATTACCCCCTAACCGGCTGCTCACGGGCATTACATACAAATAAAAATAATAAAAGCAACGCAAATACTGCTTTCTGATTACATTAATACGTCTTGCAAGCAAGTACATTTCAGATTATCACTTATTATTATTATTATTATTATTATTATTATTATTATTATTATTAGTAGTAGTAGTAGTAGTAGTAGTAGTAGTAGTAGTATTTGGAAATAACTTTGATAGTCTTGTAATTCATTAATATTTAAAGTAATTTCCATGTAGTAGAGTTGTTTATTATTATTATTATTATTATTATTATTATTATTATTATTATTATTATTATTATTATTATTATTATTATCATACATCTGACAGTATCTTTAATAGTCTTGTTAATGGTTAAAATGTAAAGTTTAGCTGCACACACTCTACAAACACTCTGCCGATGTTGTTGGCTACATCTTTCAATAACACCTTTTGTAAGCCTTGTAAGAGATAGTTATAAAGTATTTAAACATTAAAATGTGTTTACAAGGTTTGTTTAATTTCTAAACTCTTGCAATGCAATGTAATCGTACAGTTTTCCCGGCGAATAGATTTTCTTTTTCTGAAAGCAAAAAAAAAAAAAAAACATACAAAAAAATATATATAAAATTATAAAACTGTAAAAGCAACTCCTTTCTGAAAAATCTAACGCTGGGAGTAGAAATCACTGTTGTAGGCCGGCATGAACTCGGTTCAATGAAAAAATCTGTATTCCTTGTTCGGAATTCGGAAAAATGTCTTCTGAAAATTATTCCATTTATCTCTTTAAAAATGGGTACTTCATTATAGTATTTTGGAAATAAATAGCATATACGTGGGGAATTATATATAATCCATGTGCATGCATTTCCTTGAATCCCTACTGCTTTCATTGAGAATTAATCTTTTATGCGGGACTTTGTCAAAAGCTTTCTGAAAATCTAAATAAACCATGTCATATGTTTTGCAATTATCCATTGTCGATGTTGCATCCTCAAAAAAATCAAGCAGGTTAGTTAGACACGATCTCACTTTCCTAAACCATGCTGACTGTCTCCCAGGATATTGTTACCATGTAGGTAATTTTCCATTTTGGATCTTATTATATTTTCCATAAGTTTACATATAATAGAAGTCAGGCTTATTGGTCTGTAGTTACCTGGTTCGGTTTTGTCTCCCTTTTTGTGGATCGGTATTACGTTTGCTATTTTCCAGTCTGTCGGTACAACCCCTGTGTCAAGAGACTGTTGCATGATCTTGGTTAGCAGTTTGTAAATAACTTCTTTCGTTTCTTTAAGTACTATTGGGAGGATCTCATCCGGCCCAGGGGATTTGTTTATTTTAAGAGCTCCTAGTCCCTTTAACACTTCTGCCTCTGTTATGCTAAAGTTATTTAAAACTGGATAGGAACAGGTCGACATGTGGGGCATGTTGTCCGTGTCCTCCTTTGTAAAAACCTGTGAAAAGTAATAATTTAATATATTTGCTATTTTTTTTCTTCATCTATGATTTTGCCATTTGTGTCTCTTAGACATTTAACCCCATATTTGAATATTTGAATGTTCTCTTGCTGTTATAATATAACGCGTTTTGCATACAACATTCTCCCGCGCGCTTGCTCTCTCTCTCTCTCTCTCTCTCTCGCTCTCTCTCTCTCTCTCTCTCTCTCTCTCTCTCTCTCTCTCTCTCTCTCTCTTAACTTTCATTTGATTAATGTTTCATTCTTAAACATTTTTATCAGTATGCTGGATAGCCGTGCTATTTTAAATGTAGAACACGATTTGGTCTAGTCTTGAGGCTATTTCAAGACTAGACCAAATCGTGTTCATGAACACCTCCGCTTCGCGTGTACACAGTGAAACAGGGACAGGGAGACTCTGGAAAATCCACATTTAATTCAATAAGTAAACCGGAAGAGCGTCGCTTTATAATTCAGAGACACATTCGGTACTGCGGTGCACGCATAGCCCTTGGTACTTCGATATCTAGGTGCGCACGGTGCTTATTGCACACGGCACACGGTGCCCAGCGCTACAGCATCAGTGCACAGACAAGACTTCGCACGGTACACGGTGTACTTACTGCTCGTGGTACTGGGTGTGCGCAGTGCGCAGCACGCACGGTGCACGCGGTGCAATTGTTGCTTGATCATGGGGTGCTATATATTATAGTTCACAGTGTGCTCAGTGCAAGCAGTGTTCGGTGCACGCTGTGTTCAGTCAGTGCAGAACACGCCAAGATGATGTCGAGCAAGACCGGGTTCCATGCCTGTACGTCCTGCAGGGCCAACATCCCTCAGGAGGTCAGGCACACTCTCTGTGCATGGTGCCCTCAAGAGAGAGGTGGCCTGCAGTATCTGAAGGAGAACAGGTTGGAGAGGGCCATGAGGGCAAGTTCCGCGTCCTCAGTGGCCGAACCGTTGGAGTCCAAGAACCCCTCCTCCATGAACTGTCCCAGGACTCCCTCCTGGACATCCCCGGCACACAGGACCCCCATAATTGCTCCCCATCCCCTCAGGCAAGAAGGGTGAAGCAGTCTAAACAGGCCAGGGACATTGTGGACCTCAAGGCACAAATGCCCCAGGTCCTGGAGCTCCTGTCTCGACAGACACCTGCGGCTTCTGCCGCAGCCCCAGCTCCAACCTTGCCTCAAGTTTGAGATCAGGGTGAACGGGAAGATCAGGGTGAACGGGAAGATCAGGGTGAACGGGAAGATCAGGGTGAACGGGAAGATCAGGGTGAACAGGAAGAAGCGCCCCAGCCGGCGCAGGAGGATACGCTCTCGATAGCACCCTCCTGGGACAGATCCTTCTTCTCCTCCGGCACGGAGGTAGGAGGGGAGCCTGAACCTCCTGCTGAGGCAGAACCTAGCTTCGAGGTGGCCTCGGAAGCCAGCGCTCCACGGCTGTCGGACTCCACATCGGTGCTGATGGGGCGCACTGCAGCGTTTCTGCAGGTCCCCTGGACACCAGCGGCAGAGGCATGCCACTCCGTATTTCAGACGCAGACAATGATCCCTCGCCCTCAAAAGTACCCCTTCTTCCCAGACTTCATGGAGGAGGTCCACTCCTCCTGGGATATGGGATATCCACCTGTCGACAGCTCTGATATAAAGAGCTCAGAATACCTACCCAATGGGCAAGGACATCCCATAGTCAAGTCATGTTGGTGGTCGTCTTCTCTATCAGGGAACCAGTGCTACGGTAGCTAACCTAACGTTATTGTTTGAAAGCAGAAGTTTGAATAGAGGGCTGTTGGAACGAGACCCCTGATTATATTACACAGATACAATCTCGGAGCTCTTAGCGTTTTCAAGGAAATGCAATACTGTGGCCAGTCTGCATGTAAATGTACTGCAGCTACGAATGTGCATGTAGTAGCGTTTATTATTATTATTATTATTATTATTATTATTATTATTATTATTATTATTATTATTATTATTATTACTAGTAGTAGTGGTAGTATTTGGAAATAACTTTGAAAGTCTTGAAATTGATTAAAATGTCATTTCCGTAGTTTATTA
>CM060302.1:801877-809377 GCA_030684275.1 Acipenser oxyrinchus oxyrinchus
CCTACACTGCTGATGAGGAAACCAACAACAGTAGGGAACTTTAATATATAATTCAGCGAGGCATTTATTGATAGAACACAGAAAAAGAATTTCTATATCTTTGTCAATAGGTCTACATATATGTGGATTTAGTCAAATGTTATAGTTCAATAAGAATACAAAAACATGCGGTTTATTAATTGTTGTTATTTAAATATCCGTATGCCCTGCTCCTGGTTTAATTGGACAGGTATCCGGACTGTCACGGTGAAACCGGGAGGCTTGGCAGCTCTTCAAACAAAAAAAAGTGCAGCGGAAGTCCCACCCTCTTTGCGTTGTACTCCGGAAGTATTTCTTGGCGCCGACCCGCATGTTCTCGTTGTTTCCTGTGCTACTGTAAGAGAGATAGCTCGGGAATCAACGGCTTATTCAATCAAAATATTAGTTTGAAATAAAATTAGCTTCGCATAGCAGCAGAAATGTAAGTATAACCCCGTTTTTGATGCAAACCTCTGGGTTCAGGGTGTGTTCTCGCGGGTTTGAATTGTTTGAATAGGCGCTGTCTCGCACAGACTCGCTTTGTGCTGCGCTTTCAACTTGTGCCTGGGTTTGTAAACCTTACTTTGTTTATAAACACCGGGTTTACTTCACAGTGTGAAGCATTTGTAGCTGCTCGTCGTCATGGTATTTGTAATATTTAAAGTGAACTGAGCATGCGTGAATTTAAAGATCAATAATGTAAAACAAACTCCCTATACTGTAGTGTAGGCCGTGCAGGTTATTAACGGGTTTAAATTAAAGTGACCCCGCTCAGTATAGATAATACATACGAGCCTCTTGTAAAGAATACAACGCTGATTAATGCAATGCGCTGCCGGTACTGAAATTTCAAAATCCTAACGAATACAGAGCGTGTTTAATCAGTCGGCGCTGATTCATGGATATGTGGAGCCCAGCATTGTGGCGCACTGCTTATTTCTAAATACAAGCTGCGTTTTACCCTGAAAATATGTCTGGAGTATTTAAAAAAATAAATAAATAAATAAATAAGTTGAGGTGCTCCACAAATATACATCAGTGTAAAATGCATTGCTCTGTATAGGGTACTGCGCCTGTGAAATATGCTTCAGAGGGTAACAAACAGTGGAGCACAATATGTTTTATTTTTATAGTAGCATAATAAAAACATAAGAAAGTTTACAAACGAGAGGAGGCCATTCAGCCCACATTGCTCGTTTGGTTGTTAGTAGCTTATTGATCCCAGAATCTCATCAAGCAGCTTCTTGAAGGATCCCAGGGTGTCAGCTTCAACAACATTACTGGGGAGTTGGTTCCAGACCCTCACAATTCTCTCTGTGCCTCCTATTTTATGTTTTAATCTTTTTTGTTCAATAATTGTTCAAATGATGTTTCTGTTCAATATACTGGTTCTGAAGAGATTCCTGAGTTGATCCCAAATGACTTGTCTGCTCCCTCCCATGGTGTTTGTCAAACCAGCCAGTTGAGCAGGGCCAAGCCTCCCATTGTGTGTGTGTGTCAAGCCCCAGTCTGAGATGAATCCTATCTTACCAGAGACCCTCTCTAAGGAGGGTCTGGAACCAACTCCCCAGCAATGCTGTTGAAGCTGACACCCTGGGATCCTTCAAGAAGCTGCTTGATGAGATTCTGGGATCAATAAGCTAGTAACAACCAAACAAGCAAGATGGGCCGACTGGCCTCCTCATTTGGAAACTTTGTTATGTTCTCTGTACTGTAATGCTCTCTCTCTCTCTCTGTCTCTGTCTCTCTCTGTATTTCAGGAGTCTCCTCAACAAGCCCAAGTCTGAGATGAACCCTGAGGAGCTGCAGAAGCGGGAGGAGGAGGAGTTCAACACGGGCCCGCTGTCTGTGCTCACGCAGTCCGTCAAGAATAACACGCAGGTCCTCATCAACTGCCGGAACAACAAGAAGCTGCTGGGGCGTGTCAAGGCCTTCGACAGGTAGGGGGCGCTAGCACTGTCTCTCTCTCTCTCTCTCTCTCTCTCTCTCTGTGTTGGTCAGTTTCTCTCGCTGTTAAAACCCTTTTTGTAATTAAATGATTTACCTCATTGTTATTGGAGTATAATGGCAGTATGTATTTAAACACTACGTCTCCTGGCTTCACTCTTACAGCATGAACATTGCTCATTGCACCTCTCTACAGCCCCTCCTTTTTATTTCCCATGTCTATGTTAAGGTGCTTTTAATTAATGAGCACCTGCGCCATCTAGTTCAGCTGTGCATTGGCAGCAGTGCAGTAGGAGGCTTGATCCTGAGTAGCTGTTCACTAGATGGCACTGCCTCTCGCTTCTATACAGACGCTTTGGCAGATGTAGCCCACATTACACATGTCTGGCAGGCAACTAGAAATGCAGAGCAGCTCCGAACTCAAGGTAAAGAACCTAAACACAGTGTTTCATAGAAAGCACTCTGAGTGATTGCAGACCTCAAAGTTTATTTGAAGGCACTTGAAGCTGAAGAAATGAACCTTGTTTTTGCCAGGTATTGCAACATGGGCCTCAAGACTAAAACCAGAACAAGTGAACATATGCCTCCTGTTCTGGCCCCTTTGCACTGGCTCCTGTGCAGTTTAGAATTGATTTTTAAGAATTAGTTTAGCTTCGAAGACCCTGAATGGATTAGCACTCAGTTACTTAGAGGGATTCTTAGACCCTGTGTACTCTGAACCTCGCTCCTCGATCACAGGATGCAAGGCTGCTGGTTGTAAAGCTCCTGCATTCTGGAATGCTCTGCAGCTCCTGCATTCTGGAATGCTCTGCAGCTCCTGCATTCTGGAATGCTCTGCAGCTCCTGCATTCTGGAATGCTCTGCAGCTCCTGCATTCTGGAATACTCTGCAGCTCCTGCATTCTGGAATGCTCTGCCTTCTCTGTCAGGGAAGCTGGGACTCTTACTGTTTTAATTCAAGATTGAAAACATATTTTTACAAAATAGCTTTTCTGTCTTAGTTTTCCTGGTTTACAATCAAAACTGCATTTTCTTTTTGTCTTTTTTTTTTTAAATTAATTTTAGTTTCAGACTCAATTTTGTATCTCTTATTTAAATTTCTGTTTTATCAAATTCTGCATTAAACTGTTTTTAATTGAATGGTTTAACACGTTCCTTATGTAACATTAAAATAAACCATAACCACTAGAACTGAAGAGCTGCTTTTAAAAGCACCGGAACACAAGAGCTGACATTTCATAACTGGAAGCTGCGGAGGTGGTGGTATTGCAGGGGTAGAAATAAGACTCCGTGGTAGTTTACTCACTCCAGGTTTTACTATGAGCTCATTTAGCCCCAGTGTATAGGTAACAAGTTCAGGTGTGTCCTGGTAAACTCCTAGTGAAACCAGGAATGGATCAAACCACAATGCAATAGGAGTCTCATTTCCACCCCTGACTAGTTTTTGAGTGCATTGCTCACTCTGCTGGCCAAAAGCAGGCAACTAGAACTGAGGAGCACCTTAACCCAATAGCTGAGTAACTTGAAGAGCTGAGCGGTGGTGTTGTATACTGTGCTCACTGTCTCCCCCTGCCGGCCCCGCAGGCACTGCAACATGGTCCTGGAGAATGTGAAGGAGATGTGGACCGAGGTGCCCAAGAGCGGGAAGGGCAAGAAGAAATCCAAGCCGGTCAACAAGGACCGCTACATCTCCAAGATGTTCCTGAGAGGAGACTCTGTGATCGTGGTGCTGAGGAACCCGCTCATCACAGGGAAATAACACGTCACACCCTTCCCCCTCCCCCTCCCCTCCCACAGCCAGGCTTGCAGCTGCACAAACCTGCAGGGTTACAGCAATGGAAATACGACTCCTATTGCAAAGCAGTTTTGTATTATTAATTAGTCATTTAGCAGACGCTTTTATCCAAGACTAAGGGGTGAACTGTGCATCACAGCTGCTGCTGCAGAGTCACTTACAATAGGACCTGGATTTTGCTACCAACTTCATTAGCTCCACTCCCAGTAAAACCAGGAGTGGATCAAACTGTTATGCAATGGGAGTCTTACTTCCATCCCTGTTAGTTTCTAACCCTGATTCAGACTGAGCTCTCTTATATAACCTGCATGCTGACCCCCAGGTGAGGGGCTGTAGAGTTGATTGGAAGAATTCACTGCTGCTCTCCACAGAGACTCACTTTCTGGACAGTACAAACCAGGTCATCGCCAATCACTATTTCAACGCGTTCTGTGTGTTTGTTTTGGGGGGCAGCTTTGTGGAGAGCAGCAGTCCACACACACTGAAGCAGCTGTTTCAATGGGAGTGGCAGCACAGACAACAGCATCGCCCCTGTCCTGGATGACGCTCAGTCAGAGCGATTGGTTTGTGCAGTTCTAGCCTTTGCGGCGATTTTAAAAGCTCCAATGTGGATGTAGTTGTTTCCTGTTAGTTCATTTAATATAAACCTTTTTTTTTTTTTTTCATTAAATGCCTTTGTGAATAGATCCTGCGCTTCGTTATCCAGTTTCCAGAGCAGTGTGAGCCCCGATGATCACACGTTTTGAAATCTCTCCTTTTTCAGCGAGTCTGTTTCAGTGTGTTCCGATGTGTGAGAATCTCATTTTCACCCTGATGTGTATTTCTGAAGTGCTGTTTTCCTCCTGGTCCCTAACCCTGGGGGCTGTGCATTTACACATTTTATAGAGCGTATACCAAGTGCGGAAACAGGCACTAGATTGTATTGATTACATTGTAATGCATTCAAAACTGCAATCGTTGGACACGGCATTGCTCCAGACAGCACTCAGACCTGTGTGTGTTAAGTGTTATAGAAACCCTGTATTGAATGAATGCCTCACACCCTGCCAGAGGCAGTGTTTGTGAAGGGAACATGCAGATATCCTACAACATAGGCTCTACTGGCAAAGGGGATGCCCCAGTTCCTCCATAGTGTTTATCTGGTTTGTGATCAGCGCACACACACACACACACACACACCCCTCTGGTTATTCCCAGCATTGGAAAGGGTTCCATGTTCAATTCAGTTAATTAGTTTTGCACTGGATAGTGTCTCAAACTGCCCTGCAGAAAAATGCCTGCCTGCCTGCCTGCCTGGGGGTGAATTGGCGTGAATGCATTTTTTTTTTTTTTTTTTAAAGCTCAATACCTGTGAATGATTGCTTGATTTTTTTATTGTTCACTTTTGTACAACAGAAAAATAAAACCTAAACTATACGCAATACCTCAACAACACCAGATGTATGTGGATTGTTTTTCCTGTGTGCAGAGGAACTGCTGTCACAAAGGTTATTAATCTGTTTTATTGGAGGGAATGTTTTGGAGGCAGGACAAGAGAGGAGTTATAAAGGTGCTTTAGTTTTGAAGCAGGAAGTGTAGATTTTTATCACTAGTTTGATATTTGATATGTGGTGTCTGGATCCAGCCTTCCATGCAACAGCTTTCATGGTAGCTGCAGGTAGAGTCTGATGTGTTTCCATTAAGGAGAGGGGGAGAGAGAGGGGGAGGATGGTGGTAAAACCAGTGCCAGTGAATTTAACTGTGAGTGACATGTTTTTCAATGTTAAAACCGTCAGTTTTGGCTTTTTTGTTTTTCTAATAAAAAAAATTGGTTCAAGTTGTGAAGGTGCTGTCTTCATTCAGAGCAGTGTATTGCTGTTAACAGCCCCTATGGTATTGGGGTAACTGGTCTATCTGCTCCTGCCCTCATTGTCAAGGTCTCTGATACAATCCCGTGTCTGATAAAAAGCGCGCCAACACAGCATTCGATACACACAGGAAAATAAGAATGTGGCAACAGACAAGTTCTGCACGTCTACCCCCTACAGCAGCTCCTGTAAAGGAGGAAACGGCTCCCATAGGGAATATTTCATTTCTGGGAGTCCCTTGTAGGTGAAATTCTCATCTGACCGCCCCTGATCTTTTCACACCGATGATGAAGGATCAGTAATAGCTGTGTGCTGAACATTATTGCTGCTGGCTTGTAGCTGCAGTGTCATCATTTCAAAGATTCTTCGAGAGCTCCAACAAAATAGAATTCATTGATGCAAAAAAAAAAAAAAAAAAGCCAGGATTAAGCTGGATTTTGTTCATCTGTAAAACACCTGAAAATTGGAATCAACCAGCCTGGCCATAACCCCCCGCGGTTCTCCAGAAACATGTAAAGTGTGACGTGTGTATGTGTGTATGTATGGACGTGTGACTGCCTCCACAGTGTGACGTATGTATGTATGTACGAGTGACCACCTCCACTATAGAACATAAGAAAATCTCCCAACAACTGGCCAGGTTCCTAGTAGCTGATTGATCTCAAAACTTTGCAAAGCTGGGTCTTAAAGGATTCCAATGATTCTGTTAAGAATATGATTAGGTAGCCCATTTCATCCTCTCACCACTCTGAAGAAGTGTCTCCACTTGGTTTCCAGCGGTGTCCTCTGGTCCTGGTTTCTGTGCTGCTCTGATTGGTTCAGGTTATCACTTTGCAGAGCATTTCATCCACAGTGGGGACAGGAAACACCTGGAACACGAGGCCCTGATTGGACGATCATGCTGCTCCTCTGTCTGTCCCTCCCCATATCCCAGCTCCCTGTTCTCAGACTGTCACTGCTGTCACCACTCACTTTGTTTGAACAAGTGAAATACTTGATTTTTCAGACCGTGGAGGAGAGAGGTAGGGACTACAGCCAGTATAACTGTCTTTAGATTATTGAGTCAAATTTCACGAGCTTGAATCAGTTTTTTAAAAAAAAGGTATCAAATATTTGAAAGAGCCAGAAGAATTCCTTACTTTTGTAATAAAAATCCTGGTGGTTTTGAAAGGTTGAGTTAGAGGTTGATCTCCACTGCTTAAGTGTGTAGGGGAGGAGCATCACTGAGTGCTCCGGGGATCCCTGGAAAACAAACTCATGCACAGCATCTCAGAAAAGTGTGGTTAACGCATAGCAAAAAACAGCCATGCTGAAGTAACCTGTATAAAACTTCCCCACAGTAAAAGCATGCAAAGTGTGATAAAGCACAGGTAGTCATTGCGAAGCACAGAGGTGTGGTAAAGCATGTTAAAAAAATGGTGAACTATCCATAAAGGAAAGCTGATAACTGTGGAGTCTATCAACAGCATGTACAGAGCAGTGTAGAATAAAAAATATTTAATCACAATTTGATTAATGCAGGATAACCTTGGGAAAAGCACGGGGAAGACTGCAAATGTACCAGGGTAAACTTAGCGTAGTGCAGAGATGTCCAACCGAATATCAATAAATATATGTACATTACTAATCAGAGGAAAAAATAAGGACCGTACCATAGAACAAGTTTAATTTACTTCAAGTAAACAGCTGACAGAATAGCAGCAAAGAGAGAGAGAAGAGACACGCTTGTGCCAATGTAAACACATCATCAGTTTATTTACATCCTCTGCACTCGCTTCTACCAAAGACTGGCCCGTGTAGTCTTACCAAACCCAACAGGAGTGTGGAATGAATGGGGCACTGGGGAGTTCAGAGACACACAGGATCCAGAGATATCCCTTACAGCCCTGGGATA
>CM060302.1:814377-826877 GCA_030684275.1 Acipenser oxyrinchus oxyrinchus
GTGTAAACAAGTGATTTATTTTTCATCCTTTCTCTGCCTTTCGTTCATGTCATTTTATTGTGACGTAGTTGCAGCCAATTACAGTTTATTTTTTATTTTTTTATGAATATATATAAAAAAAACATCAGTAAGACATTTCGTAAGAAAATATGATCTTTACCTAATTAAAAATAGAACAAACTATAAATATTTATAATCAGGGTATATGAGACAATACGGCTGTGTTATATACAGCCAGGAATTCCATATCCCCACAAGCACACCCTCACAGGCTCGATGCAGAGTAAATACCAGGAGGATTTAAAACCTGCACTGGTGAAACCCACGCACAAGTCAAATGCATGCATCGAGCAGGGTCAAACAGGTTCTTCTGGCCAAATCGTGAGGACATTTTATGGTACTTGTGCATTGATGTCATATGTATGATTCCACCTCCACAGCTCAAGCACTACCCACCATGTGGAGATCTCCAAAGATATATGGTCCGAAATAGCTGTATAAATACACATTATGGAAGACCAAAATTCAACATTCCATAAAAATCCAACCCTTAATTGAACTAATCATTTGCCTTCTTAGTGCATTTAAATTATTTCTTCAATGGAGATTTCAAGTTACATATACAATTGTATAAGGAACTTGAAATGTACAGATTTTTAGAAGCTAAACAGTTTTAAAAAGTCTAATTAAGCAAATTATTTGTTCAATTAAGTGTTAAATTAAGTAATTGTGAGCCCAGTTGGAACAAAAACCAGCAGACACATGGGATCTCCAGGATTAGGGCTGGGAAACACTGTTTTATGGCTATATTTGTTGAAGTCATTGTTGAGCTCTTCCACTTTGATAACAGGAACATATTGCTGATGTGTACCGTGTGAGATGTTACATCTTGCTTACTTTTGCCAGGGCCTGGCTTCTCTTATTCATTGATGTCATTTACTGACGGAATTTTGCGTTGCTAAATGCACTGTTAAAATAATTTTGTTATATCTGAATTTGCTGATGGGTTGGCTATTGGCAATATTCCTGCTAATAATAATAATAATAATAATAATAATAATAATAATAATAATAATAATAATAATAATAATAATAATAATAATAATAATAATAATAATAATAATAATAATAATAATAATAGTAATAATAGTAATAATAATAGTAATAATAATAGTAATAATAATAGTAATAATAATAATAATGTGTAATACAGATATCTCATTGTTATGCATTGAACATTTGTTTTTTCTTTTCTATCCATCGAATTATTGATTCTGAACTTGTTTACATTCAGAATGTTACATTTTCAATTTGCATGTTTAGCAGGGCTGTTACAGCATGTGTACTGTTAACATTATAAAGTTTGTATTCTACATCAACACTGATAACACATACATGATAATTCACAGTTATGATGCACATGTTTAAAAGCATTGCAGTTGCATAGTTTAAAACAAAAACAAAACATTGTTAATTATCTTCTTGTATTGCAGCTGCATAGTTAAACAGCTCTTGGCTTGGTTTCCAAATTTCAGTGTGCACTAATGTTATAGCAAGACAACATTCTGTCTGTTGCAACTTATAAATGCAAATATATGTAGGATTGTGTTACAATGACATTTGTGATTTCTGTATCTGTGTGAACATGTTAAAAAATAAACAAAATAACTGCTGCACTTATCTTCCTGTCAATTATGTTACTTTTGTCAACACTGTTAGTCTGTTGTCAACTATGTTGCTTGCAAATATATTTCTCCAAAATATTAAATTATGTGTTTTGTAATAAACTAACTTGCTTTATTGATTGACAAAAGGGAAGAAAATGATCCATCATGAATATTTTGTGAAAATTATGCTGGTATTTTATGTACAAATGTCAGTGCTTCAAAGTGCTGTTTGTAGATTCTGTAATATTATTTAAACTAAAAAAGGGAATTCTTTGATTATTATTTTACAAGAATTGCATTTAGGGACATGGTACAGAATTTGTCTAAAAATGTTTGATTTAAAATGTATATAGCTTAAATTGTCTGTCAGAGAGTTACTTATGTGTTTGTAACAAGAGTTGACGCAAAATATAGTTTAAACAGCAATTTATGTTTTTTAATTTACTGTTTTTTGTTTTAAGCTCGGCAAAAGTGTTTTTTGGTACATTTGAAATGTTGTTTTTATGATAAAACCTTTGTTTTTAATACACAATGACTTTCAAAATTTTTACAAGGTGCAATTGGCACTCTATTGGTAGAATGACGTTATTGGTGTTTTTTGTAAACATATGAATGAAATAACTTTATTGTTTGAGGACAACGATAATGGTAAGTTATAAAAAAAATCGCACCCCAAAAGCCAACAGATTTGCCATGACCCCCTGTCCCCATGACTAATTTTCTGAGCACTTCCACACTGACACACCTGTCGGGCGGGACAGGCCGCGACACGAATGAGCTCCACGGAGCGACTCAGAACCGAGACCGGGCAGGGCCGATGGATCGAGTGTCAGTACTGAGTGGAAACAAATGAAACGCAACGCCGTGAGAGAGACTCTGCTGCCGGCGGGGCCGCGGCGAGCTGCAGCGGTGTGATGTGACCCTTCCGGCGCCTGATGAACAGTGGGCTTGTCACACTGGAGTGATTCATATCGGAAATGTGCGCGTCTCCGAGTCCCGCTGCAGGGCCCGGCCCGGCCCGGGGGGACGGGAAGGAACTCGTAAAACATAAAATACTAAATATGACACCTACTTGAGATACATCATCGACAACTATAATAAAACATTCAATAGTGCTACATTAAAAAATACTGAAACCCGTAGTAAAGACTAACCCTTTGACTAGAAGTCTTTCTCATTGAAGCGTTTGACACAGGCACGTTTATTTCAACATGTCTCTATGTAACCTCTTCAGTGTAGTTTTTATTTCATAAACTGTATCAGGGATGGAAGTAAGTGTGCATGCCAGTTTCATCCACTCCAGGTTTTTACTATATATATATATATAGGTGTGGTTGACGACCAGTTCATGCCATGTTACTTGTGTCAATTCAGTGGTTTTTGACTTGCCATGTCCTGACTCAGGGATTGATTCGTTTAGGCTAGAGAGAGTGCAAGGGAGTGCTGACTGTACCTGCTGTTTTAAGAAGGCAGCAGCCATTCACTCCAGAGGTCTCACATGTGCAGTCTAGAAAGAAACACACGTTACAGCAAACATGCCTTTTCATGTTACAGACATGGCCTCTGGTACTTCACTGGGTTGAAGGAATTGGCTGCTGAGTGACTCAGAATATGTTACCCCTTAACTCCAGCACACACACTGTGACTTAGTGTATCAGTGTGTGCCTCAGTGTGTGTGTCTCAATGTGAGTGTGTCTCAGTGTGTGTGTCTCAGTGTGTGTGCGTGTGCTCTCTCCAGACTCTCCAGACAGACACTCTCTCACAGGAGATCCAATTCCCGCTATCCCACAATCCCCGGCAATGCTGTCCTGTTTGCGGGGTCGGAAGGTCGTGTTGATATTTTGTAGATATGAAGGTGTGAGTCATACATCATCAGAGTCGACAAGACAGTGACACACAAACCCCTCATTGAGCACACCTCCGTGCCTTCATTAAACACAGCCTGGAAATACCTGAATACACTGTAGATCTAGCAGGGTGCACAGCACTGTCACACACAGATATAATACACTGTAGAGCAGAGTGCACAGCACTGTCACACACAGATATAATACACTGTAGAGCAGAGTGCACAGCACTGTCACACACAGATATAATACACTGTAGATCTAGCAGAGTGCACAGCACTGTCACACACAGATATAATACACTGTAGATCTAGCAGGGTGCACAGCACTGTCACACACAGATATAATACACTGTAGATCTAGCAGGGTGCACAGCACTGTCACACACAGATATAATACACTGTAGATCTAGCAGGGTGCACAGCACTGTCACACACAGATATAATACACTGTAGATCTAGCAGGGTGCACAGCACTGTCACACACAGATATAATACACTGTAGATCAAGCAGGGTGCACAGCACTGTCACACACAGATATAATACACTGTAGATCTAGCAGGGTGCACAGCACTGTCACACACAGATATAATACACTGTAGAGCAGAGTGCACAGCACTGTCACACACAGATATAATACACTGTAGATCTAGCAGGGTGCACAGCACTGTCACACACAGATATAATACACTGTAGATCTAGCAGGGCGCACAGCACTGTCACACACAGATATAATACACTGTAGAGCAGAGTGCACAGCACTGTCACACACAGATATAATACACTGTAGAGCAGAGAGCACAGCACTGTCACACACAGATATAATACACTGTAGATCTAGCAGAGTGCACAGCACTGTCACACACAGATATAATACACTGTAGAGCAGAGTGCACAGCACTGTCACACACAGATATAATACACTGTAGAGCAGAGTGCACAGCACTGTCACACACAGATATAATACACTGTAGATCTAGCAGAGTGCACAGCACTGTCACACACAGATATAATACACTGTAGAGCAGGATGCACAGCACTGTCACACACAGATATAATACACTGTAGAGTAGAGTGCACAGCACTGTCACACACAGATATAATACACTGTAGAGTAGAGTGCACAGCACTGTCACACACAGATATAATACACTAGAGCAGGATGCACAGCACTGTCACACACAGATATAATACACTGTAGATCTAGCAGGGTGCACAGCACTGTCACACACAGATATAATACACTGTAGAGCAGAGTGCACAGCACTGTCACACACAGATATAATACACTGTAGAGTAGAGTGCACAGCACTGTCACACACAGATATAATACACTAGAGCAGGATGCACAGCACTGTCACACACAGATATAATACACTAGAGCAGGATGCACAGCACTGTCACACACAGATATAATACACTGTAGAGCAGAGTGCACAGCACTGTCACACACAGATATAATACACTGTAGAGCAGAGTGCACAGCACTGTCACACACAGATATAATTATTATTATTATTATTTATTTCTTAGCAGACGCCTTATCCAGGGCGACTTACAATTGTTACATGATATCACATTATTTTTACATACAATTACCCATTTATACAGTTGGGTTTTTACTGGAGCAATCTAGGTAAAGTACCTTGCTCAAGGGTACAGCAGCAGTGTCCCCCCACCTGGGATTGAACCCACGACCTTCCAGTCAAGAGTCCAGAGCCCTAACCACTACTCCACACTGCTGCCCTAATACACTAGAGCAGGATGCACAGCACTGTCACACACAGATATAATACACTGTAGAGCAGAGTGCACAGCACTGTCACACACAGATATAATACACTGTAGAGCAGAGTGCACAGCACTGTCACGCACAGATATAATACACTAGAGCAGGATGCACAGCACTGTCACACACAGATATAATACACTGTAGAGCAGAGTGCACAGCACTGTCACACACAGATATAATACACTGTAGAGCAGAGTGCACAGCACTGTCACACACAGATATAATACACTGTAGATCTAGCAGGGTGCACAGCACTGTCACACACAGATACAGCACACAGCAGGCAAGGCCAGCACAACTGGATTATATAGACACCATGTTGGCAGTCAGGCATTTTACATCAACCAAAAGTGTGTACTACACTTGGCAGGTTTTTTGTTGTTGTTGTTTTTTGTCTTGGTAATGCGTAAATAGAAGCAACCTGTACCTTTCAACAATTTCCACCCCATGATATTACACCATTGGTTACAACACGCCCTGAAGACAGAAACACAGAAATACAAAAATTTAAAAAGTCTCTCACAACTTTCAATGCTTTAAAAAAAACAAAAAAACGAAACCGTGTTTTTGGAACCGGTGGATAAAACAAGTAATACAAAAACAGAAGCGCCATAAAAGAAGCTGCGTGTCACTCGTTTAGTAGTGAGTGATGCTCTGGTGTGTGTCTGTCGCTGATTCTGGTTTCCGTTTCCCGGCCAGGTGGGGTCTGTACGGTTCCTCACCGAGCCCCTTGCTACCCGCAGTGACGTCATGCCGAGTCTGCTCCAGCACTCAGAGACGCGTTTCCACAAACCTGCTCCTCAAGGTTATTGTTACCCCGTGAGTCTGAACAGACTGGTATTATAAACCACACCCCATTGGAACCCAGCAGCCACACTTACAGTGTCGCGGAGAGTGTAGATCTCACACCCAGAGCGTCAATGACAAAGCATCCGAAACGAACAGGATCTACACAAACACATTAAGTGCGTTCATATTGTTTTTTTAGATTTACTGACTTATAATTTGTTTCTAAGGGTACTTTCCCACCTAGTTCACTTCGGCTCCCTTTACACCAGTTAAATTAAAGGGAGTTTCTTTTAAAGTGAATTCAAACTCGCTTGCTGGTTCGGTTTCACATTGCACTTCCCAAACGCCCTCGGCTCTCTTGCTGATTGTTAGAGCGGAAGTTCTCTCTGGTTTTCAGAGAATACTATAGGCTACGTGATGTGCTGTTGTCCGGCTTCTTTTGGTTAATTTGGTGCTTGCATTGCATGCATTGAGGCTGGTGTTTAGAAGACATTTCAAGCAAAGTCAAATATTGATATTTTGTGCAATCATAATGAAGCTAGGCGCAATACATTGCTAAATAATTATTCAATTGTCGTTTCAGATTGTTCCTGTGATTTTTCTTTGACTTGTTACAGTTTTCCTATATTATTATTATTTGTTTATTTAGCAGACGCCTTTATCCAAGGCGACTTACAGAGACTAGGGTGTGTGAACTATGCATCAGCTGCAGAGTCACTTACAACTACGTCTCACCCGAAAGACGGAGCACAAGGAGGTGAAGTGACTTGCGTTAATGGACGTTGGATATAGTAGCCGCTAGAGGGCGCTAAATAAGCGTTGTTGAAATAATAGTAAAAATGACTTTAATAGTAACACAGTTAGGTTTAGGGGTTGAGATGAGGTTTAGGGGTTGAGATGAGGTTTCGGGGTTGAGATGAGGTTTAGGGGTTGAGATTAGGTTTAGGGGTTGAGATGAGGTTTAGGGGTTGAGATTAGGTTAGTTGTAGACATTAGGTTTAGGGGTAGGGGGTAGATTTAGGGGTTAGTAGGTTAGTAGGTACCTACTGGCCCATTCCTATGGGATGATTTTTGCTTGATAACGTCCCCATTCAATTGACTGATCTCAATCAGATCGGCTGAAACAAACTAGGTGTGACAGTGCCCTAAGTGTATGGTGGCTGCCTCTAGTCAAGTTGAGAGTGTACTTTTTCTTGCACTCTTTGTATGACCGACACAGCAAAAGAGGGTGCAAGAATGGAATACACTCTGAACTGATCAAAGGGAGCCACCAAACACTTAGAAACAAATAGAAAATAAATACACATTAAGAACTGTTTACTCTGGTCTGCTTGACTCAGTTTAGTTTCAATAACACTGATGAAGGCACTAGAGCCCAAACGCTGGTCTGCTTGACTCAGTTTAGTTTCAATAACACTGATGAAGGCACTGGAGCCCAAACGCTGGTCTACTTGACTCAGTTTAGTTTCAATAACACTGATGAAGGCACTAGAGCCCAAACGCTGGTCTGCTTGACTCAGTTTAGTTTCAATAACACTGATGAAGGCACTAGAGCCCAAACGCTGGCTGCTTGACTCAGTTTAGTTTCAATAACACTGATGAAGGCACTAGAGCCCAAACGCTGGTCTGCTTGACTCAGTTTAGTTTCAATAACACTGATGAAGGCACTAGAGCCCAAATGCTGGTCTGCTTGACTCAGTTTAGTTTCAATAACACTGATGAAGGCACTGGAGCCCAAACGCTGGTCTGCTTGACTCAGTTTAGTTTCAGTAACGCTGATGAAGGCACTAGAGCCCAAATGCTGGTCTGCTTGACTCAGTTTAGTTTCAATAACACTGATGAAGGCACTGGAGCCCAAACGCTGGTCTGCTTGACTCAGTTTAGTTTCAATAACACTGATGAAGACACTAGAGACCAAATGCTGGTCTGTTTGACTTGGGTAGAAAAACGTGGGTAACGTTTGTTTTTAATGTCTAAAAAGAGAGAGGAACGCAGTGTGTGTGTGTGAAAAGGTGACCGTGTGCAGCTGGCAGTGCCAGGAAGCAGGATGATTAATTCAGGAGCAGGGATGATAAGCACAGTGCAGAGATAGGGATCGGCAGCATGTCGATATCCACGCAGCAATGTGAGCCCCGCTGTGTCACTCACACCACCACACAGCTGAGAGGAGCATCGATCACTGTGAAACCCGACACACGCACACTGAGAGACAGCCCTGGGGGGTGAGGCTGACCGATGAGAAGATTGCTCCAGGATATAGGCAGTACTGGGACTGATTCTGGGTGGCTAGACTGTGTGTTAAAACAATAGACAAGCTGGAGAGCTCTCTGTTACTGAAGCTGCATCATTCTTTAAGCCTGAAGACCTGCTTCATTTAGTTTGTGTTGGGAAATAATAGCAGCTTTGATTCTTGTTCTGTGTGATTACATCTGTCTCAGCAGCGCTGTCAGAGAAGGTAAAAGAGAATTGGAAGATCCCCTGGTAAAGGCACAGCTGTGTGGTGTGCAGGGTGAGACACACAGTCAGGGGAGCGCAGGGGTCCCCGAGGGTCTCCCCTGGTAAAGGCATGGCCGCGTGGTGTGCAGGGTGAGACACACAGTCAGGGGAGTGCAGGGGTCCCCGAGGGTCTCCCCTGGTAAAGGCATGGCCGCGTGGTGTGCAGGGTGAGACACACAGTCAGGGGAGCGCAGGGGTCCCAGAGGGTCTCCCCTGGTAAAGGCATGGCCGCGTGGTGTGCAGGGTGAGTCATACAGTCAGGGGAGCGCAGGGGTCCCAGAGGGTTTCCCCTGGTAAAGACATGGCCATGTGGTGTGCAGGGTGAGACACACAGTCAGGGGAGCGCAGGGGTCCCAGAGGGTCTCCCCTGGTAAAGGCACAGCTGTGTGGTGTGCAGGGTGAGACACACAGTCAGGGGAGCGCAGGGGTCCCAGAGGGTCTCCCCTGGTAAAGGCATGGCCGCGTGGTGTGCAGGGTGAGACACACAGTCAGGGGAGCGCAGGGGTCCCAGAGGGTCTCCCCTGGTAAAGGCATGGCCGCGTGGTGTGCAGGGTGAGTCATACAGTCAGGGGAGCGCAGGGGTCCCAGAGGGTTTCCCCTGGTAAAGACATGGCCATGTGGTGTGCAGGGTGAGACACACAGTCAGGGGAGCGCAGGGGTCCCAGAGGGTCTCCCCTGGTAAAGGCATGGCCGCGTGGTGTGCAGGGTGAGTCACACAGTCAGGGGAGCGCAGGGGTCCCAGAGGGTCTCCCCTGGTAAAGGCATGGCCGCGTGGTGTGCAGGGTGAGTCATACAGTCAGGGGAGCGCAGGGGTCCCAGAGGGTCTCCCCTGGTAAAGGCATGGCCGCGTGGTGTGCAGGGTGAGTCATACAGTCAGGGGAGCGCAGGGGTCCCAGAGGGTCTCCCCTGGTAAAGGCATGGCCGCGTGGTGTGCAGGGTGAGTCACACAGTCAGGGGAGCGCAGGGGTCCCAGAGGGTCTCCCCTGGTAAAGGCACGGCTGTGTGGTGTGCAGGGTGAGACACACAGTCAGGGGAGCGCAGGGGTCCCAGAGGGTCTCCCCTGGTAAAGGCACGGCCGCGTGGTGTGCAGGGTGAGTCATACAGTCAGGGGAGCGCAGGGGTCCCAGAGGGTCTCCCCTGGTAAAGGCATGGCCGCGTGGTGTGCAGGGTGAGACACACAGTCAGGGGAGCGCAGGGGTCCCAGAGGGTCTCCCCTGGTAAAGGCACGGCTGTGTGGTGTGCAGGGTGAGTCACACAGTCAGGGGAGCGCAGGGGTCCCAGAGGGTCTCCCCTGGTAAAGGCACGGCTGTGTGGTGTGCAGGGTGAGTCACACAGTCAGGGGAGCGCAGGGGTCCCAGAGGGTCTCCCCTGGTAAAGGCATGGCCATGTGGTGTGCAGGGTGAGTCACACAGTCAGGGGAGCAGGGTCCCAGAGGGTCTCCCCTGGTAAAGGCATGGCTGCTGGTGTGCAGGGTGAGTCACACAGTCAGGGGAGCGCAGGGGTCCCAGAGGGTCTCCCCTGGTAAAGGCATGGCCGCGTGGTGTGCAGGGTGAGTCACACAGTCAGGGGAGCGCAGGGGTCCCAGAGGGTCTCCCCTGGTAAAGGCACGGCCGCGTGGTGTGCAGGGGGAGTCACACAGTCAGGGGAGCGCAGGGGTCCCAGAGGGTCTCCCCTGGTAAAGGCACGGCCGCGTGGTGTGCAGGGGGAGTCACACAGTCAGGGGAGCGCAGGGGTCCCAGAGGGTCTCCCCTGGTAAAGGCACGGCCGCGTGGTGTGCAGGGGGAGTCACACAGTCAGGGGAGCGCAGGGGTCCCAGAGGGTCTCCCCTGGTAAAGGCACGGCCGCGTGGTGTGCAGGGGGAGTCACACAGTCAGGGGAGCGCAGGGGTCCCAGAGGGTCTCCCCTGGTAAAGGCACGGCTGCGTGGTGTGCAGGGGGAGTCACACAGTCAGGGGAGAACAGGGGTCCCAGAGGGTCTCCCCGGGTAAAGGCACGGCCGCGTGGTGTGCAGGGGGAGTCACAGTCAGGGGAGCGCAGGGGTCCCAGAGGGTCTCCCCTGGTAAAGGCACGGCCGCGTGGTGTGCAGGGGGAGTCACACAGTCAGGGAGCGCAGGGGTCCCAGAGGGTCTCCCCTGGTAAAGGCATGGCCGCGTGGTGTGCAGGGTGAGTCACACAGTCAGGGGAGCAGGGGTCCCAGAGGGTCTCCCCTGGTAAAGGCATGGCCGCGTGGTGTGCAGGGTGAGTCATACAGTCAGGGGAGCGCAGGGGTCCCAGAGGGTCTCCCCTGGTAAAGGCATGGCCGTGGTGTGCAGGGTGAGTCACACAGTCAGGGGAGCGCAGGGGTCCCAGAGGGTCTCCCCTGGTAAAGGCATGGCCGCGTGGTGTGCAGGGTGAGTCATACAGTCAGGGGAGCGCAGGGGTCCCAGAGGGTCTCCCCTGGTAAAGGCACGGCCGCGTGGTGTGCAGGGTGAGTCACACAGTCAGGGGAGCGCAGGGGTCCCAGAGGGTCTCCCCTGGTAAAGGCACGGCCGCGTGGTGTGCAGGGTGAGTCACACAGTCAGGGGAGCCAGGGGTCCCAGAGGGTCTCCCCTGGTAAAGGCACGGCTGTGTGGTGTGCAGGGTGAGACACACAGTCAGGGGAGCGCAGGGGTCCCAGAGGGTCTCCCCTGGTAAAGGCACGGCCGCGTGGTGTGCAGGGTGAGTCATACAGTCAGGGGAGCGCAGGGGTCCCAGAGGGTCTCCCCTGGTAAAGGCATGGCCGCGTGGTGTGCAGGGTGAGACACACAGTCAGGGGAGCGCAGGGGTCCCAGAGGGTCTCCCCTGGTAAAGGCACGGCTGTGTGGTGTGCAGGGTGAGTCACACAGTCAGGGGAGCGCAGGGGTCCCAGAGGGTCTCCCCTGGTAAAGGCACGGCTGTGTGGTGTGCTGGGTGAGTCACACAGTCAGGGGAGCGCAGGGGTCCCAGAGGGTCTCCCCTGGTAAAGGCACGGCTGTGTGGTGTGCAGGGTGAGTCACACAGTCAGGGGAGCGCAGGGGTCCCAGAGGGTCTCCCCTGGTAAAGGCACGGCTGTGTGGTGTGCAGGGTGAGTCACACAGTCAGGGGAGCGCAGGGGTCCCAGAGGGTCTCCCCTGGTAAAGGCACGGCTGTGTGGTGTGCAGGGTGAGTCACACAGTCAGGGGAGCGCAGGGGTCCCAGAGGGTCTCCCCTGGTAAAGGCACGGCTGTGTGGTGTGCAGGGTGAGTCACACAGTCAGGGGAGCGCAGGGGTCCCAGAGGGTCTCCCCTGGTAAAGGCACGGCCGTGTGGTGTGCAGGGTGAGTCACACAGTCAGGGGAGCGCAGGGGTCCCAGAGGGTCTCCCCTGGTAAAGGCACGGCTGTGTGGTGTGCAGGGTGAGTCACACAGTCAGGGGAGCGCAGGGGTCCCAGAGGGTTTCCCCTGGTAAAGGCACGGCTGTGTGGTGTGCAGGGTGAGACACACAGTCAGGGGAGCGCAGGGGTCCCCGAGGGTCTCCCCTGGTAAAGGCATGGCCGCGTGGTGTGCAGGGTGAGACACACAGTCAGGGGAGCGCAGGGGTCCCAGAGGGTCTCCCCTGGTAAAGGCACGGCCGCGTGGTGTGCAGGGTGAGACACACAGTCAGGGGAGCGCAGGGGTCCCAGAGGGTCTCCCCTGGCTCCTGGCTGTGCCAAGTCGTCGGCCTTCACTTGGAATTCCACAGGGAGTATTGGCTTGGTGCTAGGTTAGTGAGACAAAGGGACTGAGTCACCTCATCGCACTACCACGGCCCTACTGATAGGGCTGAAGCAGACACCTGCAGGGCTGGCCTTTGTCCTCCAGGGGGTGGTAGTTCACATCTGCTGTTGAGCTACTGGGTGTAAAGTTGAAACAGCTTCCAAAGTAAATATCTCATTT